>CM021108.1:380536528-380590204 GCA_007115665.2 Sequoiadendron giganteum
AAGGAGATCTGAGATCCACAAATCGTGGGAGTCAAATAGACATCCTAGATTAGTGGGATCTGACATGCATGATCTGTGGAGATCTGGAGTCAACTTGGAAAGGGGCATCAAGTTGATTTCAGTCATAATTAATGCCATTTGGAGGGTAGGACGTCCTTCTTGAGGTGTTTGACACCTCATCACCATTGGTCAATGATGCTTTTGTTCATTCGTTGACTTCTTCATACGGAGATCTTTACATGCCTATTAATCGTCAACTTATCACTTGTCAACAACTTGATGTATGCATCTCCTTTATTCTACTTCCCTTAGGAGGGTTACTCCTTTTATTTTTTGTTTGTGTTTCCACTTTGACGTGGAAGGTAGTGTAGTATTAACCGATGGCGGCTCTGTGTTGGGAATGACTACCTTTCGCGTTCTTTTGCAGCTTTGACGTTTTCCTTGATCTTTCTCAATGGAAGAATGTCGTATAATGAAACCGCGAAGCTTGATGATGAAACCGTGAAGTTCGACGACAATCATTCCAACCGTGAGAAATGCACATGAACTTGCTGCATGTGTAAAATTCCAACGGTTAAAATCCTCTAAACTGGCCTTGGAAGGCAATCAGATATACGAGGTGAAACCATTATGGAACCTGTGGAATTGTTTCTATGCTTGTCAATTTGTCTAGATTGACCTCTGGGCGTGCCTGACGTAGATCGATGCCAGTCATTTTCAGAAAATCATGGAGTAAGACCATTTTGGTCTTGTATTCATCTTGGGAGAATTGCGTTATGAAAACCTTGAAGATTGACTGTGCACATGATGTTGTCCGAACAACTTTTTTTGGAACTGCTAAAAATAGCCTTGTTGGGGGTAATTTTTACGAAAAATTCCGAGACATGGGTATTGTTGAGAATAATTCTCTAAACAAACCCAAATCGTCAGAAATTCGGAAAAACGAGTTTTTCTTTGACATGCAAAAGCCCTTTGGTAGCAGAGGCAACATGGGTACCAGAAAGTGATTTTTCTCGGAAAAATCTGACACATGGGTTTTGTTTGTGCTTCAAAGCTAAACAAACCCAGTTTATCTGTTTTTCAATATTATGACTTTTTTTGGAAACCCTAAAAAATAGGGGCAACAGGGCTACTTTGTTTTGGAAAAATCTACCATATGGGTTTTGTTGAAAAAGCTGTGCTGATCATACCCAGTTGGCCAGATCTGTGATAATCTGTCGTTTCTTATGACATGCAAAGAAATATAGACATAAATAAAGGAAGTAGACAGAAGATGGATTGGAAGTTATAAACTGCCACTTTGCAAGAATTATGCCTTTTGATGCAAACTCTGATAAATGATCCCTTTGTGAACCAAATCTTCAAAAATATGAAGAACGGTGAAAACCCCTCTGTCAGATCTTCAAAAATGTTGGAGAAGAAAAATATCCGTTCTTGAGCTCCTCAGCCTGCAAAGAAATAATGAATAATGGATGCCTAGATGCTTTGATATGTCAATTTGGAGTTGCAAGCATCAATTGGGCATCCAACTCATGATTGAGCCTGATTTGGAGTTGAAAAAGGTGATTTCCATTGATTGTGGAGTGTTTGGCCTCTTTTTGCCTCCAAAATTTGCTAACTCAAGTCAACAATTGCTTTTGACTTTCTTAGGCTTCCTTTTTGGATTTTTGATCATTTTTGCAGGCTGAAGTGCCTCTGTTTGATCTTTGATCCTAGCTACTCAGTTGATCTTCGACAGTTGTTGACGGATCCGTTTGTGAGATGGGATCAGCTTGATGAGATATGCCTGGGAGAGATTAACTCAGAAAATTGAGTTTGGACCTCCAGAATGAGGGGCCCCTTTCTTCAAGAGGGGCGCTTTTGGTTGTGCCTTAGTCAATTTTCATTGACTGTTCTTCGTTTTGGCCTTTTCAGACCCTTTGTGCTTTGATCTGACGTTCCCGTTGATGGATGAGTCGGATGACTCTGCTTGACGCTGCAACGGGTAGCCAGCTCAGTCTTGCTTAGGATGACTCACTTCTTAGTTGGAAAAGACAAGTTCAGGTCTTTCAAGCTTAAGGGCGCCCCTGACCAGCAGGGGCGCTTTTAGCTTTTGACTGGTTTTACTTATGTTGTGAACTGCTTGCCTTTTACCTCCTCTATTAGATGACTGATTTGTTAGAAGTTCTTGCTGATGGATTCACTGGCGAGACTGGTCATAGTTAAGAAGATCATCCTGGGAGGCAGTAAAGATTCTGAATGAATCTAGATGCCTTCAAGGAAGGGCGCCTTTCCTCAAGAGGGGTGCTTTTAGCCATGCCTTAGCCATTTTCTAGCTTGTCTTTCCAGTTCTTCAATTTTGGCTTTTTCTGCTTGATCTCAACTCATGATCGTTTGGTGTGTCTTATGGACTTGCTGTCAGATTGATCACGTAGCTGCGAGGAAACTGGAAAGATATCATGTACAAAGTTGTTGCTTATGGATTCATTTGGTGCCTGCAACTAAGGGGCGCCCCTGGGCAGCAGGGGTGCTTTTACCTTGAAGCCCTCTAATTTGGCATCTCTGTCGTCAATGGATCCTCCATACTTTGCTGATGGTTGGTCAATGATCCCTAAATCAGATGATCTTGTTGATTGTTTCGTTGTCGAGCCAGCATGAAAGTGAATAGGATGACTGAGTTGGAGGTGCCAAATGATTTGATTTTCCCTCTGAGATCCAAGGGCGCCTTTCTTCAAGAGGGGCGCTTTTTCAACTGTAGACTGTGTTTTGCCTTGGTAGACAAAACGTTCATCTTCTAGAGTTAGCCAAATTTTGGCCTTTTCCGTTTTGAGAATCTCTTTCGCTGAAACAACATCTTTTTGACCTTTTCCGCCATGGCTTCTTCGTTGAAGCTTTTGAGGTTTAGCATTCAGCACCTGGTACTAGCCAATCTGCCATTAATGGCTGCGAAGCTCCTAACTTTGTTCTTGAAAAATAGAAATAGACCCACCAGAGTATAACATATTTTTTGATGATTCTGAATTGATCAGTGTGATCATGAAGGTAATTAACCTTATCAGAATTATTTTCACTCATTTCCAGGAAGGTCCTATTTTTAAGGGTTTCCTTAAAAATAGGGGCGTAAAACCCTAATTTTCATTTTTTCAGAATTTTAACCATAGGTTCCTTGACAGAAACCCACAAAGACTTCATGTTTGTTTTGACCTAAAACATACTTTCGATGGCATTTTTACATTGTTTAGCTCAATTTAAGCAGAATGCCAAAAATTTCATTTTGGGTACAACATAGGCTTCGTCTGGTGACCATGTCAGATACCTATGGCATAGGAGAACCAAGAATCTCAAGTTTCGTAGACCAGTACTTTTATTAGTTGGGCAATGGAGTCAGGACTTATTTCCTAATTCACACAATAATTGAAGTTCACCTATTCATTGGGGCTCACCTATTATTCACCTAAAACAAGACTACCTAAGAAATCACCTAATACACGACAATACTTTTACGGAACGGGGAAATACATAACTACATAATGTTAAAGCGAAAGAAAATTATTTTACAAAGAACTCATCCCATCCCTGAAGGGACGAAATGTTTCAAGTATTGCCTGCTTCATGGCAGCACGAAGAGCCTCCCATCGATGCTTCTTCTACCTGAAAGGCTTTACTTCTCTTCTGATGGGAATTGCAGGAGGCAATCCCTCTGGAATGAAGATTCTTAGGTATTTGAATATCCAAGCAAAAGTACTTTGATAAAAGTCAGAATACAATGCAAATGGGAAAGTTGATACCCCTGAGACATTAGTTCTGCTGTTATTCATCTCAGGGATGTTGAACTCTTCAAACCAATCAATCGAGTTCCAAACTCAATTTCTATAATGCCGTAGGTGATCTTTGCTGATTTGAAAATATCCTTTGATTGGCTCATGGATCAGCTCTAGACCTCCTTTAACACACAGGAGTTTGATTCCCATCTCTTCAACATCTTTGAGGCCTAATAAAAGCACCTCTTTCTCAGCTTCAGTGAATTCCAATTGCACATATGGGTGCAACTGTCCTTTAGGAGAGATGATCACTTCCCCTATTTATGAAACTATATTTGAACAACCTCCATCGAACTGTGTTTTCCATGACCTTGTGTCCTCTGTCAGTATCTTTTCAGAACATGCAACATTCTGATCTTCGGTTTCTATCTCTAGCAAAGTCACAAAATTATCGGGATTCGTTTCAGGCTTTGCTCCTGCTGGAACAGATGACTCGAGCATAGCCTGCTTCTTTACAACTTTGAGAATTTGATCTAGTTGTTCTGGATGATCTTGAAGATATTCCAGTTGAGAGATTTGTACCTTGGTCTTCATCATGGAAGCTATGATGTCAAAATTTTTTGAAGAGGATTTTGAGCAATTGGCATAGCGTTCTTCTGTGAGGACCTGGGATTGGAAGTGGAAAGCACCTCTTCACCCTTTTCATTTGATCTTCGTCTTTATTTCTCTTCTTTCTGCGCTTTGAAGTGTTGAACACTTGTAGACAAAGGCGTTGAAATTTTTTCGTGATTCACCGCAAGAGAATAGTGATGGTAGTCTTCTTCTTCTTGATTAATAACGGGTTCAAAATATCCTGTTGCGGAGTCGCCATCGAAGTTGTCCGTTTGTGGTAAGACAATGTTTGAACTCGTTGGTACAAAACTAGAACTGGGAGCAGCTTTAGCATATCCCATGATTTGGGTCATTATCAAATTCTCAGGACACGTGAATCCGGTATGTGCATCAGTGTCATGGAAACAACAAAATACTGCATTGTGTGCAGCTTCAATCATTGGTCTTGATGGAGGTGTTGGCAACCATGGCTGAAGATTGTCTCTCTTTAGCTGGCACGATTGTTGGACTGGAGATTTGATAGAATCTGCTTTCATCAAGCCGGAAGTGATCATATTATAATCCAACTCGATGGCGTGTTCTTGCACACTCTTCAACTTTGTTCCTTTCGCCATCTTTAGGAAGAAGGCTATCTCTGATGGAAGAGCATTTATGAAACAGCTTATCATAATCTCCAATGATGGATTGAATGTAAATGAAAGTTTTGCAACAAGATGATCAAATCTTGCCACAAACTCTCTCATGTGTTCGTTGTGCTCCATCTTCAAATTTGTAAATTGGGCGAACAACAAATGATTGTTTTCAGCGGGTTTGAATCTCGCCAAAAACTTTTCACTCATAGATGCCCAACTTGTAATAATGCCTGGCCTCAAGTGACTGAACCAATCCGCAACATTCCCAACAAGAGTCTCCACAAAGAGACGTACTGCGACGTCTTCATGTGGCACATGCAAGATGGCATAAGCCATTGTGAATGCAGCAAGATGTTCATCTGGGTGTTGACTCCCATTGTCGTGAAATTGGGGAAAGTGCTTCCTTGACCCTTTAGGTAACTCATGATTTACCTGAAAAGCCAAGGGTCCAATGTTATTACCCCAAGGTAATGAAGGTCGACGCCTCTCGCCAGCATTGTTGTTGTTACCATCCATTGCTTCTTGTGTGGATCATGCAACTGGATGCCAGAGGATCATTTCTGAACCTCTTCAAAGATTTTCTCCATGTCGGATGCTTCTCTGATGTCTTTTTGAAATAGAGGATTAGTTCTCCTCCGTATGTATACTCGGTGAGCTGGGATGCTTACTGCCACGCGGGTGGTGGTAACACTGGTCTCTAAGCTGCAAGGTCAGCCTTTCTTTCTTCCTCGTCTAGAGTAATAGCTGCGGCTCTCCACTGAGCTGGTGATGTATTCTTTTCAAAGATGAAAGTACGCAAGCTACTGATGATGTCCGTCTGCTCTTCTTTAATGAATGTAAGATCAGGTTGGAGAGTTGCTGGAGCAAGATCAGGTTGTTCAACTGGTGCCCAAGGACGCCAGATGCCCATTTCATGTCATAAAAGCATTAAGCTTTTCTTGAAGTTTTATGCCTCGTTGCCCCACGGTGGGCGCCAAAAAACTATTGGCGTCTAATTTAGCACATCTGAAGTGCTTATTGGAAACAGACAGCTATTGCAAGTGTGTTAGTACATGCTCTTCGGATTATAGAGAGGAAGATCTCTCTTTGCTGATTTTATACTATAAAAAAGGGGTGTACTAAGATTTCCTATCTTTTTTACTCAGTGGCAGGACACAAGGGTGCATAAACCAATGCGTCGTAGCTAAGCTTTTTCTCTGGTTTCCGCAGATCTTAACTACGACTAACTAACTTCTAGAATATCCTACCTCCTCAAGATAAACATAGCATGAGGGCGTTGGAGCGAAATGGTATGGTTGGATCACTTGAATCCTCCGTCTCAATGGAATATGGCCGAGGCTCTGAACCTTCGGATATATACCAAGATAGGGCTCGATACAAGCAAACACTCGTTACGGTAAACTGGATCTCAGACTTGCCAAGGAGGAGGAACCCCTATCCGAAGTATAGGCTTGGAAACAGCTCACTGGAAACAACAAGGAACGATGGCCTTTCTAACAGAATTCCCGAGGAGGTGACGACACCTGTCCAAAGTCTAGGCTGCAAGAGAGATCATTAAACAACATCAAACGATAATGATCGATGACAAAATATCCAAGGAGGCGACGACACCTATCCAAGGAGGAGATTGAAACAATGCACTATTTAAAAACAAGACTTTGAATAACTCAAATAATTAGATCAATCAAGCTTGCACCATCTGATTTATTTCTTCAAGGTTCTTCAAAGAATTACAAAGGTCGGGACAACAAAGGCACGAAATCATGCACAATTGCGATCAACCAATGAACTCTCATCCAAGAGTGAACAGATATAAACAAGCTAACTCTGACAACAGTGGCGCAGCAATTTTGCTAGCAAATAAAGGTTAAACAAATAAAGAACCTAAGACTCTTATTTATAGAAACGTTAGGATATTGATAATTGACTGAACATTTTGACTGCACCATGATTTGATGATCTAGGTGGAATTGTTAATTTTGAGATCTGATAACTGATGAGACCATCTGATTTGTCACTTATAATTGTTGATTCATTAATTTTGACGATATGGACTTCAATGGGCTATCGTTACATGCCTATTAATCGTCAACTTATCGCTTTTCAGCAACTTGATGTATGCATCTCCTTTATTCTACTTCCCTTAGGAGGGTTACTCCTTTTCTTTTTTGTCTGTGTTTCCACTTTGACGTGGAAGGTAGTGTAGTATTAACCGATGGCGGCTCTATGTTGGGAATGACTACCTTCCGCGTTCCTTTGCAGCTTTGATGTTTTCCTTGATCTTTCTCAATGGAAGAATGTTGTATGATGAAACTGCGAAGCTTGATGATGAAATCGCGAAGTTCGACCACGATCATTCCAACCGTGAGAAATGCACATGAACTTGCTGCATTTGTAAAATTCCAACGGTTACAATCCTCTAAACTGGCTTTGGAAGGCAATCAAATATACGAGGTGAAACCATTATGGAACCTGTGGACTTGTTTCTATGCTTGTCAATCTGTCTAGATTGACCTCTAGGTGTGCCTGACGTAGATCGGTGCCAGTCATTTTCAGAAAATCATGGAGTAAGACCATTTTGGTCTTGTATTCGTCTTGGGAGAACTGCGTTCTGAAAACCTTGAAGATTGACTGTGCACACGATGCTGTTCGGACAACTTTTTCTGGAACTGCTAAAAATAGCCTTGTTGGGGGTAATTTTTACGAAAAATTCCAAGACATGGGTATTGTTGAGAATAATTCTCTAAACAAACCCAGATCGTCAGAAATTTGGAAAAACGAGTTTTTCTTTGACATGCAAAAGCCCTTTGGTAGCAAAGGCAGCAGGGGTACCAGAAAGTGATTTTTCTCGGAAAAATCTGACAAATGGGTTTTGTTCGTGCTTCAAAGCTAAACAAACCCAGTTTGTCTGTTTTTCAATATTATGACTTTTTCTAGAAACCCTAAAAAATAGGGGCAGCAGGGCTACTTTTTTTGGAAAAATCTACCATATGGGTTTTGTTGAAAAAGCTGTGTTGATCATACCCAGTTGGCCATATCTGTGATAATCTGTCGTTTCCTGTGACATGCAAAGAAATATAGACAGCAATAAAGGAAGTAGACAGAAGGTGGATTGGAAGTTATAAACCGCCACTTTGCAAGAATTATGCCTTTTGATGCAAACTCTGATAAATAATCTCTCTGTGCAACAGATCTTCAAAAATATGAAGAATGGTGAAAACCCCTCTGTCAGATCTTCAAAAATGTTGGAGAAGAAAAATATCCGTTCTTGAGCTCCTCAGCCTGCAAAGAAATAATGAATAATGGATGCCTAGATGCTTTGATATGTCAATTTGGAGTTGCAAGCATCAATTGGGCATCCAACTCATGATTGAGCCTGATTTGGAGTTCAAAAAGGTGATTTCCACTGATTGTGGAGGGTTTGGCCTCTTTTTGCCTCCAAAATTTGTTAACTCAAGTCAACATTTGCTTTTGACTTTCTTAGGCTTCCTTTTTGGATTTTTGATCATTTTGCAGGTTGAAGTGCCTTTGTTTGATCTTCGATCCTGGCTACTCAGTTGATCTTCGGCAATTGCTGACGGATCCGTTGTTGACGGTTGGTCAATGATCCCTGAATCAGACGATCTTGCTGATTGTTTCGTTGTCGAGCTAGCATGAAAGTGAAGAGGATGACTGAGTTGGAGGTGCCAAATGATTTGATTTTCCCTCTGAGATCCAAGGGCGCCTTTCTTCAAGAGGGGCGCTTTTAGCCACTGTAGACTGTGTTTTGCCTTGGTGGACAAAACGTGCACCTTCCAGACTTAGCCAAATTTTGGCCTTTTTCGTTTTGAGAATCTCCTCCATTGAAACAGCATCTTTTCATCCTTTTTCGCCATAGCTTCTTGGTTGAAGCTTTTGAGGTTTAGCTTTCAGCACCTGGTACTGGCCAATCTGCCATTAATGGCTGCGGAGCTCCTAACTTTGTTCCTGAAAAATAGAAATAGACCCACCAGAGTAAAACATGTATTTTGATAATTCTAACTTGATTAGTGTGATCGTGAAGGCAATTAATCCTATCAAAATTATTTTCAAACATTTCCGGGAAGGTCCTATTTTTTAGGGTTTCCATAAAAATAGGGGTGTAAAACCCTAATTTTCATTTTTTTAGAATTTTAACCATAGGTTCTTGGGCAGAAACCCACAAAGATTTCATGTTTGTTTTGACCTAAAACATACTTTCGATGGCATTTTTACATTGTTTAGCTCAATTTAAGCAGAATGCCAAAAATTTCATTTTGGGTACAACACCAAGAAGGTGCTTTTTTCACCAGACTTAGTCAATTTTCTTGAGTGTTCTTCAATTCCTCTAGTTTGACCTTCGATGCTCTAATTTGAGATTGCCTATGACTAATGAGTCTGGTGATCTTGCTTAAACATGGGATGGATAACTAGTTCAGTTCCGAAAAGGATGACTATCTTTGTGAATCCTAAAGTTTGATTTAGATGCTTCAAAAGCTTGGGCGCCCTTGCAAGCCAAGGGTGCCTTTGGCTTTTTGACTTGTTATTTTCAATTTGCAAACCTTCATGAACGGTACCAGTTTGATCTTTTTCGTCAGATGTTTGATTTGTTTGTTGTCTTTGCTGACAGTGTCATTGTTGAGATTGATCAAAACGGAGAAGATCATCCTGGAGATTGTTGAGCTTGCAAACTGCATCTGACTGGCCAAAACGTTGGGCGCCTATTTCTAGGAGGATGCATATTTTTTAACACTTAGTCAAATTTTCATGTCTTTCATCTAGCCTTCACCTTTGGTGTTTATTACTTTATCTTCGCTAATGAATGCTTGGCAGGTCCTGTGAGTGTGCAACTGGATTGGCTATGAAGTTGAGAGTATGCTGAACAAATGCCTTGAATAAAGCAATTGCTGGAAAGTTCAACATGTGTCTTAAAAAGATGGGTTCCCTTGGCCAGCAGGGGCGCTTTTCTCTTGATGTGCATTGATTTTCCCTCCATTTTGCATGCTCTAACGATCATCAGTTGTTGTCGCTTGATGTGTCTCGCAAGCTGGAAAACAAGTTCGTTGCAAAGCTGAGCTGATACTGGGGAGGTTACTTGAAGACAAGTTTGCTCAAAACTGACATATGGATCATCTTATTCAAGGGTGCCCCTGGTCAGCAGGGGTTTCTTTTGACTGCAAGTTCATCATTTTCTTTGAAAATCTTCATCTCTTTGCGTGTCACGTTCGTCGTGTAGTTTGACTGATTTGAGCTCTATTGTTGACGACACAGACGCGTGCATCTTAACAATCACCTTCACCATGCTGCGTATACAGGTGTTTGGAAAAATGACTAAGGCATTTGACTGCATAGCCTTCTCTTGGTAGCAAGGCGTGCATTCTCCATACTTAGCCAATTCTCAACATTTTTCACTTTTGAAAATCCCCTCCATCGCAGAGCATCTTTTCGAGCATTTTCGCCATGGATTCTTCATTGAAGCTTTTGAGGCTTAGATTTCACCACTTGGTACTGGCCATTTTGCCATTAATGGTTGCAGAGGTCCTAGCTTTCTTCCTGAAAAATGAAAATAGACCCACCAGAGTACAACAAACTTTTTGGTGATTTTGACTTGACCAGTGTGATCGTGAAGTCAAATTATCCTATCAAAATCATTTTCAATCATTTCCAAAAAGGTCCTATTTTTTAGCGTTTTCCTAAAAATAGAGGTTTGAAACCCTAATTTCAAAATTTCATAATTTTGCAAGCATCTTCCTTGAGATAAACCCACAAAAACCCTATTTTGTTTGAGCTAAAACATAATTTTGACAACAATTTTAAATGATTTGGATCATTTTAAGCAAAATGCCTTATTGAAGCAAAAATTTATTATGGTTACATTAGGCTCCGTCTGGTGACCATGTCAGATACTTACAACATAGGAGAACCAAGAATCTCAAGTTTCGTAGACTAGTACTCTGATCAATTGGGCATTGGAGTCAGGGCTTATTTCCTAATTCACCTAACAATCGGAGTTCTCCTAATTATTCACCTAAAACACGACGATACTTTAAAGAATGGGGAAACACATAACAACATAATGTTAAAGCAAAAGAAATTTATTTACAAAGAACTCACCCCATCCCCGAAGGGATGAAATTTTTCAAGTATTGTCTGCTTCATGGTAGAGTGAAGAGCCTCCCATCGATGTTGCTTCTGCCTGAAAGGCTTTACTTCTCTTCTGATGGGAATTGTAGGAGACAATCCCTCTGGAATGAAGATTCTCAGATATTTGTATATCCAAGCAAAGGTACTTTGACAAAAGTCAGAATATAATGCAAATGGGAAAGCTGGTACCCCTGAGGCATTAGTTTTGTTGTCGTCCATCCTCGGGATTGTTGGGTGAAAATAAAGTAATCAACTTTTCAATAGATTATGCTATCTAGATTTCAGCCACAGCTATGTAAGATATAATCTCTCCTCTCAGAAAGGGGAGGCGCCCTCCTTACTGCTAATAGAAGCTATAGTAAAACTAATGAAATACTTACAAAATGTACACTACTCTTACAAAATGGGGGGGTGTGTTACATTCATACTTCTCTCTTTTTTCAGAGAAGATGTTTACAATGCTTCACAATTGGAAAGTTCTAGATCTGATAACTTGAAACTTAACAAAAAGCAATAATGCCAATATCTCTATCTTGTCAAAGCAAAGCGTAGAGATACCATATGTGATTTATAATAACAAAGTAAAAGAAAAGGGAAAGCTCACGAAGGCACAAAGTCGTTTCGTAGTTTTTTCAATGCTGGATCTGCAAAAGTCTTGTTTGTCGCATTAGAAGCACAAAGTCTTCTTAGATGCAGCAATTCCTAGAACCGCATGAACAATTACAAGCACAAAGTCTTGTAGATCTTTCAACCAAAACATCCACACATAAAAGTAAATTCAAATAAGAAATGTAACACAAAGTTTACATAGATTACTTGAAGCCCTTCAGATCTCATACACTAATAACCACCAATATAATCAAATCATAAGATTATTGATCCCAACACAAAGTCTGGTATGCAATCCTCTTCTTTATTGATTAGATTTAGATTCACAAAATTAAATACAAAGCTTCAATGCTTGTTTCAAAGGAGCAACACTTCGTTGCAAAATATCAAAAGGTAAATATTACAATAGAGATCTCTCATATAAATAGAAAAAAGAGATGAGTTAATTTAGGAAATTAGGTGAGCAAAAATAGGAAACCCTAATTTAACTAAGTGTAATTTTTATCTGAGAAGTTACATCTCACATTTTTGGTGTAATTACACTTTACAAAAAGACATTTAAGATGTCGTAAATTATTTACAAAATGCATATGGGAATGCATCAAAACCTTCAACACTGGGAGATCAAGAATCCTCATGGTTCATTGCTTGGGCACGAAAGTCTTCATATTTCTTCCTGGTCTCCTGCATGAATTTATCATCCAAACCAATGGTATAATCCACAATGGTGTGAAACCTCGTGACTGATCTCTTGGCGGATGAAAGAACCTTCTTGCACCTGTCAAGATGCGTTTTAAGGTTATCAAGGGTGAGCTTGATATCACATAGGTCATCTATGGAGATATCTGCAAAGCCCGCACTCTCTATTTGACCCATGACAGCTTCTTTGAAGATCTGTGATAGTTTTGCGGCTCGAAGGAAGATACGGTCTTCTTCAAGAAGCTTGCCTGGAAACTCTTCAACTCTTTTTTCAAGAATAATCCGATGTTCTTCCACATCTTCTTGAACTTGGTGGAGATATTTTGTAAGGGATTTGATTGTTTGAATACGATGCCTCAAATATTCCCTTACGTCTGTTATCACGAAAATTAGCAATGCTGATTTCACAGATAACCCCCTACGAAACTTGTCTGTTTCTTAGGTTCATGATGTTCAAGCTCGCAAAAGGAGGCGATTTTCAATCCACCTTGAAATGCGTTCCCAAGACTCAGGTAGTCAATCTGAGCATCTCCCCACACCCACCTCGCCAAGACCTTCAAAACGAGTATCTTCGCGAGCATTCATTTCGTGTTTTAAGTGAAAACTACCAAAACTACAAAGCTCTAAAAAAAGGGCGCCCTGACTCTTTTTATGAAATTTGGCTAAGTGTCAAAAGTGCAAGGGTGCACTTTTTGAGCACCCTTGCACTTAAGAAAAAATGACTTTTGGTGTAAAGGCGCTGAAAAAGTGCGCCCTTACACCTGAAGTTTATACTTAGCCATTTTTGTGAAAAGCGCACTTTTTGTTTTCATTTGCACTTTTCCCAATTTTAATGCCATTTCATGTGCCTTAATTTGTGGTCGACTTTCAGTTCTTTTTGCTTGTTTGCAAGTCACTTAAAAGTGTTTTTGGTCTTCCCTTTGTTCATTGTTACTTCTTTCCTCTCGTTTTCTACCATAGGCCAAGAGGTTGACCTCTGCAAATGCGTTTTCTTCAGATCTGATTGTTCTCTTTCCCACCTTGGCGTCGTTACTGTAATGTCCCTTACCTGGTTTGCCCTAGAATTCATTTGTTGATTAGGTTTAAGGTTCCTTCTTTCCACATGATTGTTCTTTTTTTTAATTAAATAATCTTGAATTGAAATCTGCATTCACCATATTAACAAAATTTCCACACACACATATATTTGTTAGCATTAATATCTAGATATCCAAAATATAAGCATAATCATAAATGCAATTTAACAAGCAAGAGGAGTGCCATGGGTGGATCTGCCCTGAAGCCTTCAAATAAATCTCAAGAGGTTGTCCATCTCAATCCTTCTTGCCTAGTGGCTTAGTACCTACATACTCCATTCATGGCAACACCTCAAAGACACTCATCCTATCAGGGGGAGAGGAATCAAGGAATTCTTAAGTAGCCTAAGGTCTACCACCTCCTATTCGCCCAATCCCTAGTCAAGGGCCTAAGGGGCTGCAAGGCCCAATCCCTTGTCTAGGGCCTAAGGGGCTGTAGCCTAGGTGGGACCCCCAACCTTCTATAGCCCAATCCTGAGTCAAGGGCCTAAGGGGCTGCAAGGCCCAATCCCTTGTCTGGGCCTAAGGGGCATGAAAGTGGGGTTTTTAGACAATCTACTTAAACCATGGTTCACCCTTCCTGATAGGGTTACAAGCACAAAGAAGACAATCTTTACACAATCAGGTATATTTGCATTCATCCAAGATTTATTTCATGCCTATAATCAAATATATATTTATTTATCAATGGTTCTTTAAGTTCATCATTTCCTAGAATAATTCTCATTATGATAAGATTAAAGAAAGCATTATATCAATAATCAAATTAGCAATATCAATTTCTTATATTCAAAATATGCTAAATATTATTGCTAAGTGAGTACATCACTGTATCATTTTCCAGTGCTGACTTGGATTTCTAAATATTAGTGCCAAGTGAATTACTTCACCTGAATTGTTGTGTCAGGTCTCCTATGGTAGACTTTATTGAGTGCTTCTCGTAATACCCCTTATGGATTATTTCTTAGATTCGTTTTGATATTTCAACTGAAATATCCAAACACGCCTGGAATCAATGGCTCTCTAAAGCCCTTAGCGATCCCCTAACTGGTTGTATCTTCTAATCTCCTTTATACCCTCCTTTTTGTTCCTCACACTTATCATTGTCCTTCATATACTTGTATCCCTTCATAAGGAGGGACACCTCTCTTTGAATAGAGACGATTCTCCATTAATTACTATTCACAGGAATCTTAATCGATGTATCATAAGAAATTATGGTTGTTGTATCTACCATGTTTTCTACTTCCTACCCATCTTTTCCATTTCGCCCTCAAGCATTTATCCTTTTATATCCTCGATTGGAACAAATGAACTGTCTTTTTATCAAAGATCACTTATGTTGATCGCACCTTTTCAAAGGATTCTCTTGGCCTACGTTAATCACTTATTTTTGTATTGGTTAAGGTTTGACGGTGAAGGAGCTTTACCATAGCCTATCCTATCCTCATGTCGACTACTCAACTATGTTCAATTCATATGCATGGCGGTGATTAACTATTTGTCTATGCGATAGTGTGTTCGCAGATCACGTATATGTTGGAAGACGTCGACACTGCAATCTGAGTCGACCGTTACTAACTTTCAGAAACCGTTTATGCTGATAACACAAGAAGTTTTAATAGTCTCGAGTCTTTGTTTTGATATTCATTTATCTCCCTTATTGGATTATCGGGTCTTTGTTGTCCCGCCTTTGCTTGTGATTAATACTGGGAGTGTAGAGTCTTAATTGGTTACCCTTCTTCGTTGGCTCCATTATTCTTTTCGCAAGACAGTTTCTATGCACGGGACGGGATCGCACTCTTGTATCTATGATTGGAGTTTGAAAAACGGGATCATTCACCAGACAAATGATAAGTATTCACTCTATCGGTGTCATGAATGTTCAGGATTATTAGTAACTATTTTCATTCTCAATTCCAGATAGGTTTGCGACTGTTGCACTTCACGTCTGAGAGTATCCAAGACTGTCGGCATCACTTTTTGATAGTCGAATAGAGATTGTTGGAACCACATCGACGCCATTCTTCCAAGGACGACATTGTACAAGTCATGGTAGAGGTGCGTTGTAATATGTCGACGGAATTCGCCATAGCTTGGAGACGAGTTAGGTTCCTTATCAATATTCATGATTTGTTTTGATATATTCTTTTGTTCTTATTATTTATTTCCTGCCGGCGTTTCTTGATGGAGGTATCTATTTATTATTTAATGTTTCTTTTCAATTATTCTTTTTCATAAGAGTTCCTTTATTATTAATTTTTTTTATATTTTGCAGATGGTCTAATTATATCATGATATCTATAATATAATAATTATAATTACAATATTGTTTTTGACAATTGTAACAAATCATTGATATTTTTAAATATGTCTTTGTTACCTAATTGCTTAATTTCGGGGACATGACAGTTACTTTTCCCAACTTATCAAGAGTTATCAAGTCATGTTAAGGCATGAGAATGCAATGCCTTTTCCTTAAGCCATTTTTGCAAAAATGCTAAAACACTATGAAAAGCGTGCTCCAGCACCTCCATGAAAATTGGCTAACTCCAAGTGCAAAGGCGCACTTTTTCAGCGCCATTGCACCAAACACTATTTTCCAAAAAGTGCAAGGGCGCTGATTTTCAGCACCTCTACACTTTTTCTTGAAACCAAAATAATGGCCAAGGCAAGAGTGCACTTTTTTGGGCCCTCTGCACCATTTCCTGAACTTAGCCAAAATCACTCCCGAACTCACTAGTTTCACTCTGAATCGCTTCTCGCTCATTCCTAGCATCGTTTTGCGTGCCCCATCGCTTACACCATGCTTGTTCAACACCCCCCCTCACTTCACGCTTCCCAATGCTACTTTTTCTGCTAGCGTCTGTTGATTCACCATCCTTGCAATTTCTCTCCATATTTCATCAAGTGATCCTGAAGGTGACATTTTTCAATCCAGTGAACTATCCCAGATCTACAAAGAAGGCACCATGCAATAGGTGCAAGAAAATCCATTCATCCGTCAGAAGGTCGATCACAAGAATTCACACTATTGTGGATTACACCATTGGTCCTGTTGACGTGTTTTTTATGACAATATCAACATAGAATAAAGTTGTCCAACGGTCACTCTATTCTCTCTTGATCAAAGTATTCCGCATGCTAAGATTGCGTGAAAGTTCATGCGTTCAACTCCAAGGTTCCTTTCATCGTGAATAGACTCAGTTGGTTGATGTGTATATGCTGGTTATTTCAAGGGGACTTACGTAGTTGTTCAATCATAGTGAAACAATGAATGATTTTGACGATATTGCTCTGATGTTCAAATCGATCGGGAAATACTGAATTAAAGGGAAAGGGATAGGAATCCTACAATCTATTTCTAAGGATGGAAGGCAAAACTAGCTTTAACAATCTCCAAACCAAACTTTGTATCGTCTCCTCTTCGGACAACTCTGCAAAGCTGATGCAATCTTCAAAGGATAGGTAGATATTCAGATCGAGATTCAACATGCACACCCCTTCACCACGAACCAAGTGGACACCCAAATCGCAACCGAAGTTAAGTGCTAAAATTCCAGTTGACCACGAAGGGCAGACTTACCGTCAGCAAGCCTGCTAGTGGTATGGATATAGGGAGATATGCTCAAACCAATGTTGCATTCCACAATTAATGCTACTTGCATGGAAACAAAATCTATTCTACTTTACTCTATTCGAATTGGAAAGACGAAAAGACCTCGTCAACTACCCACAACACAAAATGAAGTCACCAATCAATGAAGTCTTTATATCATGAGAGTCTTACACAACAATCTTTTGCAAAAACTTTCAAACGGAAAGTCTTTCTTTCCTTTCCAACTAAGCTAACTCCTAGCTCTACTTTATCAATCTCTATCTCAGTCTAGTTCTGATCTATCTCTGATTCTAATTCTATCTAATAAATTACAAATGAGGGGGGATACCCCTTTTATAATAAACCCAGTCCAGTGGACGGTTCAGATCTGATTACAATAAAGGGCTCGGATTGAGCCACCCATGCCCTAATTAGGGTTTATGCCCTAAAAACCGCCACTGAGAGGAGTGGGGCAATGAATGTGCAGAATATTCTCCACTCCTCTGCAGGTCCACTACCTGCAATCAATGCACATCGTCCTCCCGCAGCAGATCGTCATCCAGAAGAGCGTTTCCTTTCTCCCTCTCACTGGCTGCAAATCTGGTGAATCTGGCTAATACTTCCTCAACTTCCTGATCGGAGATAGGAGGAATGTGATCCAACTGAAACTCTAAAACTGCAACTATTTGCCCATGCCGGGCACATGATTTCTTCCAGGCAACAAGGGCATCCTGGGTGTTCTGTATGATACTGGAGAACGTGGCAGTGTTCTCGAAATCATCCTGAGTGAAGGTTTTCACCTCAGAGAAGAATGGCGTCAATCTGTCCTTTAGTCCATCTGCAGTTATCTCTTCAGAAGTCAACCTCCTGGCAAAGATTGCCTCCAATGTGTTGAGAACTCCATCCAAGATGTTCGTCATGGCCTTTCTGACCCTGACAGAATCTGCTTGTGATGCATCATAGAATCCCCGGCCTGTGACTACTGAAGAATACCATCTGGCGAAGTCGTATCTATCTCCCTGCTGGATAACACCTCCCTCAACCAAAGTGTGTTGAGGTATGCTCATCAAAGCCCCTAGACGGAGAACAACTCTCGTCTGATAGATGCGAGCCTCACCCCAAGCATGGTTAACTGCCTCCACTCTAGCCATAATATCGGAAGCTTGCCCATAGGCATGTGCAAGATCTTCCATAAACTTTCTTGTCTCTGTACGCACACTGGCAACCCACGTGTCTGCCTGTTGTGCCATTCTCCTTAAATCTTCTAATCCAATAATTGACTCCCTGGAAAACTCAGCTGGGAGCTCGATTGCAGGATTTTCTTGCCCACAAGGATGGGACAAGTGCTGCACGTAGCCAATCAGTGTCCGATGCTCTACCTTCAACCTTTTGTACTTGCCCTCAACATGGGACAATCTGTCCTTGAGTGCCCGATAGGAATTATCGCACTCCTCTACCACCTGTGCCCCAATAGGGCGGCCTAGTTCCATGGTTGTCACAATATAGTTCTCAGGAACGGCCTCGTCTCTATTACATTCCTCCCGCGGAATTGCCATATGCAAGGTTCAGGACCCATCCTCATCTGTGGATATTCTGGAAAACTTCCTAGCCTTCTTCTTCGTGGGAGGTGCATTGATCCTTTGCAGCAATTCCTCCATCTCGGCTGCAGGATCAGTCTCATCCACAGGATCACGCCTCATCCTATCCCTCAGCCAGTCTGGCACCTCCTGTCGTGTGTCTGCTATGATGAAAGGCTGCTCTACCTCGGCCTCTACTTCATGGCCCTCGTTCCGACGAGGCTCACCGTCATCAATAGGCTCCGTGTCTCCCGAGCTCTAGGCATCTCGATCGGAAGCAGCATCATCCTCGAGAGCTACCTCAATCTCATGCTGAAACTGAGTATCTGTGGCAGTGCCTTCATCGGTCTCCTGCCGGTTCTCCTGTTGATTATCCTCTCGGGGCACGTTGATGCTCTGGCCCACGGACTCCCTACGAAGTGGCCGGCTCTCTGTTTGTACTGCCTGTTCTGCCTGTAACCTCTCCCTCTGATCAGCAAATAGGGACACTTCCTGTATGCTTGGAGAATGTGTTCGAACCGGCATGTGCAAGGATTCCTCAACTATCACAGGCTTCGGTCGAGCTGGCTCTTTTCCCCTAGGCTCTGGAGTGGGATTACTCCGTCTCCTCGGATTAGTCGATGGTAACCTGCTGTCTCCCATCAAATTGTAGGTAAGGGGAATTGACCTTCCTTTTAGTCGGCTGATATGCCTCTCTATCCAGCTCCGTGTAAATGTCAGGACTGGGATACAAAGTGTATCCAAGTCGGTGATCTCTAGTTCTGATCAATCTGGGAGTGGCAAGGGCGTGTTTCTTACTGTGTCGTAATCAACCTGTACAACGTTTATGTGCTCCTCAATTTGATCTGGTATAGGAATAATCTCGCACTCTCTGATCATTGCCAATGGTATTCGGGAAAACATCCTCTTTCTGACTTTGACCTCATCCACTGCACTTGCCCAAAAGTCTTCTAGTTGTGCCTTGTGCCTAAACTCCTCTGTCAATACCCACCTGATATTTCTATGAGGATCGTAGTAGTGTCTACTGGAATGGTAAGAAAGCTGAAAGAACTGGAGCTCCGCCTCTGCCTCCCTTGCTGCCTGCAGTGATGGGCACACTTCGTCTGAATTTCCCATAGCAATCGGGAACCCAAGTCCGCCCTTCTTCTTCTTCTTTTGAATCTTATCGTAGGCAATCAGTTGCCTAGAAACTTCCAGCATCACTACCCTGTTCGTGGGATATCGGGGCAACCTGTATGGGTAGGAAGAGAATCCCTGCAGCCTTATGTAAGTGAATTTTGGGAATTGGATAAACCAACATCCAAATTTCTCAATCATTTCTTGTGCTTCCCTCGATATTCTGTGATGGGTCCTTTGCTGCAAGGTCCTCATGATGTGCATAGTAAAGGCATCGTTGACTCTTTTGTAATTAGTAGTGCTTGTCAAATGCAACTGCGGACAAACCTCGAATATTTTGAATTGCTGAGAACCGCAACCAATTGGTTCTTTGTAAGAGATCCCCCTATATCTCGTCATGCGAGCCAGCATATAGACGAGGTAAGAGCCCATATAAAATGTTTTAGTCCTCCTCACATTGCGGAGCTGCTCATGTAGACCATCACTGATTAACAGTGCCCAATCCATGAAATCCTTGCCCTCCAGTACCAAGTTGACAAACTAAAACATCCAAGGTTCGAAGACGAATGCTTGGGGACACCCTCCAACTCTACTCAACATCATAATCAGGTCGCCAAACTCTTGCTTCAAGTCTTCGAAAATTATCTGTTTGGGCAACTTCGTACGAGTTGGTTTGGGCTTGATCATCCACCTAGTGTTTATCACATCAGCACACCGGTCCGTTGTAGATGAATACATTCTGTCAGCCCTGTCCTTCGTTTTGTAAATCATTTTCTCGTGGGCGGGGATCCCGAATGCCTCTCCGATTGCTTGTGGTGTCAGGTTAGCCAGCACCTTGCCATCTGGCGCAACGATCGTCCTCTTCTCTGAATCGTAGTGGTGAGAGCATTCCATAATGAGCTCCGGGCACCGGATGGCTGGTGGAAAATTTGCAGCTGCATATAACCCACTTCTGACAATGCTATGTGAAGTCACTGATGGGCGATGGCCTCCAGTCCCCATTATCCTTCTTTTGAACGCCTCCAGGTTAAACGAGCCCAGGTTTGTGTCTGCCAGCCTGCCCAACTTTGATGTGAATTTTGATTTGGCAGGAAAGACTTGCTTAATTTCTTGATTACTGCCTGTCTGGACTCAGCGTGGACGTTCTTGCCTGTAGCTCTTCTGCTTGACTCGGCCATTCTGCAAAAAGGGTAAGATAGTCAGCAAACAAGATTTTTAAAATAAAATAATAACCATCATTGAGGGTGTCAGCAGATTTTTCTTTTAAATGACAAAGGCTGCAACACTTCTTGATGTTTTCAACTGCAAACCTCAACTATTGCCTGTTTACTTCAACGTTCTCAGAAATTTCCTTTGGGTTGCAGCAACACAATGCCCAATACTTGGAAATGTTTGCCTGTAGCAATTTAACTTTAACAAATTTGAAACCTCCTCTTTGAAGTTCGCACTTTTCCTTCTAACTTAGCAACTTTCAGCAACTTAAAACTTTCTTCTCAAGTCGCACTTAGGCACTCAGCAACTTCACTTTGGTAAATTCAAACCTCCTCACAATTGCAGCAATTTAGAAACTCACTTCTCAGCAACTTGAAATCTTGACAAGGTAGGTCGCACTTCTCCAGCAAGTTTGTGACTTCAGCAATTCGTACTTCAGCAACTTCACTCTTTTCAATAAATTCGCACTTCAGCAACTTCAGCTCTTCAGAGATTCGCACTTTTCAGCAACTTTCAGCTCTCCAAAAAAAATTGGAAATCCTCAACCTCCAGCTCTTCTCACAAATTCGAACTTCTCACTTTCAGCTCTTCAGCAACTTGTGAGAGAAAAAATGAAGAGGACTTCAAAACTTATAGCTTGGTTGAATTCCTGCAAAGGCTAAACTTAGTAAATATTTTGAATTCATTTTCCCTCTCTTTTCCAGTCGCAACACTTGTCGTCTGAAGCATCGGAATCTCAGACTTCTAGAATTATGAATTCATCACCTCTACACAGGCCTACCTCGTTGCGTTTGATTTCTTAAAATATTAAATCGTTTACTTCTTTGAACAATTTCGAAAAGTTTGGCTAAGGCATTCTGGCAAAATTATCAAGTTCAAACTCCTTAGCGAAATTTCTCATCCATTTTATTCGTTTGCCTTAGAGAAATTTCTCAATTTTGCCTTAGGAATTTTATAAAAATAGGTACTAGGCAAAATATCCATCGAAACGACGTGAGTGAGGCGTGGAGTAACTCTGGATCACTTCCGAATAGCAAACCTCCAATACCCAGAAGAAAAATCTTCCTGAAATCCATTGTTTTCATGTGTATCCGGACGAAGGGGTACGTTTAATTTTTATTATTTAAAATAATAAAAATGGCTAATGTTTATTTCTCCCCTTCCGGATGTCTTTCACTCTTGCAATTTCAATCTTCTCGGCCTTGGCAAATTATCTTGATTTTCCCTGAAGAATTTTCCTCTGAAGATTTTTTGTAACTCTGGCAACTGGCATCATCCTCTAGGCGTATTCATTATTTTTTTCCTCTAAAAAAATACTTTAGGAAATTTTGAAAATTAAAATTTTATCTCTAGAGGGCGCATTTGAACATGTCATGAGTTTCATTTTATTCCTTAGGCAACTTTTTTGGCTTTAGGAAAAATTCCTAGAAAATTTATTTAAAATCACCCATGAGGGGCGTACCTCATCTTATGCATCAACTTTTGCTTTCACCCCTTAGGCACTTTCACGCCTAGAGGCTAACACCTTATCCCTTGCGAATTTTCATGTGTTAAATTCCACCTTAGGGCGCATTTGCCATGGGTAGGAGGAATTTTCATACCAAGTTTTATCTTGCCTTAACAAATTTCCATGGGCGCATTTCATGTGGTGACCTTTCACCTTCCCTTGGCGCATTCAGCCTAGAGGACTTCCATTTCCTTTGAGCGCATTTCATAGTGTGAGAGGGAATTCCCATGCCTAGCTAGTGGCTCTTCATCTCCTCTTGGCGCATATGGGCTAGTAGACTTCCTTGTTATCCTTGAGCGCTTTTCCTTTACCACCCCACGCCTAAGACATGACCCTTCACCTCCTTCTAGCGCATTCCTCATGTGCAACCTCCTTCTTTGAGCGCATTCTCCTATGCAAGATGGAAAACCCACGCCTAGAGTGACTGTTCAGCTTCCTTGGGCGCATTTAGGCCATGGAACTTCCATTCTAGGCGCATTTGACCTTGTGAGGAGGAATTCTATGCCTTAGGAATTTTTTCATGTCTTCTTTGGTGACCTTTCATCTTCCCTAGGCGCATATAGCCCATGATACTTCCATCTTAGGCGCATTTGACCTTGTGAGGAGGAATTCCGCCCTCTTTGAGTGACTCTTCAGCTCCTTTAGGCGCATTTTGCCTTGTAGACTTCCATTTTTGAATGCCCTTGAGGATGTCATAGGAAATTTTGATGCCTTGGCGAATTTTTTTCATGCTTTTGAAGGGCGCGTTTCATTCTTGCTCAAGGAAATCCTCACACTTAGAGAATTTTTGAATCTTTCCTTCCTCCTGGGCGCATATGAGAGTGTTTGCCTATCAGTTATGTTTGTAAAATTTCCAACGCCCTTTATGCCCTAGCCTGGCTTTCTATTTTTAGTAAATTCGGAGAAATTAGGGTTTCATTGATTTTCACCCTGTTTTGAACTGGAACTGGGGTGGTTGTGCCTCCATCGGGTGCTGTCATCCTATTCACATCTTATCTAACACAATACATGCTATTTTTAGCCATTTGCTATTTTTAGCAAACCCTAGAATTGACCAATTTTGTATCTCTGTTTGCTTTGAAATTTGTTTCGCTTGTACTTGATGCTGTAAGAGACTCGTTCACACATTTTCCCTGACGAGGACGTGCTATTTTTAGCCATGAGGTGACTTGCTAAAAATAGTAAGTATTCAGATCGTGTTCAAATTTTACCAGCCGGTAGCCTGAAGGATGCTGATTCCGGTGGCGTGCTTCGTTCTGTCATTTCTGCATTTTGCTTCATCTATTT
Source organism: Sequoiadendron giganteum (assembly GCA_007115665.2). Lineage (NCBI taxonomy): Eukaryota > Viridiplantae > Streptophyta > Pinopsida > Cupressales > Cupressaceae > Sequoiadendron > Sequoiadendron giganteum. The sequence goes on from CM021108.1 coordinate 380,560,335, forward strand.
TTAGACGTGGCAGGGGAAACCCTAATCTGATCTGCATGTGCTCTGATTTGTTCCTGGCTGTCCTTGATCGTGCCTGATTGCACCTGATTGTTGGACTGAAGTGGTGGGTAGCTGCTGGGATGATACTGCTATTTATAGTAAGTGCCTGGGAAGTGGTCACTCGGATGTCGGGCGAGTTTACATGTCATAGTGCCCGTGGGATCTCAAAAAACCCAGAAAAACCCAGAAAACTGGTCAAAGTTTTCGCACTGGCTAAAAATAGTAAGTCCTTGAAAACTGACCCGATCCATCTGCATGTCATATCATTGCGAAGGCCTCGCAAAACCCACATGGAATATCTGGACATGCACTGAAAATTCTTGCATGCAAACCCTAAAAATAGCCTCGAGAGGCTGAACTCTGAAAGTCACCATCTCGGTTTGCATGTAACATCATCGCGAAGGTCTTGGAAAACCCAGATCAATTCCCCTGTCACTCATTGGAGAATTGCTCGTTTCAATCCTGAAAATAGCCTCCGAAGGCTGAACTGCTAAAAATAGCTAGTTATCGGAATCCATTCAAATTTCGCGTGTAAGCATTCTGAAGCTGCCTGACTGTGGTGGAATTGACAGAATTCCAAAATCTCGATAAAATAGTCCCAAATTGAATACTTACTAAAAATAGTAAGTTGCCGGAATACAGTGAAAATTTAGTGGGACCCTGCTGGAAGTCTTCTGACTGCTGTACTAAGCTCGAATTTCAATTTTACAACTCAGTTTGACCTTTAATAAGCCTGACTAATGAAAACCCTAATTTCACAGACTTGAACAATACTTCAACCCAGGTCAAACGACGGGACATCCCCGGAAGGACCAGAGATAGAGAGAGAGACGCACTAACCAAAGCCAAAAGACCAGAATGGAGCAAAAATTAGGGGAGTCCCCATCTGGGATGGGGTGATGTGTGAAAAAAGGTCACAACAGGTCCGGATAAAAAATTTCATTCAGGAGACCAGAAAGAAATATGAAGACTCCGCACCCAAGCAAGGAACCATGAAGATTCCTGATCTCCCACTGTTGAACATTTTGATGCTTCCCTTTATGCATCTTGTAAATAGTTTTTTACATCTTAAATGTCTTTTTGTAAAGTGTAATTACACGAAAAATATGAGATGTAACTTCTCAAATAAAAATTACACTTAGTTAGATTAGGGTTTCCTATTTTTGCTCACCTAATTCCCTAAATTTGCTCATCTCTTTTTTCTATATATATGAGAGATTTTTATTGTAATGTTTACCTTTTGGATATTTTGCAACGAAGTGCTGCCCCTTTGAAACAAGCATTGAAACTTTGTGCTCAATATTGCGAAACTGAATTTAATCAATAAAGAAGGAACTTGCATGCTAGACTTTGTGTTGGAATCAATTCTCTTTGGATTTGAGTAAGATTGGCGGTGATTAGTGAATGGTATTTGAAGGTCTTCAAGTAATTTATGTAAACTTTGTGTTGCATCTATTATTTCAATTTACTTTTATGTGTGGATGTTTTGGTTGAAAGATCTACAAGACTTTGTGCTTGTAATCATTCATGTTGTTCGAGGAATCGCTGTGTCTAAGAAGACTTTGTGCTTCTAATACAACGAACGATACCATTACAGGATTCAACATTGAAAAGGCTACAGAATGACTTTGTGCCTTTGTGAGCCTTCCCTTTTCCTTTTACCTTTTGTTATTATAAATCATACCTGGTATTTCTAAGCTTTGCTTTGTCAAGATAGAAATATTGGCATTACTGCTGTTGTTTAAGTTTAAGTTATTCAAATCTAAAGCTTTTCATCGTGAAGCATTGTAAACATCTTCTCTAAAAAAAGAGAGAAGTATGAATGTAACACACCCCCGCCATTTCATGAGTACAATGTACATTTTGTAAGTATTCTTTTAAGTTTACTATTAGCTTCTAATTAGCAGTAAGAAGGGCGCCCCACCTTTCTGAGAGGAGAGATCATATCTCACACAGTTGTGGTTGAAGTCTAGATGGCGTAATCTATTGAAAAGTTGATTACACTATTTTCACCCAACAACGTCAACATATTTTTCTTTGTCAGGAATAACCCCGGCTTCCACCAGTTTACTGAGCTTTTACCTATTTCAGTTGTGACCAAAATGACAGGCATTTTTCCATCTCTTTGAGCTCTTGAGAGAGAACAACTTTTTCTTTATCCAACTCCAATTTGAGTTGAGCTATCTGGGTAGCTTTCTCATCAGTGGCAATTATAATTTGAGAACCGTGTTCTACAACTTTGTTGATGAAGTCATACAACGCTTTACCTTTGGAGAGAAATTTCTCAACCTTTCTGATAGCTAGGTCCTCAAAACTTACCATTGCCAATGGTTGTGCATTACTTGTAGATCCTGCAAGCTTTTTAACAATAGTGGCATAATGCTCTACCCTTTGTTTGTATAGGTCACGGGCTTGCTCCATTTTGTCCAGTCTATTTGCCAATATATTCAAAGTTACTTGCGCATCTGCCTTGGCACTTTCATTAGTAACCTTGCCAAGCTGGACTTTGGTTACTGTATAATCCTCCATATTAGCATCTCCTTCCTCTTGAGGTGGAATGCCAATCTCTGCATATTTCTGACCTTCTTTGTCAACCTGAAGCCGTGAATATACTTTCGCTTTCTTCTTACCCTTGGCCTTTGGTGGAGGTATCTCTTCGAGATCATGCTCTTCTGGAGAAATCATTTGTTTCTTTTGTTTTGATACTTGGGATACCAACCACAGGGGAGGAGAGGAGACAAATGATTCCTGGTTGACCGTCAATTCTTTTGTTACCGCCACTTTTGATGGAAGGACGGGTATGGAAACAATCGGTGAGGTATCTATCATCACTGTTCCAGAAACCTGCACATTGACCTGATTCTGCAGAGAGTCACTCATGAATCTATTAAATTCAGCTTCTGAATTGAGATCATATGATGGCGAAGGCAAGGTGCGAATGGATGATGGAGAACCCGACGGCACATCAACCGTTTGAATACTTGTCACTGAAGGAGTATCTAGTGTGGTTGACGCTATAGGGAGTGGTGCAATGACCACTGTGGGTATGGCAAATGTAGGAATAGGCAATGTGGAAAGAGGTGGTAGAGAAATGTTTCGAATAGGGAATGTGCAAGGAATGCTTGAAATTACAAGTGATGATGATTGGGGAAAATCTTCAACTACGTGCTCGGGTGGAGACATAGCTTGTTCTTCATCAGGCCTAAGTTCCTATTGATCATTCTCCTGATCTTCTTTCTCTTTCTCATCTTCTTGATCACTTTCAGACTCATGTTCATTTTCGGAATGTTCTTCCTCATCGGAGTCTATTTCTTCTGAATCTTCTTCTTCAGCAGATTGATCACTTGTATTTTCTTCTTCATCAGAATCCATCTCTTCAAAAATAGACTTCTTTCCTTTTGAGCGGGATAGTTCAGATTCCGTAGTTCCTTCCTCGCGGATGGCTCGATCATCCTTCTTACCAATAGTGAATTTGATTCTAGGATCCTTTCAACTAAAAAGAAAAGGTGCAAAGAAAGCGTCAGTGACTCTCCTAAAATGGCGATGGCTTTCCTTCAATTCCAGCTGGTAGTAGTAATCATACACTGGTGTAGAAAGTCGGTTCCCTTTTGTGGATAGGCCTGGGAACTATCTTATCATGGCTGCAACATACACCAAATATGAAGTCATGTAGAACTTCAAAGTGGTTGGTACATTAATCAACTGCTCATGAATTGCATCACTGATCTGTTTACCCCAGTCAATGTGAGCTTTCTGCCTTCTTATAATTCAAATGTATTTATACATCCAATCATGAAAATAGGAAGTTTTTGGCAACCCTTTCACCCTGCTCAAAAGTATGATCATATCCGTGATATCTTCTTTGAAGTCAGCTCGAGGAAGTCCTTTCAGCCATCTAGAAATAGTATGTCGAGGTTCCTTTAGCCATTGATTGTTTATCAGATACTTGGCCTTATTCGGATATGAGTCATAGACCTCCTGTGCCAATTGTACCGAGATGTCAACATACTTCTCCATTTGTGGGATTTTGAAAACTATATCAAAGAAGTTTGGATCTAGTTTCAAAACCTCATGTCCGGAAGAATTAATGACACTTCTGTTCTCCTAAATATAGTGAGACGCAACTTGGAGAACAAATTCTGTGTGATGTGCAGCAGTTGGAAATGCAGAGACCAGATGAAGATTACTGTGCATGATAGCTCTCAAAGAGTCTTTGAGAGGCTTTTGTTTGGTTCTTTTCATGAAGTCAAGGAGATCTTGATGGCCAACATCCATGTCTCTGATCTCTTCAACCTTCGAAACCACTACCGTTGGTGGGTAAACACCTTGGTACTTGTATTTCATCTTGCCTTCAGCTTTTGAAGACGAAGGAGGTTTCTTAGCTGTCATATGAGATTACTTCAGCTCAATTTAGGAAAGGATCCTCTGACGAGATCAATCATTGCTCTGCAAATAAGAGTCAACAACTCGTTAGTTAAAAGGCAACATTGGGATGCGCAAAGCGAGGAGAGATGTTGAGCAAACATGATGTAAGTGACGAGGCACACAAAACGATGCTAGGAACAGTCGAGAAGTAGTTTGGAAGCAATTTTGGTCAAGTGCAAGAAATGGTGCAATGGCTCCAAAAAAGTGCGCTTTTGCCTTAGTTAATTTTTTTGTTTTTCAGAGAAAAGTGTCAGTGCGCTGAAAATCAGTGCCCTTGCACTTAGGAGAGATTTGTCATTTGGTGCAATGGTGCTGAAAAAGTGCGCCATTGCACTTGGTACTTAGAAATTTTTGTGGAAGTCTAGGAGCGCACTTTTTTAGAACTTCAGCATTTGGGCAAAAATTTATCTTAATGTAATGACGTTGAGTTTTCATGCCTTGTCAAGAGTTTGACGTTTTTGTTGAGAATGGAGTGCAAGAAGCACGAAAAAGAGGGTAGGTGCAATGAATTTTCATGCCTTAACATGTTATCAAGAACCCTTGATAGTTTAAAAAAAAACGTGGATGGAGAATGGAGAGTAAGAGAAAAGAAAATTTGAATGGTGAGGGAAGAAAACGCGAATGGGAGAAAGAAAAACACGTTTCAAATGTGAAGGAGAAACCGTGACTTGCAAAAACATGGCGTTTCAAACAATACAAACCCTAAAAGAATGACATGAACAAGAGAAAGAAGACGTGATCATAAAAAAGATATTATGAAACAAAGAACAAAACGTACTTGGAGAATGTTGAGAGATAAATCAAAACTGAAAAAAAGCCCTCTCTCAAAAACATGTTTTGTAGCCAAGAGCTTGGTCAACCAGCAAGAGGAGAGGTGGAGAAAAGAATAAAAGTGAAATAAAATAAACCAAAATCACTTTTAAGTGATTAGTGAGTAAAAATGGCAAGCTCAAGTTGTACATTCAATCAAGACACAAAAGGTGGAGAGAAAAAATAAAAGAAATGCAAAAGTTTGACAAAAATACGCCAAAGTTTAAGACAAAAAAAAAAGTTGAAGTCATTTTAGGTGTAAGGGCCCACTTTTTCAGCGCCCTTGCACCTAAGTCAAAAATCACTTAGGGGCGCTGAAAAAGTGCGCCCTTGCACTTTCAATACTTAGCCAATTTTGTGAAAGATAGTCAGACCGCACTTTTTGAAATCAACTGAACTTTTCACTAGTTTTCTAAGTTTTGACAATGAAGGCTCGCGAAGGTGCCCGTTTCGAAGGTCTTCGCGAGGCGAACATGGGGAGACGCTCAGATTGACTACCTAAGGCTTTGGAACGCATTTTGAGGTGGATTGAAAATTGCCTCGTTTTGCGTGCTTGAACATCACGAACCTAAGAAACAGACAAGTTTTGTAGGGGGGTTATTCGTGGGATGAGCGTTGCTAGTTTCTGCGATAACAGGGATGTTGAACTCTTCAAACCAATCAATCGAGTTCCAAACTCGATTTCTATAATGTCGTAGGTGATCTTTGTTGACCTGAAAAATATCCTTTGACCGGCTCACGGATCAGCACTAGATCGCCTTTAACACATAGGAGTTTGATTCTCATGTCTTCCGCATTTCTGAGGCCTAACAAAAGCACCTCTTTCTCAGCTTCAGTGAATTCCAATTGCACAGATGGGTGCAACTGTCCGTTAGGGGAGATGATCACTTCCCCTACTTTTGAAACTGTTGATGTGTTCGCGTTTCAAATCGCGCCTCTGGAATGCGTTTTGGAAACGGACAGCTATGTGTAGTAAATTTCTCTTCAAATTAGGAGGGGAAGCTCCCTCTTTTGCTGAGTTTGCATAAAGAAGTAAACTAAAACTAATTGTGCCTATCTTTTTTATTCAGCTACGAGAACACAAGGTTATAGAACTCTAAATGTTGCAGCTGAGGTTTTCCCTTTAATGAAACTTAACAACTACAACTAACTTACGCTATTGACGTTTCTAGCCTCTCAAGTAAACGCAGAGCAAGAGAGTTAGAAATGGACGAGATTGATTTTCTAACAAAGATACTTAAATAAACTTTTCTCAACATACATCTACTGACTTTCAATGCAAGCTGAAAAGGAGATCATATAAGCATTACACAATAAACGGAAATCTGAGACTTTATATCGGAGCAACAAAAACACACTCAGGACTTTATTTTCTCAAACTTTTGGCACAAGATTACATTTCCGGGACAGAAAGTTGTGGCAAAATACACGCAACATGCGATCAAACCAGATTATCACTTGACACAAGACACATGTACTGAACAAGGATTTGCAGGTAAAAAAGGCATACAAACTTTCACTTAACACAAAGTGAACTGAAACTAATCGATAACAAACATGAAAGCATAAGCTCAACAATTATATTATCACTAGCATGGTTAAAGAAAAATGAGCAAACAATGCTCTTATTTATAACTAAGTAGAGGAGTAGGGAACCCTAAAATCTCCTTGCTTTTACAGCTAATACTTGCCAACATGCAAGCTTTATTTCTAAACCTAAAGAAGATAAGCATCTACAACCTATAAAGCATCTAAAAATAGAAAATGCCAACTCATTACAATTGTTTTCTTTCTATTCTCAAAGAATGGGTTAAGAGTCATGACAAGAATAGAAATAAAGCTAGGAAAATGCTTCTAGAAGAAAGATGATTTAAATCTCGATCACATCCGCTAAAAAGCGGGCAATTGTATCCTTTGTGGGAGTGTCAATACTATTAATAACAAAATGCCGCTTTTCCAAGATTTCTTCGCCATCTGCAATAGTTCTCAGGAAATCTTGATTCTCCTTGGACGCTTTCTCGAACTTTGCTAACATCATCGAAAGTTCACTCATTCTTCTGTCACTGTGTTGTACCCCAAATTAAAATTTTTGCTACACTTAGGCATTTTGAAGAAATGAGTCAAGATACTGTTAAATCTGTCAGAAAAGGTCAAATTGGGGTTTGCATGTCTTGCATGGGGGTAAAAATCTTGAAATTTTCAAAATATGACAATCTGGGTCGGTTCAAAAAGATCAAACCTACAATACCCAAATTTCAATTTTTCATCCCTAAATTTTAGAAAAATTTCTATTTTTAGCAATTTTCTAAAAATAGAAACTTTTTCTGGGTTTTTTTGGGTTTCTTACGAAACAGATGCTTGTAAATTTTTTAAAAAATAGAAAGTTTGGCCATTAGGGTTAAGACTGATTTTGATTGGCTTAAAATACTTCCTTATCAGGCTGGTGCAGTCAGAATCACAAAAAGATCAGTTTTACTCTACTAGGTCTATTCTGCTTTTCCAGAAGCTTTTTTGGAGATCCAAGGTCATCAATGGAGATCAGTCAGCTGCCAGGCGTCAGAATCAGGCATTCGGGCATCAAACAGAGACTGCCAATGAACAACGTGCTCGAAGAACGAGGAACTGACAAAGAAAGTTTGAAAAGATGAAAAATGCCAAATTTTGTCCAAGTCTAGAGACTTCAGGCACCCCAGTCAAGGAGAGGTGCTCATACTTCAATGCCTTAATCAATTTTTCATTCCGACAATCAAAACCAAGGAAGGCATGTTCAACAAGGTAAAAAGTTGAAAAGTTGATAAATTTTTCCAACATTGCCAGCCATGGGTGCCCCAAAAGGAGATAGGCGCCCAACTTTTTAAGGGGCCAAAATCCAGAATTAGGGTTTCTGTCTCCAGGTCAATGTTGCTCAGAATCATCTCGTCTCCACAACGAATCAGTCGGCACGTTCATCAGATCATCCAATCACCGGCAAATCCAAGACAAACAGAGTCACAGAGAGATATTTTAAAGGTTGAAGACGAAGAACTTAAAATAAAATCTAAGTCTGGAGAACATGGGCGCCCCTGAAGGAAAAGGGCGCCGAACTTTTGAGGGATCAGATGATCAAATTTGAAGAAAACTCCTCCAGCACAACTTCGTCAGACTGGACCAAGCTTTCCAACGAATCCATTAGCTCGTCTGTCAAAGTCAACAGTCGTCAGATGTTGCAACGCGAACAAAGGAAGAAAAGTGAGAAAAAAAGATAGAGTTAGAAGCAACAGTGAAAATCCAAAATAAAAAACTTACTCTGGAAGCTATGGGCGCCATACTTCAAGAAGGGCGCCTAGGGTTTTGAGCCACCAAAAGTCAATTTCCGGAGACGAGGTATCCAGAGGACCCCTTCCAGAATCATCTCAGTTGTCCAGTGAATCCGTCAGCCAGTCATTTTGATCAACACAACACCCGGAATCACGAATTCATCTGAAGGTCAGAAGACAAGCATGAATTTGAATATCACAAAAATGGCTAACACTAGAGGAAATGGGCACCCTTATCAAGGATAGGCACCTGATATTTCAGAGGGACAAATGAAGTTTTTAGCAGACGACGTCTCCAGAACAATGTTATCAGATTCAACCAGGCTCTGCAATGGAATATTCAGTTCGTTCGTTGGATCAACCAAGAAGCCGGGAGACGGAGCTGAAACAAGGTTGAAAATCAACAGAAGATGAAAATGATGGAAATTTGGCTAAGTCTGGAGAGACTAGACGCCATACCTCAAGAAGGGCGCCCAACTCCTCATGCCTTAGAGAATTTTTTGAGAATTTCAAAATTTTCAAAGAGAAGGAAAAAACGCCATTGCTCAAAGCATGAGCTAAATTTAGGGTTTTCGTCAAATTAGGGTTTAAGAAGCTGTTTTCAAAGCAAAAATCTATTTAAAGGCATCTCTATGCATTATTTTTCATATTTTCTTGCAGGTGCCTTCAAGGAGAAATAGAGCAGCAACTTCAAACTTATATTTTTCAAGATTCAAGAACCCTAACTTGCTGGTTTCTCATAAAAATTCAGATCAGCAATCAAAGAAGGCCTCCTTTTTCATATTTCTTCATCAACAACATCAAATTTGTGAAGGAGAAGGCTAATACTATCAATATTCAACAAGCTGATCCATTCTTGTTCTATCTTCTGGACAAATTGTTGAAGAATTTTCTCTAAGTTGCAGCAGTTGCTTTTATTTTGCATGTCAGGGAAAACTTCAAATTCATCCATTTCCAATCTTTTGGGTCTATGCTAAACCTTCTTCTGGACAAAACCCATATCACAGCTTTTTCAAAGAAACTTAAAGCTGTTGCTTTTTCAGTCAGAAGCCAGGGTTTGTAAAATCTAATCAACTGGGTTCATCCAAAATATGCTCAAGAACAATACCCAGATGCTAGTTTTTTCTGCCTTTTTTGGAGAAAATTAGGATTTGCTGTTTTTTCAGTTTTCACTTCATATTTTCAAAAACGGACGATCTAGGTTGGTTTGTAACAGAATTCTAATCAAAACCCATATCTCAGAAAAAATCTCAAAATTTCATCCGTTTGAGGAAGAAAAATCAGTGAGCTAAATTTAGAAAGTTTGTTAAAAATTGTCAGAACCTAGGCGTGTTTACTATCTATCTTCAAGTTTTGCAGAATGGAGTACACTCCCACAGATTTTAAAACCAAATCAGTGTTGTACCACAATTTCATTGAAATGGCTGAGACAGACTTGCATCATATTAAGCCAGTATTCAATTTACGTCCTTTAGAAGATGCAAGCAACACCACCATCAGGCATCTTGGCCATTCAGGTCTTCTTGCAGCAGCATCCATGCCTTTTTCAGTACAGAGCTTAGAGTTCATAATTGCTTGCATTAAGCATTACAATCTAGCTACAAGGGAGATACAATCAGTTGATGGGAGAATCATATGTAGCCTAAAGCCAGACATGATTGAGAAATGCTTCTCCATCCCACCATGGCCTGGGAGTGTCACCATCAACGTAGAAGAATGTGAAAGGATATGGGAAGAGAATCAAGATAAGTACAGCAAGAAGATTGCACATAGGTGGCTGAAAGAGAAACATTCTACATTGCCAAAAGATGTTGGAAGAGGACAGTTCAAGGATAAATTCGTCATTATAATCACCCTGCTTAATCGAGTCACTGGACAAGCAGATGCAACAAGGTTTCAGCCTTGGATGTTTTATGTAATACCTCATATAATGAAGAAAACTGAGTACTATGATTGGCCTACATTGATCAATGATTGCCTACACCATCAAATAACTGAGTACTTCAATAGACATGCTTTCCACATGGTTTCCTACCTAGTCTACTTGGTTGCCTATCAAGGTAAATTCAGAGGGTTAAACATGGAGGGTTCTCTAAATGTTCAACATGTCTACAATTATTACACTTAGTTGGAGTTCACTATTGCATCACATCATTACAAGCGGGTGAATGAAGCATTATTAATCTACATAGTGCGCAACCTAGACAACAAGCTACATGTTCGCATCTCATCTGTTGCCAGGGCTGCAATATCAGAATGGGCTGATTGGTTTATTCAATTTGCCACCTTCACTTACCTAAGGGTGTACGGTTATTCAGGAGCTCCACTTATGTTACCAAGGTATCCATCAGATGAAGTAGTGTGTATGGAATTCTTCCGACAAATATCAGTTGTTCACACCCGTCTACGTAACAAGAAGAAACCAGCCTTCAGCTTTCCTTTTGCTTTAGGTATTTACACTTGTAGATCATCCGCAGAAGCTAAACTAATGGGTAACGAGTTAGACAAACTTGGTCTCAAGCCTTTCAGCGAGAGACAATCATATGATCCCCATGGCTTCTATGCATCTTGACTTGGTCAGAACTATGCTCATGTGCCCGCACTTGAAGACTTTTGGGCTAACTGTAGAGACGAGTATGAGGTGCGAAGGCGAAGTAACAGTAGGTTAACCCTTCATCAGATGAAAGATTGCTTATCAGAAGACATTGAAGGGTTGTCAGATGATGATGGGGATGTAATTCTCCCAACTTACACAAGAAATCAGGTTGAACAACAACCTCTTCCACAGGTCAATTGGGCTCACAAAGAATGTATGTCAGTTGAAGAAACGACACGACAAGTGTGGATTACAGCAAGACTTTCTTAGTCCTTAAAAGAAGAGAGTCTATTCCAGTAGTAGAGCTGCCAAGGAAACTTTCATCTCTTCCCTCTTCTTCATGAGTCCAAATAAAGAACAAAGAAAAATTTCAATCTCAAGAGGTCACAAAGGGCAATAGATCAGCAAAGAGTGCCAAACAGAGGTTGGACTACACAGGAATTGTTATACAGGAGCAGCCTAAAGCTAAAACAAAAGTTCCTCCACCATAGCCCATACTTTAAGAAGAAGTACAACATGATGAGCCTTTGATACAAGAAACTCTACCATCTCCTAGGTCTTCGCCAATTCACATTGATTTGGAAGATGAGGAGATAGAGGGTGAAGTTACAATTATTCCTCCCTTGGATGTTAATAGAAATATTACATCTTGGCATGAGAGCTCCTTAGGAAGGACAAGAAGGCGGCCTTTGTATCAGGTGAATGTTGATGACCTTAGCATATACGAGGAAGCACCCAAGAAGAAGGCCAAGAAACAAATGCATTTCGAGAGGAATCTTGAGGGTGAAATGGTCATGGAGACAGCTAATGCCTCTTGAAGAGAAAGTCAGGGATGAGGTAGATGAGGATGATTTCATAATGGTCAAAGAAAACCTTGGTAAAAGTACCCGACATGCTGATATGAGTTTGTTTAAGATGGTAACAAAAAAATTCAAGAAAGAGTGCAAAAAGATGGACAAGACAAGGCAGCCCTCAAGGCTGAAAATCGTCAACTCCGGTTATGTATATCAAATCTTATTCAAGGCACCTCACAAACAACTCAGTTGCTGCCTCAAGTCTTAGAAACACCAGCTGATCAGCAGCAATTAAGGCAGTTAGTTATTTGTGGCAAACAAACTCAAGAGTGGATTGAAGAAATCATCAACAGAGGAAAAGAAGTTCTAACATAGGTCTTCCGGTTAAGATACAAAGCTCATGACTTACAACAAGGTATCCAGGATTTTAAGCAGTTGATAGCCGAGTTCAAGCCAATGCACGAAATCATAATTGCAGATTTAGAGATGGCTTGTGGCTCTACAATGGCAAGAGAACATAAAAGACAAATCCTAGAGTGGAAAGTCATCTTTCAAGGTGAATACATATGTTAGAATATCTGAGGAGTTTGCAGCGTACAAACAAAGAGTTGTTGATACTCTTAGGTTTGTCAGAGAAGTAGTTGCAGCAATTCCTTGTCAGTATTGCCTTGAGGATGGTTCCTGCATTGGGCTTGATGTAGTCCAAATAAAAGTTTCAGAGTATCTTGCATAGCAGCGATGGCAATGTTGGAAGAATGAAGATGATTTCCATGATGTCAACATAGTTTGAGAAAGCGGCCAATGAGAGTGAAACTTTTTTGAAATCTATTGCAAATGGCGAAGAAATCTTAGAAAAGCGGCATTTTGCTATTAATAGCATCAACACTCCTACTACAGATGAAGTTGTCTGCTTTTTAGCGGATGTGATCGAGATTCAAATTTGCTTTCTTCTAGAAGCATCTTCTACGCTTTCTTTCTATTCTTGTCTCAAATCTCATCCATTCTTTGAGGATAGAAAGAAAACATTGTAACAAGTTGTCACGAGTTGGCACTTTCTGTTTTTATGTTTTTTACGGTTTAGATGTTTTAATCTTGTTCTAGATTTATAAATAAAGCTTGCATGTTGGCAAGCAGTAGTTGTAAAAGCAAGCAGATTCTAGGGTTCCCTACTCCTCTGCTTAGTTATAAATAAGAGCGGTGTTTGCTCATTTTACTTTAACCGTGCTTGTGATAAGAGAATCGCTGAGCTTATGCCTTCATGTTTGTTATCGTCTAGTGTTGTTCACTTTGTGTAAAGAGCAAGTTTGCATGCTGTTGTACCCAAACCAAATTTTTTGCTTCATTAAGGCATTTTGCTTAAAATGGTCTAAACCTTGTAAAAATGAGGTCAAAACTCAGTTTTTGGGCAAATCAAGTATGGGATTTTGGTCAATGTCATGCCAAGAAGATACTGGCAAAATTTGAAAATTTTGAAAATTAGGGTTTCGGAACTCTATTTTTAGCTCAAAACCCTAAAAAATAGGAACTTGTCAGAATTGGCTGAAATTAATTTTGATTGGCTTATTTCACATCACGATCACAGTGGTGAAGTCAGTTTCAGTTAAAAGTCAGTTTAAGCCTGGTGGGTAGTTTTCACTTTTTCAGGAGAAAAGTTAGGACCTCTGAGATCGTCAATGGCAGTTGGCCAGTACCAGGCATCAAAATCTAAGCCTGAAACTCAAAGCAGAACACTCTACGATGAAAGATGTTGAAAAATATGTTTTTTCACGGGGGGGATTTTTCAAATTGGCAAAAAGTGCTAAAATATTCTAAGTCTGAAAACTTTTTCACTATGTAACGTGGTAGACACTTGCGCAATCAATGTGCAAATCAACTTTACAGTGTCCGTACATATGAAAATGATGAAGTATAGTCGTACACACACCTCGGCAGTCACAACGCTTCAACGTGGTCAACCTCAAGCAGTGGATATAGCGTTTGCAAAGCATACAATGGTGAAAATTAATGAATTCAGAGCAAATCCGCTCCCCTGTAGCCTAGGGGTGCCCTTCCATTTGAAGGTCAAGATTTGATTGTTTTGGATGGAGAATATATTCATTGTTTTATGTTTTCAGTCAACTTTCCGACTAACCATGGAGCAAGATCATCTGAGTTGTAGAACTTCGGCAGACGAAGACAAAAGTAGAGACTACAAAGGGTGTTTTTGTCATGGAGACAACCTAGAAATGCAGATCCGCTCCCCTGTAGCCCAGGGGCGCCCTCCCTTTTGAAGGCCCAGATCTGGATGCATGTGTTTGATAATGGATTCAGTCTTTGCAGAATCAGTCTGGCTTTTCAACGAGTTGTCAAGCGGAAAGCATATCCAGTGCAGAACTCCGGTTATGAACGTCAGAAGTAGAAACTGCAGGCAAGATACATGTGAGCAAAGATTGCTAGTAGATGGTTTGAGCGCCCCTATAGCCTAGGGGTGCCCTTGAATATGACTTGTCAAATGGATGAGTTTGCAATTGAGGTCTTCCTGATATTTTTACTAGTTCAGTCCAGCTTCGTAATGCACCCATTCACAAGACGATCCGACATTCTGAGTGATCATGACAGAGGTTCTACCGAGCATGTAAAACAGAGCATTGTGAAGCATAGCTACACAAAGCTGCATATTTGTAGGCTAGGGGCGTCCAGCCTTTAGGCCTGCCAGATGGGGTTATTTGCAATTGCAGTCTTCACAAGACTTGTGTGCAATTACTCCAGCCATTCAACGAGTCCAGCCGACAGCCTCCGGGATTTGGCAAGAGCTCGTACGTGCGAGGTCAAGGTGACAATGTTGTAAAGTGGAGGTGGTTGAAGACAGTTCAAAAGATGACTAAGTGTAAACTAGAATTTTCCTTGAAAAAGGCGATTCTCTTTTAAGGGCCTTAGAAGCAGTTTTTTTGGCTTTGTCGTCTCCAAGAACATCTCTTGCAAGTTGACCAAACTATACAGAGAGATAGGCGGCACGTGAATCGGAGCATTCCAGCTCTCGATATCAAGGGTCAAAGTATGGTGTTAAGATGAAAGTCACACTTTTGTCAAAATGGTATTTGTGCTATCACAGAATAGGGGCGCCCATCCTTTTGGGGTTCCTGATACAATTTACAGATACCTCACATACAGTCATTGGATGCAGAGTACTTCCAGTCATGCAATGAATCCACTATCCAGTCAGTAGGGTTCATCATTCACCGTCAATAGCAGGTTGAAGCATCAGAAGGCACTACAGAGAAATGGCTAAGTCTGGAATCAATGCATCAATTTAATCAAAGGCGCCTAATTTTTTAAGGTGTCAGATGATGATTTTAGCAGTTGTTTCTCCCAACAGACATTTCATCCTTGTTATACAAGCTTTACTGTGGATATCTCAGATCAGTCGCAAGATCATTCGGTCCCCCGGAAATCAGAGCTGAACATGGTCAGTTGTAACTTTGGAGTCAGCTATAAAGTAGGAGATACTCAAAAATCTCATAACTCTTGCAAATAGATGCCTAGAAGGTCAAATTTCGGCTTTCTAAAATCAGTGAAGTTTGCTAGGCACATTCAGATGCTATTTTTAGCAAAATGATTAAAATAATATTTTTACATGCAGAGCATTAAAAAGTGACGAATTTCTTCAAAGAGCTAAATATTGGTGCCTCTTTTTAGTTTGCATGTTTTAAATTAAATATTATTTTTATCTAAGACTCGGAGACAGTGGCAGTTCAGCTAGTGAAGGGCCAATCAAATTCTTCCTTCACAGTTAGGGTTTGAGCTTGCAATCTTGCTTTTGTGGTACGATTTTGCTCTAGTTATGCAAGCATGGCATTCATCATTTCATTCATCCAGCTTGAGCAGAGGTGAATTCTTTATAGAGTTGGGCAAATTTCTTCAGTAGTCAATTGTGAAGGCATCAAAAAATATTCTTTTGTAGGTATAGGTCCAGATTCATCAGCAGAATTCAAGGCAGAGTGGCGATTTTGACAGAAGAAGATAATAAATAAATAAAAACTAAAAAACATCTTTCTTCTTCTCGTCTTAAATTCTCTCGCATGTTTGAAGAATTGGCGTTTTTGGCAAAACAAATCATCTGGGTTGATTCAGAATTGCTTTCTCAGCAAAACCCATGTGCTAGTATTTTCAAGGAAAATTTGTTCCAGAGCATCAGTTCTTGAGGCTCTGATTTTTTGAAGTGAAATTCCTTTGCATGGTGGAGTAGAAGTCGATATTTTTCGAATCTAACGTTGTGGGTTGTCTTAGAATTATCTTCTGGACAAAACCCATATCTCAGATTTTCTAGGGAAAAAATGTCCTCACAACCTCTCAGATCTCAACTGAAAACCTTTTGCATGCGGGCCTAAATCACATTTTTTCACAGTTCTGACATTGTGGGTCATCTTAGAATTTGATTCTACATAAAACCCACGTCTCGGAATTTTCTGTGAAAATTGCCCTCCGATAAGCTACTTTTAGCCTCATTAGGAGAGATTTTTGGTTTTTTGGAGAAGTTGTCAGAATTTAGCCATGTTCACAGTCAATAGGCGAGTTTTTCAGGATGTAGTTCACGCATAACAAATTCAGGACCAAGTCTGTCTTAATTCATGATTTCATCAGAAAAGCTAACTTCGATTTGTATCAAGCGCATCAGAAAGGTTGACGAGCGTAGTCACTCAAGTTCACATGGTTTCATGCCTCGTATAGTTGATTGTCTTCCAAGGCCAGTTAAGAGGGTTGATACCGTTGGGTTTCTGCATATGCAGCAAGTTCATTTGCATTTCTCACAACCAAAGTGTTCGCAGTCAAACTTCATAGTTTCATCATGCAACACTCTTCCATAAAGAAAAGCATGAAAAACATGAGAAGTGTCAAGCTGTAGAAGAAACAGTGGCCATCACTTTAGTTACAGAGCCGCCAGAGACAGGTTTGCTTGAGTTGCTGACAAGCAGTGAATTGACAGTTGGGACATGTGATGACCTCTAAATGATGATGCAGTTGACAACCTCGTGGAGGGGTTAATTGCTCGAGATCAAGACCAGTAAGCTTTAGTTCAGGACGTCCCACCTTTTCCAAGATAGACATTAGACACAGGAGTTAAACTCGATGCCTCTTTCCGAGTTAACTTCTTGTTACATATTGCATGCCATGTCTTTCTTGGAAACATCGACATACACTTAGAGTTTCTTTTAGGTTTTTACGTTAACTGATGATAGTATTACACTCTGTATACATACTCGACGATTAATCGCCGAGCAGCCGAGTAATTGCATGTTTTTTGGCTGGGCGAGTAATCTTGACTTTTACTTGCAGGAAACCCTAGCCGAGTTTTTTTACTGTTTTTTTCCGAGTACTCGCCGATTAATCTCTGTTTGCTCGCAAAATAATCGGCACAGAAAACGTAACACGTTTTTGACACGTTTTTCAAGTCGTTTTTACCTTTTCGTGGGATTTTTTACACATTTTTTCCGCGTTTTGGATGCGTTCATTTCATTTTCCGCGATTTGCAATGTCGGCTGCGTGATTTATTTCCACGATTTGCAGTTTACATTTACCCTTTTCATTTTCCACGATTTGCAGTGTTGGCTGCGTGATTTATTTCCACGATTTGCAGTGGTGGCTGCGCGACTTGGAGTCTGCGCGATTTCCAGGTTAGTTCCTGTTCGCATTGGCTGTGCGGCGCCTGTGCCAGGTCGTGGGTATTTACTATTATCATTTTTTCAAACATATGCTAATATTAAATGAACATATGCCTGAATATTAAAATTTAAAACTTCATACTTCATACTTCATAGTATATGTTTGAAAAAATGATAATATTAAATGAACATATGCCTGGAAATGATTTAATATTTTTATTATTTTATATATATGCTTCCAAACGTTTATGTATAAAATAATAAAAATATTAAATTTTTTTATTTTTCTACATCAATTTAATATTTATTATTATTCTAAAATTAAAATTTCAAAATTTCATATATTATTTTATTATAAATTTATAATAATATCATGGGAGTCTTAATTTTTAATATTCATAATGATAAAATATTCACTTTTGTACATCATATTTAATAATTTATTATTATTTTAAAATTAAAATTCCATATATTATTTTATTATAAATTATAATATCATGACAAATAATAATATCTTTTTATATTATTATTTGCCATGATATTATTATAATTTATAATAAAATAATATATGAAATTTTAGTTTTAAAATAACAAATTACAATAAATCATAAATTTGATGTCAAAAATGATATTATTAATTACAATTTTCCCATGGTATTATTAATTTATAATAATAGAATAATATATGAAATTTTACATTTAAAAATTAAAATAATAATAAATATTAAATCTGATATAGACAACACCAGCATGTTTACAGTTTTTCTGATGTGTGTGGAATCTGGATTGTCATTGTGCAGCTGCATCAGCATATGGATATGAGTAAAACTGTAAAAGTTTAAAGTGAAAAACTCATATCCATATGCTGATGTAGCTGCACAATGACAATCCACACACATACACACAAATTTTGTTCATCTACATAGAATAAGAGATTACTCGCCCATTTGCAAACTATGATCGAAAGTCTCAAACTTCAAAGTACTTTTATAGTGGAATATCTGCAATAAATTATTAAGAATGAAGTTTTAAATTTTAATATTAAATCTGATATAGACAACACCAGCATGTTTATAGTTTTTCTGATGTGTGTGGATTGTCATTGTGCAGCTGCATCAGCATATGGATATGAGTAAAACTGTAAAAGTTTAAAGTGAAAATTGAAAAACTCATATCCATATGTTGATGTAGCTGCACAATGACAATCCACACACATACACACAAATTTTGTTCATCTACATAGAATAAGAGATTACTCGCCCATCTGCAAACTATGATCAAAAGTCTCAAAGTACTTTTATAGTGGAATATCTGCAATAAATTATTAAATACAGTATGATAACAGATAACCTGCTGCTCCCACCTGCAAATTTGCAACAACCAACAAGGTTAGGAGTTAGGAGTTAGGACTGCAATGCCAATTTGCATACAAGTAAATTAAATCAATGTGCATCCAACAAAAAATAAAAATATAAGAATAAAAAAACTGAAATTAGAACAGATAGCATACTAAATGAAATGTCTCACTTTGATAGTTTACAACTTTATTGTTTGATAATGACTGAAATTATAAAGTTAAACAATTAGTTGATTGTTCCTTTCACTTTGTATTGGATCTGTTGCATCTTCTAATATATTTATTATTCAACTTCTAATATTGCAGGTTAATATTGAATCACAATGGCATCTGCCTCTGCATCTGGTTCAGACACAGCTGCCTCAAGCCAGGCCATTGAAAGGAGACCCCCTGGTAGCCGTGATCCCGCTTGGAAACATGGCTATTATGGGCCAGTACCAGGGAGTGTTATTTGTACTTGGTGCAAGAAGAAGATTAGTGGAGGCATCAATCGCCTCAAATACCATCTTGCTAGTATTCCTTGCCGTGATGCAAAGGCATGTAAAGAAGCCCCTGAAGAGGTGAAACGAGAGATGGCAGCTCTTCTTGCAGCACTTGATGAAAAAAAATTGGAGAGGGCAAAGACAAAAGCAGCCATACAAGAAGCCATTGCTCCTAATTTGACTGAAGATTCTGAGGTGAATATGCAAGGCATTGTGGGCTCTAGTCGCGGTCCACGTATACGTACCCCATCCACTTCAAATAAATTCCAGTTTTTTGTCCCTAGAAATGTTCAAGGATCACAACCTTCATTGGAAGGTACTGGGTGGAATAGGGAGGTGCACAAAGAAGCAGACAAGGCTTGTGCAAATTTTTGGTTTTATAATAACCTTCCCTTCAATGTGGCAAGGAGTCCATATTGGGAGTGTTTGGTGACAGCATTGACAGTTGCAGGGAAAGGGTACAAGGCCCCTAGTCCAAGAGATTTAAGTGGCAGGTTACTTGAAGATGCTATTGTAGATGCAAATGGAATTGTGGAAGCTGAAAAGAAGAAATGGCAAAAGTATGGATGCTCAATTCTTTCAGATGGCTGGACAGATGGAAGAAACCGCACTCTTATCAATTTTATAGTGGCTTCAAATGGTGCGTTGGTTTTTCTAAAGTCAATTGATGCCTCCAACATAATAAAGAATGCAGAAAATTTGAGTTTGATGTTGGAGCGGGTTGTTTTAGAGGTGGGCATAGAAAATGTTGTCCAAGTTGTTACTGACAATGCGGCGGCATATGTGGCAGCTGGTAGATTGCTTCAAGCAAGGCATCCAACACTTTTTTGGACCCCTTGTGGAGCTCATTGCCTTGACCTTCTTTTGGAGGACATAGGAAAAATTGATTGGGTGAAACCAATTGTAGAACAAGCAAGAGACATAACAAAATATATATATAATCACCCATGGGTTCTTCAATTGATGAGAGATCACACCAAGGGGAAAGAGCTTGTGCGATCGGGTGCTACAAGGTTTGCAACTAATTTTCTAACGTTGCAAAGTATCACTAGTTTATTGACTTCCTTGAAGCAGATGTTTGTGAGTCAACCATGGGTAGACTCAACTTACTCAAAGAAGGCTGATGGAGAAAAGATTGTAGCAATAATCTTTGATGGTCAATTTGCAACTAGAGCATTAGAGATTGTCAAGGTAACTTAAACTCTAATGAATTTTCAGATTTAATCCTTTATTCTTAATTTAAAATTCTATAAGTATTTTGTTTCCTTGTAAGGTGTAATTTAAATTTAGTTCTACTTTGTACTTTATAGGTGACTGAGCCATTGGTGAGGGTTTTGCGCTTGGTGGATGGTGAGAAAAATGTGATGGGATATCTTTATGAAGCAATGGATAGGGCCAAAGAGGCCATCCAACACTATTACATGGGGGATGCAAATAGATTTACCCCTATTTGGGAGATCATTGATCGAAGGTGGAACAATCAACTCCACCAACCCATTCATGCAGCGGGGTACTTTCTCAACCCCAAATTCTACTTCTCTGATGGCTTCACGGATGCTAATGGAGAGGTTATGGAGGGCCTATTCACATGTATTGACAGGATGACACCTTTACCTGAAGTGAAAGACCTCATCCTTATAGAGTTGCAACAATATAAGGCAGCTAGGGGGCCTTTGTTTTCTTCCACATTATGTGAACGAGGAAGAGAGATCCAAACACCAAGTAAGAAAAAGTGAAGCCTTTATCTTGCAAGTTATGAATTACAATTATTATTACTTATTAGTTATTAACTTATTACAATATTGTTTATCAATATTTACAAAAACTTGAATATCTTATTTGTAGGTTCTTGGTGGGATGATTGGGGTGGAAGAACTCCAAATTTGCAAAGGCTAGCCCTCCGAATTTTGTCTCAACCTTGTAGTGCTTCTGGCTGTGAACGAAACTGGAGTTTGTTTGATTCCATTCACACGAAGAAGCGTAACAAGTTGACTCAACAACGCCTCAATGATCTTGTTTTTGTGCAATATAATCTTCGGCTTCGCACAAGAAAGGTGCAGGACTTTTCAAATGAGCTCATTGATTTGGATGACATTGATCCATACAGTGATTGGACCATACAGGATGATGAGGCCTCCTTGTTTACAGAGGATGAGATTGCTGATTTCGAGAGGCAAGCTATGGAGGATTTGCCTGCAGTAGAAGTAGGGGAGATTGGATTGGATGACATTGATGTGGTGGAGGAGGAGCCACTGCCACCTACCAGCATGGTGGAGCCACTGCCACAATCTTCTACGGCAAGCAGGGAGCCATAATCGAGTGCAAGGACCATACCCTCTACCTCCCAATTTTTCACTAGGTTGGGGAAGAGGAAATTGTAATTGCCTAGATATGAAATTTATGATGATGATTTTCAAATACAATCATCATAAATTCATTATAGTTATTACCAGTTTCACTATGTGGCTTCGTATAATGATGCCATTTTGTAATCCATATGTATTGAACTATGAAATTTAATATAAAACACTCCCTCATGGTTTTTAGACTCATTTGATGCATTTTTTAATTGAATTTTGCAAAAAAAAGTGTTTTCATGAGAAATTTTGCTACTTTTTAAGTTGTCGAGTATTTGCCGAGTCAAAAATTTTGGGCTTGCCGAGTACTCTCCGAGTCCGAGTATGTAAACTATGGTATTACAGTTAACTTGCTTTCAATAAGGACGTGCATGCTTGCACATTGTCCATTTAGATTAGATGTTTCAGTTAACTGATGGTAGCTTGCCAGTTAACTATTTAGTTTCATTTAATTAGGTTTAGAGAATAAGATCTTGCATGTACTGCAGGACTGTTGTTGACTCAAGGTGATTTTAGGGTTGCCTACACTTTGAAGTCTATAAATAAGAGCTTTCAACTCATTTGTAATTAGATTTTCTTGGTGATAGAGAATTGCTACGTTGTCGGCAACATGCCTATTCTCAAGATTGGTTCACCCTTGTAAATTAGAACTTTTGCTTGATAGCATACATGATGCGCCTACCTTGCCTGTAGTATTGCTATTATTGTATCTGTTCAAAGAGTGATTGTTGTTATAATAAATTGCTGCACCTACCTTGCCTTCATGTTATTGTCATGGTGTTTATTCAATCTTAGTTAAATGGGGTTGCTGGTTTGATCGTTATTGCATTCGTATTGCGTCTATACAATATACCGTCCCAGTTACTTACCTTGTGTTTTGTTTATCATGAGCCTATTCAGAAGAGCAAATAGTTGTGCCCACCTTGCCTTCATGTTGCAAAACTGTACTTAAAGCTTATCGTTTGATGTGTGTGATAGCAGACTCATTCAGCCAAGCAAATAGTTGCGCCTACCTTGCCTTCATGTTGTGAAGTTGTACCAGGTTTACCGTTTATTTGTTTGTTTTAATAAACTTCTTCCTGGATTAGCAAATAGTTGCGCCTCCCTTGCCTTCATGGTGTGAGCCCGCACCTGAAGTTTATCGTATAATACATTCCTACTCCATTTCCTCATGCTGTATTTCTTGAGGAAACTGGATAGATTTAAAGAAGTTAGCTTAGTTGTAGTTAGATGATCTGCAAAACCAAAAAATACTTAGCTGCAACGTTCTAGGTTTTCTTAACCTTGTGCCTCTACCAGCTGAGAACAAAAAGATAGGATATTAGTTTACTTTTCCATTTCATGCATTCCAGCACAATGTGGGAGCTTCCCCTCCTAATTTGAAGAGCACTCATTACGTAATGTGCATAGCTGTACGTACAAACTCACACTCCAAAGGTGTTAGTTCTTACACCAACACATGCCTCCTTAACTGAAAATCCTTGTTTAGTGCATGTGTTATGTGTCAATTATAATCAGGTTGATTGCATGTTGCAAGTATTTTGCTACAACTTGCTGTCCCGAAATTGTAATCTTTGTTCCAAAAGTTTGAGTAAATAAAATCCTGAGCATGCTTTGTTTGCCTCGATATAAATATCTCAGATTTCCATTTATTGTTTTGTGTTAGTAGTATGAGTAAATAAAACCTTGAAGCTTGCTTTGCTGTTCCTGAAATAAAAGTCTCATATTTCCATAATACTTTTATGATCTCTTTTTCAGCTTGCTTAAAATGTACGTTGAAGAAAAGTTTGTTTAAGTATCTTTGTCAGAAATCAAACTCGTCCATTTCTAAACTCTCTTGCTATGCATTTACTTGAGAGGGTAGAAACGTTTTAAGCGTAGGTTAAGTTGTAGCTGTCTAGTTTCATTAAAAGGAAAACCTCAGCCGCAACATCTGGTGTTCTATAACCTTGTGTTCTCGCAGCTGAACCAAAAAGATAGGCGTAATTAAGTTTAGATTACTTTCTTTATGCAACTCAGCAAAAGAGGGAGCTTCCCCTCCTAATTCGAAGAGCAGTTTACTACACATAGCTATTCGTTTCCATAACGCATTCTAGAGGTGCGATTTGAAACGCCAACACACTGTCACTACTGCTACGAACAACACTCTGAAACTCTGTTTGGACTTCATTGAGCCCAAAATAGGAACCATCGTCCTGAAAATATCGGCAAGGAATTGCTGCAACAAACTCTCTTATGAACTCGAGAGCATCAATGACCCTTTGCTTGTATGCAACAAACTCCTCGGATATTCTTTCATATGTATTAACCTTGAAAAGGTGACCGTCTTTCCATTCTAAGATCTGTCTTTTATGTTCTCTCGCCATTGTAGAGCTATACGCCATATCTAAATCTGCAATTATGATTTCATGCATAGGCTTGAACTCAGCTATCAACTGCTCAATATCCTGGATACCCTGACGTAAATCATGAGCCTTATATCTCAGCTGAAATATCTGAGCTAGAACTTTTGTACCCTTAGTGATGATTTCCTCAATCCACTCCTGAGTCTGTTTCCCACAAATGACCAACTGTCTCAACTGCTACTAATCATTTGGTGTCTCTAAAGCCTAGGGCAGCAACTGTGTTGTTCGTGAAGTGCCCTGAATGAGGTTTGAGATGTACAAACGGAGTTGACAGTTTTCAGCCTTGAGGGCTGCCTTGTCTTCACCATCTTTTTGTCCTCTTTCCTAAATGTTTTCCGATACCATCTTGAACAAGCTCATGTCAGCGTGCCTAGTGCTCTTGCCAAGATTGGCTTTCACCATCACAAAGTCATCCATATCCACCTCATCCCTGTTTCTATCTTCGGGAGGTGTACCTGTCTCCATGACCATCTCACCATCAGGATTTCTCTCAAAGTGCATTTGTTTCTTTGCCTTCTTCTTGGGTGTTTCCTGATATACATTGAGATCATCAACATTTACCTGATAAGAAGGCCTTCTTCTCATCCTTCCCAATGAGCTCTCAGGCCAAAATGTGGTATTTCGACTAACATCCATGGGAAGTACAACTACAATCTCTTCCTCTACCTCCTCATCTTTCAAATCAAAGTGAATTGGCCAAGACCTCAGGGATGGCAAAGGATTATGTGACAAAGGCACATCTTCTGTTTCCTCTTGAGGTATGGCCTCATGTGGAGGGATTTTTGTTTCCATCATTGGCTGCTCCTGTATCACGATACCTGTGTAGTCCAACCTCTTCTTCGCACTCTTTGTTGACCTGCTACCCTTTGCAACCTCATGACCTTTTCCTTTTGTCTTTAGAAGAAGAAGGAAGTGATGAATGAACCCTTGGCGGCTCTGCTACAGGAATATACTTCTTCCTTTTAAGGACTAAGAAAATTTTACTATATTCAACAAATTGACGAGTCTTTTCTTCCACCGAGATGCATTCTTTGTTAGCCCAATTAACCTGTGGAAGAGGTTGTTGTTCAATCTGCTTACGAGTGTAAGCTGGGAGAAGCACGTCTTTGTCATCATCTGACAACCCCTCAATATCCTCGGACAAGCAATCCTTCATCTGATGAAGAGTGAGTCTACTATTGCTACATCTTCGGACCTCAACCTCATCTCTGCAGTTGGCCCAAAAATCCTCCAGTGCGGGAACATGAGCAAAGTTTTGACCAAGTCTGGCTGCATAGACACCATGGGGATCATAAGATCGTCTCTCACTGAAAGGCTTGAGACCAAGTCTAGTTAACTTGTTACCCATTATTTTGGCATCTGATGATGACCTGCACCTATAAATGCCTAATGCAAAAGGGAAGCTGAAGGCTGGCTTCTTCTTGTTTCGCAAGCAGGTGTGAACATCTGATACTTGCCTAGGAAACTCCATACACACTTCATCCGGCGGATACCTTGGTAACATGAGGGGAGCACCAGAATAGCCATAGACTCTCAAGTAAGTGAAAGTAGCAAACTGAATATACCAATCCGCCCATTGTGACATCGCTGCCCTGGCAATAGATGAAATGCGTACATGTAGCTCATTGTCCAGGTCACGCACTATATACATTAGGAATGCTTCATTCATTCTTTTGTAATGATGTGATGATGCAACAAACTCCAGATGAGTGTAATAATTGTAGACATTTTGAATATTTAAGGAACCCTCAGTGTTCAACCCTCTGAATTTTCCTTGGACGGCAACTAGGTAGACTAGGTATGAGATCATGTGGAATTCATGCCTGTTAAAATACTCAGTTATCTGATGATGAAGGCAGTCACTGATCAATGTAGGCCAGTCATAGAATTTCGTTTTCTTCATGATGTGAGGTATCACATAAAACATCCACAGCTGAAACTTAGTTGCATCTTCTTGGCCTGTGATCCAATTGAGCAAGGTGATGATAAAGGCAATTTCCTCCTTGAATTCGCCTCTCCCAACATTCTTTGGCAATGTCTTATGTTTTTCTTTCATCCATTTTGATGCAATCTTCTTGCTGTACTTGTTTTTATCCATTTCCCATACTCTTTCGCATTCTTCTCGAGACATAGTAACGCTTTCGAGCCAAGGTGGAATTGAGAAACATCTTTCTATCATATCAGGCTTTAGGCTGCAAATAGTTCTCCCGTCCACTGACTGAATCTCCCTCGTTGCTGGATTGTAATGCTTGATGCAAGAAATTATGAACGCCAAGCTTTGAATTGAAAAGGGAATGGATGCTGCTGCAAGAAGACCTGAATGGCCAAGGTGTCTGATGGTGACATTGCCTACGTCTTCCAAAGCACGCAAATTGAACACTAGTTTAATGTGGTATAAGTCAGTTTCAG
The DNA here is from genome assembly GCA_007115665.2 of Sequoiadendron giganteum. Lineage (NCBI taxonomy): Eukaryota > Viridiplantae > Streptophyta > Pinopsida > Cupressales > Cupressaceae > Sequoiadendron > Sequoiadendron giganteum. Next base: position 380,586,944 of record CM021108.1, read on the forward strand.
TTGTCTCGATGAAATCATGATACAGTGCTGATTTCGTCTTATACTCTGTAGGAGTGTACTCCATTATGCAAAACTCGAAGATTGCCTGTAAACACGCTTATGTTCTAACAAGTTTTGCACAACTTTTTATTTTTAACTTGCTGATTTATCTTCGTCAAACAGATGAACTTTTTGGAAATTTTTCTGAGATATGGGTTTTGTTTAGAATTTCGTTACAAGCAAACCCAGATCATCCGTTTTTGAAAATTCTGAATGAAGACTGAAAAAGCAGCAAACCCTAATTTTTTCCAAAAAAATCATAAAAAGGATGACATCTAGGTATTGTTCAAAGACACATTCTGGATGAACCCATTTGATTAGATTTTGAAAACCTCAAAGTTTCACTGAAAAAGCAACCACTTGAAGTTTCACTGAAAAAGCTGTAATATGGGCTTTGTCCAAAAGAATATTTGAAATAGACCCAGAAGATTGGAAGTTGTAAATGTTGAAGTTTTCTCTGACATGCAAAATAAAAAACAGCTGCTACAACTTTGAAAAAATTCTTCAAAAATTATCCAGAAGATAGAACTAGTATAAACCAGCTTGCTGAAAATTGAAAACAATGGCCTCCTTCAAAGATTTGATGTTCTAGATGAAAAAAGCATGAAAAAGCAAGCCTTCTTATGTGCTGTTCTGAAAATTCATGAAAAACCAGCAAGTTCAAGCTCTTGAATCTTAAAAATATAGGTTTGAAGTTGCTGCTCTATTTCTCCTTGAAGCCACTTGCAAGAAAATATGAAATATAAAACACAAAGGTGCCTTTAAATAAGCTTTGTCTTGAGTGAAAAAACTTTCTTTAACTCTAATTCTTCAAAACCCTAATTTGAGTTTATGCAATGAACTTGAACATTCTTTCATCTTTTAAGATTTTGAAATTTTCAAAAATTTCACTAAGGCAAGAGAAGTTGGGCACCCTTCTTGACTTGAGGCGCCTATTCTCTCCAGACTCAACCATTTTTTCATCATTTTCAACTTCTCAATTTTCAACCCTAGTTTGATCATATTTCCTGGCTTCTAGATAGATTCGACGGACGAACTGAATGTTTCACCACGGAGCCTAATCGAATCTAACGACATCGTTTTGGAGGCATCTTCTGACAAAAACTTCATTTGACACTTCAAATTGTCTGGTGCCTATCTCCTCCAGGGGCGCCCACTTTCTCAAGTGTTAGCCATTTTTATGATCTTCAAGTTTTTACTTGTATTCTGACCTTCATATGAATTCATGATTTCGAGCGTTTTGCTGATCAAAACAACTGGCTGACAAGTTTGCTAGATAGCTAAGAAGATTCTGGAGACACTGCATCTCTGAAAACTAACATCTAAAGCCTCAAAACCCTACACGCCCTTCTTGACTGGAGGTGCCTAACTTCTTCAGAGTTAGTTTTTATTTTGAGTTTTTCACTGTTGTTTTCGTCTTGTCGTTTTACTCACTTTTCTCCTTCATTCAGCCTTCGACATCTGATGATTGCCAGCTCCGACGGACATGTTGATGATTGCGTTGGAAAGCTTGATCAAATTTGATGAAGTCATGTTGGAGGTACCTTCAGCAAATTCATTCTTTTACCACCTTAAAAACTTGGGCGCCCTTCTTCTTCTAGGGCGCCCGGATTCACTAGACTTAGCCACTTTTATCTTTTTTCACCTTCAGAGTTTTAAACACCTCTTGTCATGGCCCCTGTTTGATCTAAGTTTGCCGATGACTGAGTGATCTGATGAGTTGACGAAGACATCCACTGCAAAGCTGGTAGAAAAATGAAGAGATTGATCACATCTGCAAACCCTAACAGCTGGATTAGGTCATTCAAAAGGTTGGGCGCCCTTGGTCACCTAGGGCGCCCAAAGTTACCAAACTTAGAATAAGTTTCATCATTTTTATGGTTTGCGTTCTGTCTTCAGTTGAGAACTCCTCTGTTTGATCTCGAATTCCGGATGACTGAGTAATCATATGACAGCGTTGTTGGGCTCTATGCGGAGTTCAGATGAATCTAAACAACATTGCTTGGGAGCCCCATCTCCGATTCCATCATCTAATGTCATTAAAAGTTGGGCGCCTATTCTCTCTAGGGGCACCCATGTTTGGCAGACTTAGAAACTTTTTCAAAAATCTTCAATTTTCTCCTCATTTGATGTGCTTCCTTTGCCTAGCTGTCGGAAATGGAAAATATTCTAAGGCATGGTGGTTTGGGCACCCAAACTAAGAAGGGGCGCCTGGTGTCTCCAATGTTAGCCAAAATTCATCATTTTTCAACTTTTCCAACTTCTCTCTGTTCTTTGTTTCTCGTGCACATTCATCTTTGACAGCTTCTATTCGGCTTGAACGTCTGATTTTGACACCTAGCAGCTGACTAACCTCCATTGATGACCTTGGATCTCTAGAAAAAGCATAATAGACCCACTAGGGAAAAACTGATATTTTCGTGATTCTGACTGTACCAGCCTGATGAGAAAGTATTTTAAGCCAATCAAAATCAATCTTAACCATAGAAGCCAAACTTTCTATTTTTAGAAAAATTTGCTAGTATCCGTTTCGAAAGAAACCCAAAAAAAATTTCTCTTTTTAGAAAACTCCTAAAAATAGAAAATTTCCTAAAATTTAGGGTTGAAAAACTGACATATGGATTTTGTAGATATGGTCATTTTGAACTGACCCAGATTGTCAGATTTTGAAAATTTCAAGTTTTTTCACCCCCATGCAAGACATGCGAAACCCTAATTTTGACCTTTTTGACAAGACTTTTTGACTCATTTCTTCAAAATGCCTAAGTCGAGCAAAATTTTTAATTTGGGGTACAGCATGATGAACAACCTCCACCAAATTGTATTGTCCATGACCTTGTGTCCTCTGTCAGTCTCTTTTTCAGAAAAAGCAATGTTTTGATCTTCAGTTTCTACCTCTAGCAGAGTCACATAATTACCGAGACCCATTTTAGGCTTTGCCTCTACTTGAGCAGATGACTTGAACACAACCTACTTTTTTACAACATTGAGAACCTGATCTAATTGTTCTGGATGATCTTGAAGATATTCCAATCGAGAGATTTGTACCTTGGTCTTTGCGTGGAAGTCACGATGTTAAAATTTGCTGAAGACGGATCTTGAGCATCTGGCATAGCGTCCTTATGTGAAGACCTGGGATTGGAAGTGGAAGGCAACTCTTACCCTTTTCGTTTGATCTCCGTCTTTCTTCCTCTTCTTTTTGTGCTTTGAAGTGTTGAACAC
>CM021108.1:380590304-381089517 GCA_007115665.2 Sequoiadendron giganteum
CCGCACTTGAAGACTTTTGGGCTAACTGTAGAGACGAGTATGAGGTGCGAAGGCGAAGTAACAGTAGGTTAACCCTTCATCAGATGAAAGATTGCTTATCAGAAGACATTGAAGGGTTGTCAGATGATGATGGGGATGTAATTCTCCCAACTTACACAAGAAATCAGGTTGAACAACAACCTCTTCCACAGGTCAATTGGGCTCACAAAGAATGTATGTCAGTTGAAGAAACGACACGACAAGTGTGGATTACAGCAAGACTTTCTTAGTCCTTAAAAGAAGAGAGTCTATTCCAGTAGTAGAGCTGCCAAGGAAACTTTCATCTCTTCCCTCTTCTTCATGAGTCCAAATAAAGAACAAAGAAAAATTTCAATCTCAAGAGGTCACAAAGGGCAATAGATCAGCAAAGAGTGCCAAACAGAGGTTGGACTACACAGGAATTGTTATACAGGAGCAGCCTAAAGCTAAAACAAAAGTTCCTCCACCATAGCCCATACTTTAAGAAGAAGTACAACATGATGAGCCTTTGATACAAGAAACTCTACCATCTCCTAGGTCTTCGCCAATTCACATTGATTTGGAAGATGAGGAGATAGAGGGTGAAGTTACAATTATTCCTCCCTTGGATGTTAATAGAAATATTACATCTTGGCATGAGAGCTCCTTAGGAAGGACAAGAAGGCGGCCTTTGTATCAGGTGAATGTTGATGACCTTAGCATATACGAGGAAGCACCCAAGAAGAAGGCCAAGAAACAAATGCATTTCGAGAGGAATCTTGAGGGTGAAATGGTCATGGAGACAGCTAATGCCTCTTGAAGAGAAAGTCAGGGATGAGGTAGATGAGGATGATTTCATAATGGTCAAAGAAAACCTTGGTAAAAGTACCCGACATGCTGATATGAGTTTGTTTAAGATGGTAACAAAAAAATTCAAGAAAGAGTGCAAAAAGATGGACAAGACAAGGCAGCCCTCAAGGCTGAAAATCGTCAACTCCGGTTATGTATATCAAATCTTATTCAAGGCACCTCACAAACAACTCAGTTGCTGCCTCAAGTCTTAGAAACACCAGCTGATCAGCAGCAATTAAGGCAGTTAGTTATTTGTGGCAAACAAACTCAAGAGTGGATTGAAGAAATCATCAACAGAGGAAAAGAAGTTCTAACATAGGTCTTCCGGTTAAGATACAAAGCTCATGACTTACAACAAGGTATCCAGGATTTTAAGCAGTTGATAGCCGAGTTCAAGCCAATGCACGAAATCATAATTGCAGATTTAGAGATGGCTTGTGGCTCTACAATGGCAAGAGAACATAAAAGACAAATCCTAGAGTGGAAAGTCATCTTTCAAGGTGAATACATATGTTAGAATATCTGAGGAGTTTGCAGCGTACAAACAAAGAGTTGTTGATACTCTTAGGTTTGTCAGAGAAGTAGTTGCAGCAATTCCTTGTCAGTATTGCCTTGAGGATGGTTCCTGCATTGGGCTTGATGTAGTCCAAATAAAAGTTTCAGAGTATCTTGCATAGCAGCGATGGCAATGTTGGAAGAATGAAGATGATTTCCATGATGTCAACATAGTTTGAGAAAGCGGCCAATGAGAGTGAAACTTTTTTGAAATCTATTGCAAATGGCGAAGAAATCTTAGAAAAGCGGCATTTTGCTATTAATAGCATCAACACTCCTACTACAGATGAAGTTGTCTGCTTTTTAGCGGATGTGATCGAGATTCAAATTTGCTTTCTTCTAGAAGCATCTTCTACGCTTTCTTTCTATTCTTGTCTCAAATCTCATCCATTCTTTGAGGATAGAAAGAAAACATTGTAACAAGTTGTCACGAGTTGGCACTTTCTGTTTTTATGTTTTTTACGGTTTAGATGTTTTAATCTTGTTCTAGATTTATAAATAAAGCTTGCATGTTGGCAAGCAGTAGTTGTAAAAGCAAGCAGATTCTAGGGTTCCCTACTCCTCTGCTTAGTTATAAATAAGAGCGGTGTTTGCTCATTTTACTTTAACCGTGCTTGTGATAAGAGAATCGCTGAGCTTATGCCTTCATGTTTGTTATCGTCTAGTGTTGTTCACTTTGTGTAAAGAGCAAGTTTGCATGCTGTTGTACCCAAACCAAATTTTTTGCTTCATTAAGGCATTTTGCTTAAAATGGTCTAAACCTTGTAAAAATGAGGTCAAAACTCAGTTTTTGGGCAAATCAAGTATGGGATTTTGGTCAATGTCATGCCAAGAAGATACTGGCAAAATTTGAAAATTTTGAAAATTAGGGTTTCGGAACTCTATTTTTAGCTCAAAACCCTAAAAAATAGGAACTTGTCAGAATTGGCTGAAATTAATTTTGATTGGCTTATTTCACATCACGATCACAGTGGTGAAGTCAGTTTCAGTTAAAAGTCAGTTTAAGCCTGGTGGGTAGTTTTCACTTTTTCAGGAGAAAAGTTAGGACCTCTGAGATCGTCAATGGCAGTTGGCCAGTACCAGGCATCAAAATCTAAGCCTGAAACTCAAAGCAGAACACTCTACGATGAAAGATGTTGAAAAATATGTTTTTTCACGGGGGGGATTTTTCAAATTGGCAAAAAGTGCTAAAATATTCTAAGTCTGAAAACTTTTTCACTATGTAACGTGGTAGACACTTGCGCAATCAATGTGCAAATCAACTTTACAGTGTCCGTACATATGAAAATGATGAAGTATAGTCGTACACACACCTCGGCAGTCACAACGCTTCAACGTGGTCAACCTCAAGCAGTGGATATAGCGTTTGCAAAGCATACAATGGTGAAAATTAATGAATTCAGAGCAAATCCGCTCCCCTGTAGCCTAGGGGTGCCCTTCCATTTGAAGGTCAAGATTTGATTGTTTTGGATGGAGAATATATTCATTGTTTTATGTTTTCAGTCAACTTTCCGACTAACCATGGAGCAAGATCATCTGAGTTGTAGAACTTCGGCAGACGAAGACAAAAGTAGAGACTACAAAGGGTGTTTTTGTCATGGAGACAACCTAGAAATGCAGATCCGCTCCCCTGTAGCCCAGGGGCGCCCTCCCTTTTGAAGGCCCAGATCTGGATGCATGTGTTTGATAATGGATTCAGTCTTTGCAGAATCAGTCTGGCTTTTCAACGAGTTGTCAAGCGGAAAGCATATCCAGTGCAGAACTCCGGTTATGAACGTCAGAAGTAGAAACTGCAGGCAAGATACATGTGAGCAAAGATTGCTAGTAGATGGTTTGAGCGCCCCTATAGCCTAGGGGTGCCCTTGAATATGACTTGTCAAATGGATGAGTTTGCAATTGAGGTCTTCCTGATATTTTTACTAGTTCAGTCCAGCTTCGTAATGCACCCATTCACAAGACGATCCGACATTCTGAGTGATCATGACAGAGGTTCTACCGAGCATGTAAAACAGAGCATTGTGAAGCATAGCTACACAAAGCTGCATATTTGTAGGCTAGGGGCGTCCAGCCTTTAGGCCTGCCAGATGGGGTTATTTGCAATTGCAGTCTTCACAAGACTTGTGTGCAATTACTCCAGCCATTCAACGAGTCCAGCCGACAGCCTCCGGGATTTGGCAAGAGCTCGTACGTGCGAGGTCAAGGTGACAATGTTGTAAAGTGGAGGTGGTTGAAGACAGTTCAAAAGATGACTAAGTGTAAACTAGAATTTTCCTTGAAAAAGGCGATTCTCTTTTAAGGGCCTTAGAAGCAGTTTTTTTGGCTTTGTCGTCTCCAAGAACATCTCTTGCAAGTTGACCAAACTATACAGAGAGATAGGCGGCACGTGAATCGGAGCATTCCAGCTCTCGATATCAAGGGTCAAAGTATGGTGTTAAGATGAAAGTCACACTTTTGTCAAAATGGTATTTGTGCTATCACAGAATAGGGGCGCCCATCCTTTTGGGGTTCCTGATACAATTTACAGATACCTCACATACAGTCATTGGATGCAGAGTACTTCCAGTCATGCAATGAATCCACTATCCAGTCAGTAGGGTTCATCATTCACCGTCAATAGCAGGTTGAAGCATCAGAAGGCACTACAGAGAAATGGCTAAGTCTGGAATCAATGCATCAATTTAATCAAAGGCGCCTAATTTTTTAAGGTGTCAGATGATGATTTTAGCAGTTGTTTCTCCCAACAGACATTTCATCCTTGTTATACAAGCTTTACTGTGGATATCTCAGATCAGTCGCAAGATCATTCGGTCCCCCGGAAATCAGAGCTGAACATGGTCAGTTGTAACTTTGGAGTCAGCTATAAAGTAGGAGATACTCAAAAATCTCATAACTCTTGCAAATAGATGCCTAGAAGGTCAAATTTCGGCTTTCTAAAATCAGTGAAGTTTGCTAGGCACATTCAGATGCTATTTTTAGCAAAATGATTAAAATAATATTTTTACATGCAGAGCATTAAAAAGTGACGAATTTCTTCAAAGAGCTAAATATTGGTGCCTCTTTTTAGTTTGCATGTTTTAAATTAAATATTATTTTTATCTAAGACTCGGAGACAGTGGCAGTTCAGCTAGTGAAGGGCCAATCAAATTCTTCCTTCACAGTTAGGGTTTGAGCTTGCAATCTTGCTTTTGTGGTACGATTTTGCTCTAGTTATGCAAGCATGGCATTCATCATTTCATTCATCCAGCTTGAGCAGAGGTGAATTCTTTATAGAGTTGGGCAAATTTCTTCAGTAGTCAATTGTGAAGGCATCAAAAAATATTCTTTTGTAGGTATAGGTCCAGATTCATCAGCAGAATTCAAGGCAGAGTGGCGATTTTGACAGAAGAAGATAATAAATAAATAAAAACTAAAAAACATCTTTCTTCTTCTCGTCTTAAATTCTCTCGCATGTTTGAAGAATTGGCGTTTTTGGCAAAACAAATCATCTGGGTTGATTCAGAATTGCTTTCTCAGCAAAACCCATGTGCTAGTATTTTCAAGGAAAATTTGTTCCAGAGCATCAGTTCTTGAGGCTCTGATTTTTTGAAGTGAAATTCCTTTGCATGGTGGAGTAGAAGTCGATATTTTTCGAATCTAACGTTGTGGGTTGTCTTAGAATTATCTTCTGGACAAAACCCATATCTCAGATTTTCTAGGGAAAAAATGTCCTCACAACCTCTCAGATCTCAACTGAAAACCTTTTGCATGCGGGCCTAAATCACATTTTTTCACAGTTCTGACATTGTGGGTCATCTTAGAATTTGATTCTACATAAAACCCACGTCTCGGAATTTTCTGTGAAAATTGCCCTCCGATAAGCTACTTTTAGCCTCATTAGGAGAGATTTTTGGTTTTTTGGAGAAGTTGTCAGAATTTAGCCATGTTCACAGTCAATAGGCGAGTTTTTCAGGATGTAGTTCACGCATAACAAATTCAGGACCAAGTCTGTCTTAATTCATGATTTCATCAGAAAAGCTAACTTCGATTTGTATCAAGCGCATCAGAAAGGTTGACGAGCGTAGTCACTCAAGTTCACATGGTTTCATGCCTCGTATAGTTGATTGTCTTCCAAGGCCAGTTAAGAGGGTTGATACCGTTGGGTTTCTGCATATGCAGCAAGTTCATTTGCATTTCTCACAACCAAAGTGTTCGCAGTCAAACTTCATAGTTTCATCATGCAACACTCTTCCATAAAGAAAAGCATGAAAAACATGAGAAGTGTCAAGCTGTAGAAGAAACAGTGGCCATCACTTTAGTTACAGAGCCGCCAGAGACAGGTTTGCTTGAGTTGCTGACAAGCAGTGAATTGACAGTTGGGACATGTGATGACCTCTAAATGATGATGCAGTTGACAACCTCGTGGAGGGGTTAATTGCTCGAGATCAAGACCAGTAAGCTTTAGTTCAGGACGTCCCACCTTTTCCAAGATAGACATTAGACACAGGAGTTAAACTCGATGCCTCTTTCCGAGTTAACTTCTTGTTACATATTGCATGCCATGTCTTTCTTGGAAACATCGACATACACTTAGAGTTTCTTTTAGGTTTTTACGTTAACTGATGATAGTATTACACTCTGTATACATACTCGACGATTAATCGCCGAGCAGCCGAGTAATTGCATGTTTTTTGGCTGGGCGAGTAATCTTGACTTTTACTTGCAGGAAACCCTAGCCGAGTTTTTTTACTGTTTTTTTCCGAGTACTCGCCGATTAATCTCTGTTTGCTCGCAAAATAATCGGCACAGAAAACGTAACACGTTTTTGACACGTTTTTCAAGTCGTTTTTACCTTTTCGTGGGATTTTTTACACATTTTTTCCGCGTTTTGGATGCGTTCATTTCATTTTCCGCGATTTGCAATGTCGGCTGCGTGATTTATTTCCACGATTTGCAGTTTACATTTACCCTTTTCATTTTCCACGATTTGCAGTGTTGGCTGCGTGATTTATTTCCACGATTTGCAGTGGTGGCTGCGCGACTTGGAGTCTGCGCGATTTCCAGGTTAGTTCCTGTTCGCATTGGCTGTGCGGCGCCTGTGCCAGGTCGTGGGTATTTACTATTATCATTTTTTCAAACATATGCTAATATTAAATGAACATATGCCTGAATATTAAAATTTAAAACTTCATACTTCATACTTCATACTTCATACTTCATAGTATATGTTTGAAAAAATGATAATATTAAATGAACATATGCCTGGAAATGATTTAATATTTTTATTATTTTATATATATGCTTCCAAACGTTTATGTATAAAATAATAAAAATATTAAATTTTTTTATTTTTCTACATCAATTTAATATTTATTATTATTCTAAAATTAAAATTTCAAAATTTCATATATTATTTTATTATAAATTTATAATAATATCATGGGAGTCTTAATTTTTAATATTCATAATGATAAAATATTCACTTTTGTACATCATATTTAATAATTTATTATTATTTTAAAATTAAAATTCCATATATTATTTTATTATAAATTATAATATCATGACAAATAATAATATCTTTTTATATTATTATTTGCCATGATATTATTATAATTTATAATAAAATAATATATGAAATTTTAGTTTTAAAATAACAAATTACAATAAATCATAAATTTGATGTCAAAAATGATATTATTAATTACAATTTTCCCATGGTATTATTAATTTATAATAATAGAATAATATATGAAATTTTACATTTAAAAATTAAAATAATAATAAATATTAAATCTGATATAGACAACACCAGCATGTTTACAGTTTTTCTGATGTGTGTGGAATCTGGATTGTCATTGTGCAGCTGCATCAGCATATGGATATGAGTAAAACTGTAAAAGTTTAAAGTGAAAAACTCATATCCATATGCTGATGTAGCTGCACAATGACAATCCACACACATACACACAAATTTTGTTCATCTACATAGAATAAGAGATTACTCGCCCATTTGCAAACTATGATCGAAAGTCTCAAACTTCAAAGTACTTTTATAGTGGAATATCTGCAATAAATTATTAAGAATGAAGTTTTAAATTTTAATATTAAATCTGATATAGACAACACCAGCATGTTTACAGTTTTTCTGATGTGTGTGGATTGTCATTGTGCAGCTGCATCAGCATATGGATATGAGTAAAACTGTAAAAGTTTAAAGTGAAAATTGAAAAACTCATATCCATATGTTGATGTAGCTGCACAATGACAATCCACACACATACACACAAATTTTGTTCATCTACATAGAATAAGAGATTACTCGCCCATCTGCAAACTATGATCAAAAGTCTCAAAGTACTTTTATAGTGGAATATCTGCAATAAATTATTAAATACAGTATGATAACAGATAACCTGCTGCTCCCACCTGCAAATTTGCAACAACCAACAAGGTTAGGAGTTAGGAGTTAGGACTGCAATGCCAATTTGCATACAAGTAAATTAAATCAATGTGCATCCAACAAAAAATAAAAATATAAGAATAAAAAAACTGAAATTAGAACAGATAGCATACTAAATGAAATGTCTCACTTTGATAGTTTACAACTTTATTGTTTGATAATGACTGAAATTATAAAGTTAAACAATTAGTTGATTGTTCCTTTCACTTTGTATTGGATCTGTTGCATCTTCTAATATATTTATTATTCAACTTCTAATATTGCAGGTTAATATTGAATCACAATGGCATCTGCCTCTGCATCTGGTTCAGACACAGCTGCCTCAAGCCAGGCCATTGAAAGGAGACCCCCTGGTAGCCGTGATCCCGCTTGGAAACATGGCTATTATGGGCCAGTACCAGGGAGTGTTATTTGTACTTGGTGCAAGAAGAAGATTAGTGGAGGCATCAATCGCCTCAAATACCATCTTGCTAGTATTCCTTGCCGTGATGCAAAGGCATGTAAAGAAGCCCCTGAAGAGGTGAAACGAGAGATGGCAGCTCTTCTTGCAGCACTTGATGAAAAAAAATTGGAGAGGGCAAAGACAAAAGCAGCCATACAAGAAGCCATTGCTCCTAATTTGACTGAAGATTCTGAGGTGAATATGCAAGGCATTGTGGGCTCTAGTCGCGGTCCACGTATACGTACCCCATCCACTTCATCCACTTCAAATAAATTCCAGTTTTTTGTCCCTAGAAATGTTCAAGGATCACAACCTTCATTGGAAGGTACTGGGTGGAATAGGGAGGTGCACAAAGAAGCAGACAAGGCTTGTGCAAATTTTTGGTTTTATAATAACCTTCCCTTCAATGTGGCAAGGAGTCCATATTGGGAGTGTTTGGTGACAGCATTGACAGTTGCAGGGAAAGGGTACAAGGCCCCTAGTCCAAGAGATTTAAGTGGCAGGTTACTTGAAGATGCTATTGTAGATGCAAATGGAATTGTGGAAGCTGAAAAGAAGAAATGGCAAAAGTATGGATGCTCAATTCTTTCAGATGGCTGGACAGATGGAAGAAACCGCACTCTTATCAATTTTATAGTGGCTTCAAATGGTGCGTTGGTTTTTCTAAAGTCAATTGATGCCTCCAACATAATAAAGAATGCAGAAAATTTGAGTTTGATGTTGGAGCGGGTTGTTTTAGAGGTGGGCATAGAAAATGTTGTCCAAGTTGTTACTGACAATGCGGCGGCATATGTGGCAGCTGGTAGATTGCTTCAAGCAAGGCATCCAACACTTTTTTGGACCCCTTGTGGAGCTCATTGCCTTGACCTTCTTTTGGAGGACATAGGAAAAATTGATTGGGTGAAACCAATTGTAGAACAAGCAAGAGACATAACAAAATATATATATAATCACCCATGGGTTCTTCAATTGATGAGAGATCACACCAAGGGGAAAGAGCTTGTGCGATCGGGTGCTACAAGGTTTGCAACTAATTTTCTAACGTTGCAAAGTATCACTAGTTTATTGACTTCCTTGAAGCAGATGTTTGTGAGTCAACCATGGGTAGACTCAACTTACTCAAAGAAGGCTGATGGAGAAAAGATTGTAGCAATAATCTTTGATGGTCAATTTGCAACTAGAGCATTAGAGATTGTCAAGGTAACTTAAACTCTAATGAATTTTCAGATTTAATCCTTTATTCTTAATTTAAAATTCTATAAGTATTTTGTTTCCTTGTAAGGTGTAATTTAAATTTAGTTCTACTTTGTACTTTATAGGTGACTGAGCCATTGGTGAGGGTTTTGCGCTTGGTGGATGGTGAGAAAAATGTGATGGGATATCTTTATGAAGCAATGGATAGGGCCAAAGAGGCCATCCAACACTATTACATGGGGGATGCAAATAGATTTACCCCTATTTGGGAGATCATTGATCGAAGGTGGAACAATCAACTCCACCAACCCATTCATGCAGCGGGGTACTTTCTCAACCCCAAATTCTACTTCTCTGATGGCTTCACGGATGCTAATGGAGAGGTTATGGAGGGCCTATTCACATGTATTGACAGGATGACACCTTTACCTGAAGTGAAAGACCTCATCCTTATAGAGTTGCAACAATATAAGGCAGCTAGGGGGCCTTTGTTTTCTTCCACATTATGTGAACGAGGAAGAGAGATCCAAACACCAAGTAAGAAAAAGTGAAGCCTTTATCTTGCAAGTTATGAATTACAATTATTATTACTTATTAGTTATTAACTTATTACAATATTGTTTATCAATATTTACAAAAACTTGAATATCTTATTTGTAGGTTCTTGGTGGGATGATTGGGGTGGAAGAACTCCAAATTTGCAAAGGCTAGCCCTCCGAATTTTGTCTCAACCTTGTAGTGCTTCTGGCTGTGAACGAAACTGGAGTTTGTTTGATTCCATTCACACGAAGAAGCGTAACAAGTTGACTCAACAACGCCTCAATGATCTTGTTTTTGTGCAATATAATCTTCGGCTTCGCACAAGAAAGGTGCAGGACTTTTCAAATGAGCTCATTGATTTGGATGACATTGATCCATACAGTGATTGGACCATACAGGATGATGAGGCCTCCTTGTTTACAGAGGATGAGATTGCTGATTTCGAGAGGCAAGCTATGGAGGATTTGCCTGCAGTAGAAGTAGGGGAGATTGGATTGGATGACATTGATGTGGTGGAGGAGGAGCCACTGCCACCTACCAGCATGGTGGAGCCACTGCCACAATCTTCTACGGCAAGCAGGGAGCCAGAATCGAGTGCAAGGACCATACCCTCTACCTCCCAATTTTTCACTAGGTTGGGGAAGAGGAAATTGTAATTGCCTAGATATGAAATTTATGATGATGATTTTCAAATACAATCATCATAAATTCATTATAGTTATTACCAGTTTCACTATGTGGCTTCGTATAATGATGCCATTTTGTAATCCATATGTATTGAACTATGAAATTTAATATAAAACACTCCCTCATGGTTTTTAGACTCATTTGATGCATTTTTTAATTGAATTTTGCAAAAAAAAGTGTTTTCATGAGAAATTTTGCTACTTTTTAAGTTGTCGAGTATTTGCCGAGTCAAAAATTTTGGGCTTGCCGAGTACTCTCCGAGTCCGAGTATGTAAACTATGGTATTACAGTTAACTTGCTTTCAATAAGGACGTGCATGCTTGCACATTGTCCATTTAGATTAGATGTTTCAGTTAACTGATGGTAGCTTGCCAGTTAACTATTTAGTTTCATTTAATTAGGTTTAGAGAATAAGATCTTGCATGTACTGCAGGACTGTTGTTGACTCAAGGTGATTTTAGGGTTGCCTACACTTTGAAGTCTATAAATAAGAGCTTTCAACTCATTTGTAATTAGATTTTCTTGGTGATAGAGAATTGCTACGTTGTCGGCAACATGCCTATTCTCAAGATTGGTTCACCCTTGTAAATTAGAACTTTTGCTTGATAGCATACATGATGCGCCTACCTTGCCTGTAGTATTGCTATTATTGTATCTGTTCAAAGAGTGATTGTTGTTATAATAAATTGCTGCACCTACCTTGCCTTCATGTTATTGTCATGGTGTTTATTCAATCTTAGTTAAATGGGGTTGCTGGTTTGATCGTTATTGCATTCGTATTGCGTCTATACAATATACCGTCCCAGTTACTTACCTTGTGTTTTGTTTATCATGAGCCTATTCAGAAGAGCAAATAGTTGTGCCCACCTTGCCTTCATGTTGCAAAACTGTACTTAAAGCTTATCGTTTGATGTGTGTGATAGCAGACTCATTCAGCCAAGCAAATAGTTGCGCCTACCTTGCCTTCATGTTGTGAAGTTGTACCAGGTTTACCGTTTATTTGTTTGTTTTAATAAACTTCTTCCTGGATTAGCAAATAGTTGCGCCTCCCTTGCCTTCATGGTGTGAGCCCGCACCTGAAGTTTATCGTATAATACATTCCTACTCCATTTCCTCATGCTGTATTTCTTGAGGAAACTGGATAGATTTAAAGAAGTTAGCTTAGTTGTAGTTAGATGATCTGCAAAACCAAAAAATACTTAGCTGCAACGTTCTAGGTTTTCTTAACCTTGTGCCTCTACCAGCTGAGAACAAAAAGATAGGATATTAGTTTACTTTTCCATTTCATGCATTCCAGCACAATGTGGGAGCTTCCCCTCCTAATTTGAAGAGCACTCATTACGTAATGTGCATAGCTGTACGTACAAACTCACACTCCAAAGGTGTTAGTTCTTACACCAACACATGCCTCCTTAACTGAAAATCCTTGTTTAGTGCATGTGTTATGTGTCAATTATAATCAGGTTGATTGCATGTTGCAAGTATTTTGCTACAACTTGCTGTCCCGAAATTGTAATCTTTGTTCCAAAAGTTTGAGTAAATAAAATCCTGAGCATGCTTTGTTTGCCTCGATATAAATATCTCAGATTTCCATTTATTGTTTTGTGTTAGTAGTATGAGTAAATAAAACCTTGAAGCTTGCTTTGCTGTTCCTGAAATAAAAGTCTCATATTTCCATAATACTTTTATGATCTCTTTTTCAGCTTGCTTAAAATGTACGTTGAAGAAAAGTTTGTTTAAGTATCTTTGTCAGAAATCAAACTCGTCCATTTCTAAACTCTCTTGCTATGCATTTACTTGAGAGGGTAGAAACGTTTTAAGCGTAGGTTAAGTTGTAGCTGTCTAGTTTCATTAAAAGGAAAACCTCAGCCGCAACATCTGGTGTTCTATAACCTTGTGTTCTCGCAGCTGAACCAAAAAGATAGGCGTAATTAAGTTTAGATTACTTTCTTTATGCAACTCAGCAAAAGAGGGAGCTTCCCCTCCTAATTCGAAGAGCAGTTTACTACACATAGCTATTCGTTTCCATAACGCATTCTAGAGGTGCGATTTGAAACGCCAACACACTGTCACTACTGCTACGAACAACACTCTGAAACTCTGTTTGGACTTCATTGAGCCCAAAATAGGAACCATCGTCCTGAAAATATCGGCAAGGAATTGCTGCAACAAACTCTCTTATGAACTCGAGAGCATCAATGACCCTTTGCTTGTATGCAACAAACTCCTCGGATATTCTTTCATATGTATTAACCTTGAAAAGGTGACCGTCTTTCCATTCTAAGATCTGTCTTTTATGTTCTCTCGCCATTGTAGAGCTATACGCCATATCTAAATCTGCAATTATGATTTCATGCATAGGCTTGAACTCAGCTATCAACTGCTCAATATCCTGGATACCCTGACGTAAATCATGAGCCTTATATCTCAGCTGAAATATCTGAGCTAGAACTTTTGTACCCTTAGTGATGATTTCCTCAATCCACTCCTGAGTCTGTTTCCCACAAATGACCAACTGTCTCAACTGCTACTAATCATTTGGTGTCTCTAAAGCCTAGGGCAGCAACTGTGTTGTTCGTGAAGTGCCCTGAATGAGGTTTGAGATGTACAAACGGAGTTGACAGTTTTCAGCCTTGAGGGCTGCCTTGTCTTCACCATCTTTTTGTCCTCTTTCCTAAATGTTTTCCGATACCATCTTGAACAAGCTCATGTCAGCGTGCCTAGTGCTCTTGCCAAGATTGGCTTTCACCATCACAAAGTCATCCATATCCACCTCATCCCTGTTTCTATCTTCGGGAGGTGTACCTGTCTCCATGACCATCTCACCATCAGGATTTCTCTCAAAGTGCATTTGTTTCTTTGCCTTCTTCTTGGGTGTTTCCTGATATACATTGAGATCATCAACATTTACCTGATAAGAAGGCCTTCTTCTCATCCTTCCCAATGAGCTCTCAGGCCAAAATGTGGTATTTCGACTAACATCCATGGGAAGTACAACTACAATCTCTTCCTCTACCTCCTCATCTTTCAAATCAAAGTGAATTGGCCAAGACCTCAGGGATGGCAAAGGATTATGTGACAAAGGCACATCTTCTGTTTCCTCTTGAGGTATGGCCTCATGTGGAGGGATTTTTGTTTCCATCATTGGCTGCTCCTGTATCACGATACCTGTGTAGTCCAACCTCTTCTTCGCACTCTTTGTTGACCTGCTACCCTTTGCAACCTCATGACCTTTTCCTTTTGTCTTTGACTGAGCTCTAGAAGAAGAAGGAAGTGATGAATGAACCCTTGGCGGCTCTGCTACAGGAATATACTTCTTCCTTTTAAGGACTAAGAAAATTTTACTATATTCAACAAATTGACGAGTCTTTTCTTCCACCGAGATGCATTCTTTGTTAGCCCAATTAACCTGTGGAAGAGGTTGTTGTTCAATCTGCTTACGAGTGTAAGCTGGGAGAAGCACGTCTTTGTCATCATCTGACAACCCCTCAATATCCTCGGACAAGCAATCCTTCATCTGATGAAGAGTGAGTCTACTATTGCTACATCTTCGGACCTCAACCTCATCTCTGCAGTTGGCCCAAAAATCCTCCAGTGCGGGAACATGAGCAAAGTTTTGACCAAGTCTGGCTGCATAGACACCATGGGGATCATAAGATCGTCTCTCACTGAAAGGCTTGAGACCAAGTCTAGTTAACTTGTTACCCATTATTTTGGCATCTGATGATGACCTGCACCTATAAATGCCTAATGCAAAAGGGAAGCTGAAGGCTGGCTTCTTCTTGTTTCGCAAGCAGGTGTGAACATCTGATACTTGCCTAGGAAACTCCATACACACTTCATCCGGCGGATACCTTGGTAACATGAGGGGAGCACCAGAATAGCCATAGACTCTCAAGTAAGTGAAAGTAGCAAACTGAATATACCAATCCGCCCATTGTGACATCGCTGCCCTGGCAATAGATGAAATGCGTACATGTAGCTCATTGTCCAGGTCACGCACTATATACATTAGGAATGCTTCATTCATTCTTTTGTAATGATGTGATGATGCAACAAACTCCAGATGAGTGTAATAATTGTAGACATTTTGAATATTTAAGGAACCCTCAGTGTTCAACCCTCTGAATTTTCCTTGGACGGCAACTAGGTAGACTAGGTATGAGATCATGTGGAATTCATGCCTGTTAAAATACTCAGTTATCTGATGATGAAGGCAGTCACTGATCAATGTAGGCCAGTCATAGAATTTCGTTTTCTTCATGATGTGAGGTATCACATAAAACATCCACAGCTGAAACTTAGTTGCATCTTCTTGGCCTGTGATCCAATTGAGCAAGGTGATGATAAAGGCAATTTCCTCCTTGAATTCGCCTCTCCCAACATTCTTTGGCAATGTCTTATGTTTTTCTTTCATCCATTTTGATGCAATCTTCTTGCTGTACTTGTTTTTATCCATTTCCCATACTCTTTCGCATTCTTCTCGAGACATAGTAACGCTTTCGAGCCAAGGTGGAATTGAGAAACATCTTTCTATCATATCAGGCTTTAGGCTGCAAATAGTTCTCCCGTCCACTGACTGAATCTCCCTCGTTGCTGGATTGTAATGCTTGATGCAAGAAATTATGAACGCCAAGCTTTGAATTGAAAAGGGAATGGATGCTGCTGCAAGAAGACCTGAATGGCCAAGGTGTCTGATGGTGACATTGCCTACGTCTTCCAAAGCACGCAAATTGAACACTAGTTTAATGTGGTATAAGTCAGTTTCAGTTGTCTCGATGAAATCATGATACAGTGCTGATTTCGTCTTATACTCTGTAGGAGTGTACTCCATTATGCAAAACTCGAAGATTGCCTGTAAACACGCTTATGTTCTAACAAGTTTTGCACAACTTTTTATTTTTAACTTGCTGATTTATCTTCGTCAAACAGATGAACTTTTTGGAAATTTTTCTGAGATATGGGTTTTGTTTAGAATTTCGTTACAAGCAAACCCAGATCATCCGTTTTTGAAAATTCTGAATGAAGACTGAAAAAGCAGCAAACCCTAATTTTTTCCAAAAAAATCATAAAAAGGATGACATCTAGGTATTGTTCAAAGACACATTCTGGATGAACCCATTTGATTAGATTTTGAAAACCTCAAAGTTTCACTGAAAAAGCAACCACTTGAAGTTTCACTGAAAAAGCTGTAATATGGGCTTTGTCCAAAAGAATATTTGAAATAGACCCAGAAGATTGGAAGTTGTAAATGTTGAAGTTTTCTCTGACATGCAAAATAAAAAACAGCTGCTACAACTTTGAAAAAATTCTTCAAAAATTATCCAGAAGATAGAACTAGTATAAACCAGCTTGCTGAAAATTGAAAACAATGGCCTCCTTCAAAGATTTGATGTTCTAGATGAAAAAAGCATGAAAAAGCAAGCCTTCTTATGTGCTGTTCTGAAAATTCATGAAAAACCAGCAAGTTCAAGCTCTTGAATCTTAAAAATATAGGTTTGAAGTTGCTGCTCTATTTCTCCTTGAAGCCACTTGCAAGAAAATATGAAATATAAAACACAAAGGTGCCTTTAAATAAGCTTTGTCTTGAGTGAAAAAACTTTCTTTAACTCTAATTCTTCAAAACCCTAATTTGAGTTTATGCAATGAACTTGAACATTCTTTCATCTTTTAAGATTTTGAAATTTTCAAAAATTTCACTAAGGCAAGAGAAGTTGGGCACCCTTCTTGACTTGAGGCGCCTATTCTCTCCAGACTCAACCATTTTTTCATCATTTTCAACTTCTCAATTTTCAACCCTAGTTTGATCATATTTCCTGGCTTCTAGATAGATTCGACGGACGAACTGAATGTTTCACCACGGAGCCTAATCGAATCTAACGACATCGTTTTGGAGGCATCTTCTGACAAAAACTTCATTTGACACTTCAAATTGTCTGGTGCCTATCTCCTCCAGGGGCGCCCACTTTCTCAAGTGTTAGCCATTTTTATGATCTTCAAGTTTTTACTTGTATTCTGACCTTCATATGAATTCATGATTTCGAGCGTTTTGCTGATCAAAACAACTGGCTGACAAGTTTGCTAGATAGCTAAGAAGATTCTGGAGACACTGCATCTCTGAAAACTAACATCTAAAGCCTCAAAACCCTACACGCCCTTCTTGACTGGAGGTGCCTAACTTCTTCAGAGTTAGTTTTTATTTTGAGTTTTTCACTGTTGTTTTCGTCTTGTCGTTTTACTCACTTTTCTCCTTCATTCAGCCTTCGACATCTGATGATTGCCAGCTCCGACGGACATGTTGATGATTGCGTTGGAAAGCTTGATCAAATTTGATGAAGTCATGTTGGAGGTACCTTCAGCAAATTCATTCTTTTACCACCTTAAAAACTTGGGCGCCCTTCTTCTTCTAGGGCGCCCGGATTCACTAGACTTAGCCACTTTTATCTTTTTTCACCTTCAGAGTTTTAAACACCTCTTGTCATGGCCCCTGTTTGATCTAAGTTTGCCGATGACTGAGTGATCTGATGAGTTGACGAAGACATCCACTGCAAAGCTGGTAGAAAAATGAAGAGATTGATCACATCTGCAAACCCTAACAGCTGGATTAGGTCATTCAAAAGGTTGGGCGCCCTTGGTCACCTAGGGCGCCCAAAGTTACCAAACTTAGAATAAGTTTCATCATTTTTATGGTTTGCGTTCTGTCTTCAGTTGAGAACTCCTCTGTTTGATCTCGAATTCCGGATGACTGAGTAATCATATGACAGCGTTGTTGGGCTCTATGCGGAGTTCAGATGAATCTAAACAACATTGCTTGGGAGCCCCATCTCCGATTCCATCATCTAATGTCATTAAAAGTTGGGCGCCTATTCTCTCTAGGGGCACCCATGTTTGGCAGACTTAGAAACTTTTTCAAAAATCTTCAATTTTCTCCTCATTTGATGTGCTTCCTTTGCCTAGCTGTCGGAAATGGAAAATATTCTAAGGCATGGTGGTTTGGGCACCCAAACTAAGAAGGGGCGCCTGGTGTCTCCAATGTTAGCCAAAATTCATCATTTTTCAACTTTTCCAACTTCTCTCTGTTCTTTGTTTCTCGTGCACATTCATCTTTGACAGCTTCTATTCGGCTTGAACGTCTGATTTTGACACCTAGCAGCTGACTAACCTCCATTGATGACCTTGGATCTCTAGAAAAAGCATAATAGACCCACTAGGGAAAAACTGATATTTTCGTGATTCTGACTGTACCAGCCTGATGAGAAAGTATTTTAAGCCAATCAAAATCAATCTTAACCATAGAAGCCAAACTTTCTATTTTTAGAAAAATTTGCTAGTATCCGTTTCGAAAGAAACCCAAAAAAAATTTCTCTTTTTAGAAAACTCCTAAAAATAGAAAATTTCCTAAAATTTAGGGTTGAAAAACTGACATATGGATTTTGTAGATATGGTCATTTTGAACTGACCCAGATTGTCAGATTTTGAAAATTTCAAGTTTTTTCACCCCCATGCAAGACATGCGAAACCCTAATTTTGACCTTTTTGACAAGACTTTTTGACTCATTTCTTCAAAATGCCTAAGTCGAGCAAAATTTTTAATTTGGGGTACAGCATGATGAACAACCTCCACCAAATTGTATTGTCCATGACCTTGTGTCCTCTGTCAGTCTCTTTTTCAGAAAAAGCAATGTTTTGATCTTCAGTTTCTACCTCTAGCAGAGTCACATAATTACCGAGACCCATTTTAGGCTTTGCCTCTACTTGAGCAGATGACTTGAACACAACCTACTTTTTTACAACATTGAGAACCTGATCTAATTGTTCTGGATGATCTTGAAGATATTCCAATCGAGAGATTTGTACCTTGGTCTTTGCGTGGAAGTCACGATGTTAAAATTTGCTGAAGACGGATCTTGAGCATCTGGCATAGCGTCCTTATGTGAAGACCTGGGATTGGAAGTGGAAGGCAACTCTTACCCTTTTCGTTTGATCTCCGTCTTTCTTCCTCTTCTTTTTGTGCTTTGAAGTGTTGAACACATGCAGACACAGGCGTTGAAATTTTTTCATGATTCACTGCAAGAGAATACTGACAGTATGCTTCCTTTTCTTCTTTAATAACGGGTTCAAAGTATCCCATTGCGGAGTCGCCATCGAAGTTGTCCATCTGTGGTAAGACAACCTTCGAACTTGGCGTTGGTACAAAACTAGAACTGGGAGCAGCTTTAGCGTATCCCATGATTTGGGTCATTCTCAAATTCTCAAGAGACATGAATCCGATATGTGCATCAGTGTCATGGAAACAACAAAATACTACACTGTGTGCAGTTTCAATCATTGGTCTTGATGGAGATGTTGGCAACTGTGGCTGAAGATTGTCTCTCTTTGGCTGGTACGGTTGCTGAACTAGAGATCTGATAGAGTCTGTTTTGATCAAACCGGGAGTGATCATATTATCCTCCAACTCGATGGCGTGTTCTTGCGCACTCTTCAACTTTGTTTCTTTTGTGGTCTTGAGGAAGAAGGCTACCTTTGATGGAAGAGAATTTATGAAACAACTCATCAGAATCTCCAGTGATGGATCGAGTGTAGAAGAAAGTCGTGTAACAAGACAATTAAATATCGCCACAAACTCCCTCATGTGTTCATTGTGCTCCATCTTTGAATTGGCAAGCTGGGCAAACAACATATGACTGTCTTCAGTAGGCTTGAATCTCGCCAAAAATTTCTTTCTCATAGTTGCCTAGCTTGTAATAACGCCTAGCTTGAGGTGATTGAACCAGTCTGCAACATTCCCAATGAGAGTCTCCACAAAGAGACGCACAGCGATGTCTTCATGTGGCACATGCAAGACAACGCAGGCCGTTGTGAATGCAACAAAATGTTCATTTGGGTGTTGACTTCCATCACCGTGAAATCAGGGAAAGTGCTTCCTTGACCCTTTAGGTAGCTCATGATTTACCTGAAAAGCCAAAGGTCCGATGCTATTACCCCAAGGTAATGAAGGTAGACGCTCTCGCTAGCATTATTGTTGTTACCATCCATTGCTTCTTGTATGGATCATGCAATCGGATGCCAAAGGATCATTCCCGTGAAATAAAAGCATTAGCTTTTCTTTGAGGTTTTATGTCTCGTTGCCCAATGGTGGGTGCCAGAAAACTGATGGCGTTTCAATTAGCACCTCTAGAGTGCTTATTGGAAAATGACAAGTATTGCAAGTGTGTAGTCACTGCTCTTCAAATTAGGAGGGGAAGATCCCTCTTGTTGCTAATGTTTGCATAAAAAGTACAGTAAACTAATGTTCCTATCTTTTTACTCAATGGCAGGACACAAGGGTGCATAAACAAAATGTGTTGCAGCTAAGGGTTTTCTCTGGTTTCTGTAGATCTTAACTACAACTAAGCTAACTTTTAGTCTATCCTATCTCCTCTAGATAAATAGAGCAAGAGAATATAGGAGCGGGAATGTAATGGTTCGATCACTTAGACGAATGTTTCTCCCATAATGCATCCGAAGACTTTGAACTTCCAGATTTATACCGAAATAGAATCCACACAAGCAATCTTCAGACGGTAAGCTAGATCTTAGATTCCCAAGGAGGTACCAAGACCTTTCCGAGGTGTACGCTGAAAGGTAGACTACTAGAAACCCCCCTTGGTTGGGAATGTCATATATTTGCCCTAATTCTTTAATTTAAATAACAATGGACTAGAAAATGCCTTTTTCCTGATTGAAATCTTTGTTGAAATCTTCTTCTTCACAAAATCTATCCTAGACTGCTACAGATCTGCTTTTATTTGGACTGATATATTCTCAATTCTATTTATTGTTGATCAATCCTATAATGGCTACTTTGGGATATGTGAATTGCTCCTTCAAATATATTTCCATTTATAAATTTTGATATTCTATTCCATACTCCGATGATCTTCCCCCTCATTTCCTATTATCCTTTATATCTTTATGTTTGCATACTCTTGAGTGGGAAGATCAATTCAGAGAGTCCTTTGAAAGGGAAGTGCAAGTTCTATCCCAATTTGATCGCACACATAGCTTGGTTGAAGAGCTTTACTAGAAGGATCAGCTTGAAGAGAGACGAAGAGGAGTTAAGGATGAAGTTGCTCTTCCCAACTTGTAGCTTCTCAAAGACTCTTTGGAGACATTGAAGTCAGAGTACGTGCACTTGATTGAAGATCGAGATCATGCCATTGAAATTGCAAAGAAGATCATTTGTGCTTTCCAAGAAAAGGAGAGAAAGGTTGATGAGCTCACTCAGGAGCTCAAATCAACAAAGGACATTTTAAAAGATACTCGGTTGGCTCTAACGGAGGTAGAAGACCAGTTTGCTAACTTCAAACTTTTTGAGGAGTAAGAGAGTGCACAAAGAGCTGAAGAGATCAAGCAAGTGATTGGAGAGCTTGATAGTCTTTAAGAGGAGTTTGATCTTGAAAGTGTCACAAGAAAATCTGAAGTTGCATGTGCAGACTTGGAGCAGCAAGATGAAAGGAATGACTTTCAAATTTTTGACAATCCTCTCTTTGAAGTGGGTGTTGAGGAAAGTTATGATAATTCTCTTTTCGTGTTGGATGGTAAAACTGTACATGAGACTGAGTATGGCTTCCAGTGCATGGATGATGTGATATCAAACCATGAGGAAATCTCTTTTGACACTAATGTTGAAGGGGAAAATTCTAGCACTTTTTCCAGCAGTGCAATAACGTTACATGAGTTGTATAATGAAGTCTTTACTGTTGTTTTTAATCTATCCACTCTTCAGGATATGGAAAATCAAAAATCAAGGAGGAATGAAGTCACTATTCTAGACTGGCAACAAAGAGTTGATTGGCACTCCGATGAAGAGTTTATTCATTATCTGATGCGGATGCTTGTTAGATTCCTATCAGACTTTATGCTTGCACCATCTTCTTTAAGAGTAACTAATTTCAGAATGGAGTTTGATGAAGGGTTCATTGAATCTTTCCAGCAATTCTTGTCTCATGATTTTGAATTCAACTTTCTCAGTGAATTCAGATTTGTTGAATATTTTTTGGAGTTTCAAGAAGTGATAATTCAAATAGAACGTTTTGATCAAAGCATTCTAGTCAGAGTAATTCTTCATCTGCGGAATGGTTCCTCTTTACTTATGATTTTGGGATCCCGGTATCAATTTGCATTTGATATGTGACAAGAAGGTTTGGAGAGAAAAGTTGAGTAACAGATGGTTCATTGCTATGATGAAATCTTCAATGAGGTTGTTTTCAGCTGTAGATATGAGCAGAAATGTTAATTTGGATGCTGATTTTCAGTTTAGCAGCAGTTGTTTATCTCCTTGGATGCTGATTTTCTTTAAATCAGACCTCAAATTGACCCTTTTAGTCTTGTTTGGCAGTAGGTGCATTCAATTTCAGACATTCCAATCTCTTTCCAGAGATGGTTTATGGCCTCAAATGAGAAAAATGGTGGTTCGGAGTGAGAAAAATCAGTCTTTGGATAGATATCGTGCTCAGTCTAGTGGCTATCTTTGTACATTTTCTTGTACAAATGTTTGGGGCAGCGACACATTGCTCGATTGGGTTTGGCATTTTGACACTCTTGCTGTTGAGAACTTGTTGGATGCTTTGAGAAGTTATGCTGATTTTTTTGAATTGATTAGATTATTCTTCTTTCTTTTCAGAATGGTGACAGTTATTGACATTGCAGATGTTAACTCAGAGTTTATTGGGCATGAGATGCTAGATTTTGATTTCAATCCTTCCATGTTTCTCGGTTTGAACTTCAAGCATGTTAACTCCTTGAGGTTGCAAGGAAGGTCAGTGCAGTTCTAGTACAATGGCTTCATTTGTATGATCAGGGTGGAGCAGCATCAACAACATGAATCTTTTCAAAGATGGACATGGGACCCTAAGATTCTATATGTTTGGTGGGATCAGTTTGGAGTGTTGTTACAATTGCTTGAGGACAAACAATTTTGGGAAGGGCGGACTATAATGTCCCCATTTTAGCCATATGCTCTTTTGTGTTTGTTGGTGTAACAATTAGCACCTCTGGAGTGCAAGTTGGTACAGACAGCTATGTACAGTGCATAATGACTGCTCTTCAAATTAGGAGGGGAAGCTCCCTCTTTTGCTGATATACGTAAAAAAGTAAATGATTCTAAATCCTATCTTTTTGACTCAGCTGGAAGAGGCACAAGGTTAAGGAAACCAAGAACGTTGTAGCTAAGAATTTTCTATAGTTTTGCAGATCTTAACTACAACTAACTAAATGCTTTAAACTATCCTATTCCCTCAAGAAAAACAGAGCATGAGGAATTAGGAGCAGGAATGTGATTATACGATAAACTCTACAACAAGATTTCCAAGGAGGAGGGACCCCTATCTGAGGTGTAGGCTGATATGAAGTTTATTAGGAATTACATCAAACGATAAGCTTAATTACTAAATTTCCAAGGAGGAGGAACCCCTATCCGAGGCGTAGATATGTAACAAGCTTATTGGCAATGACACTTAAACGATAATTCTTCTTCCCAAATTTTCAAGGAGGGACCCCTATCCAAGGCGTAGATTGAAAGAACAACTATTACACATAACAGAAGATAGCAAACAAGGACAGCAAATTGCATTGGTGAGACACGCATACAATAAACGATCAAACTAGCAACTCCATTTAACTAAGTTTGAACAAACACCATAATAATAACATTCAGGAAAGGTGGCACAGCTATTTATTATCACAGTAAAAGCTCATGAACAGATATAGAACAACAATATTTCAGGCAAGGTGGCGTAGCATATATTACTATTGCGTGCAAAAGTTAATTACAAATGAGAAAAGAGCTCTTATTTAGAGACATCAAAGGTGTAGGGAACCCTAAAATCACCTTGAGTAAACTACAGTCTTGTAGCATGCGAGATTTTATTCTCTAAGTCGAAATAAATGAAACTATACAGTTAACTGGAAAGCTACCATCAGTTAACCGATACAAACAAGACTAAATGGACATTTACAACATGCATGTCCTTATTGAAAGAAAAGCTAACTGATAACTACCATTAGTCAACTGGTCCTAACTGAAAGTACATCCTCCTGCGAAGATATTTCCAAGAATGAGATAGGCATGCATGAGATCAGCAAGAACTCAAGAAATGATGTTGAGTTAACTGCTGCTTCTGACTCATCCTCATAAATAACTGCAGGACTTAACTGGCTATCTTCTACAAGCCTTCTCTGTTTATCACCTCATCCAGGAACTTGTTGATGGTCTCGTCCTCTAGCACTCTGACGCTATCCAGGATGATGAACTGCCCGTTCAATTCCTCTCCATCCTTGACGCCCTCTAACTCTCTCTGACTTTTGTAGTTGCCTTGTTGAAACTAGTAGTCATCACTGAGAGTTATCCAACTTGGGCGCCTCAGGATCACCATCAAGACCCCTCATGAACCAGATTCTAGAACTCAGTCCGCGCAACATCAACTGGAAATTCACTGATTGGGAACTCTGGCGGCTCCGCAACTAGAGTGATGGCCTCTATTTCTTCTGCAGCTTTGTGCCTCTGACGCTTTTCTCGATTCTTCTCATGGAAAAGTGTTGCATGATGAAACCATGAAGTTTCACCGTGAACACTCTGGTTGTGACAAATGCACATGAACTCGTCGTACATGTAGAATTCCAATGGTATCAACCCTCTAAACTAGCTAAGGAAAGCTATCAGCTATACGAGGTATGAAACCATGTGGACTTTGAGTGACTACGCATGTCAAATTGTCTAAATCAACCC
Source organism: Sequoiadendron giganteum (assembly GCA_007115665.2). Taxonomy (NCBI): domain Eukaryota; kingdom Viridiplantae; phylum Streptophyta; class Pinopsida; order Cupressales; family Cupressaceae; genus Sequoiadendron; species Sequoiadendron giganteum. The sequence goes on from CM021108.1 coordinate 380,614,779, forward strand.
TCCGGATGCGCTTGATGCAAAACGGTGTCAGCTTTTCTTATGAAATCATGAAGTAAGACCAATTTGGTCTTGAATTTAGTTTGAGTGAACTGCATTTAGAAAAACTCGCCTGTTGACTGTAAACACAGCTATGTTCTGACAACTTTTCCAGAAAGCTAAAAATAACTTCTGAAGAGGCTAAAAATAGCTTCTAAAGAGGCTAAAAATAGACTGTTGAGAGGTAGTTTTCACAAAAAAATTCCGAGAGGTGGATTTTGTAGAGAAAATAATTCTAAGCAAACCCACAATGTCAGAAATTTGAAAACCTGCCTTTTGCCTTGGCATGCAAGAGTTTTTCGTTTGAGAGCTTTAATGGTTGTAGGGGGTTCTCGGGAAGCGAAAAAATCGCATATGGGTATTGTAGGCGTTGATGAGCTGAAAAGACTCAGATTCTCCGTTTTTCAAAAAATTGAGTTTTAGGCCCACATGCAAAAGGTTTTCAGTTGAGAACTGTAGTGGCTGTAGGGGCACTAGGGGCAATTTTTTCGAGAAAATCTGAAACATGGGTTTTGTAGGCAATGGAATTCCAAGCCGACCCAAATGATTAGATTTTGGAAAAAAATGAGTTTTAGGCCCACATGCAAAGAGATCTTCGGAAAAAAGCATAGTGCTCCAGAATGGAGGCAGCGGGGCAATTTTCTTGAAAACATCTAAGACATGGGTTTTGTTGCTTGTTGTACCCAAACCAAATTTTTTGCTTCATTAAGGCATTTTGCTTAAAATGGTCTAAACCTTGTAAAAATGATGTCAAAACATAGTTTTTGGGTAATTCAAGTATGGGCTTTGAGTCAGTGTGATGCCACAGAGATACTGGCAAAATTTGAAAAAAATAAAAATTAGGGTTTCTAGACCCCTATTTTTAGGTCAAAACCCTAAAAATTGAAACTTGTCAGAATTGGCTGAAATTTGTTTTGATTGGCTTATTTTGCTTCACGATCATAATGGTGAAGTTGGATTCAGTTAAAACTCAATTAAAGCCTGGTGGGTAGTTTTCGTTTTTCAAGTGAGAAGTTAGGTTTTCTAAACTCATCAATGACAGATGGCTAGGTGCCTGATGTCGAAAGCTAAGCTCAAAATGTTTTGGTGATGTTTCTATGGCAAGTCTCGTCCAAAAAGTTACTTCATCTCGGAGGGGTTTTTCGACGAGGTGAAGATGCTATGAAAATGGCCAACTCTGGAGTGAAAAAGTGCAACTCTGAGCTAGGGGCGCTCATCATTCTGGAGGCCTAAATCAACTTTTTGTGATTTGTCTCTTCCAAGATGTCTTCTCTGGATTCCTGATAGCTTTGCGATGAGCCAATCAACCAGTCCAACGGATCAGTATATCACCTAAAATTGGAGATTGAACGCAAAACGAGGGAAATTGAAAATTGGCTAACTCTAGAGTCTAAAAGCGCCCCTGGAGGCCAAGGGCGCCCATCTTTTTGAGGCTTCAGATGAAGTCCTTTGATCAAGTGACACCCAAGACGTTTGTTTCCATTTTGATCCAGCTTTGCAATGCATCTGTCAGCAAGTGATTCAGAGTTGTCATGCTGTCATGATCAGTGGTCAAACTTGAGGTTCCAAACTTGATTAGAAATGTCCAGAAATGTCAAAAGCGCCCCTGGCCTCTAGGGGCACCCAAGGTTTTGGAGCCTTGGATTCAGTTTGTTTGATGATTTCAGATGCTCATCCTGTCCATGTCAGCTTCAGCTTTACGTTGCCTGTCTCAGCCGGGTCAGAGGATGTCTTGGCAGCTTGCAAACGGAAGATTAGTAGTTTTTAGCCAGTTGTGAAAATGGCTAACACTAGTTGGGAAAAGCGCCCCTAGAGGCCAGGGGCGCCCATGTTTTAGGAAGGTCAAATGATGTTTTTATGAGAAGTCTCTTCCAAGAGCTCTTGCTCAGAATTCAGCCTGCTCCACAGTGAGTTAGTCAGCACGTTCTGAAGTTTTGTCAAACTCCGGGAAATGTTAAGTGAAATAAGGTCAAATTCTCAGTGAAAATAATGGAAAATGCTTGAAAATATTCTAACTCTGAGGTCAAAAAGCGCCCTTGGCCGCTCCCATCTTTTTGAGGCCTCAGATTGATGAATTTTGGGTTGTCGCTTCAAGGAGTCTTTTTATCAATTTTGGTCCTGCTCTTCAACGAAACTGTCAGCCAGTTGATCCAATGTGGCAGTCAATCAGAATCAGTGGTCAAACGTGAGCTCCGTTTGAGGTTTTAGACTCAAATTTTCAAAATTGTAAGTATGGAAAAACGCCTAAAGTCAAAGGTTGACTTTTAGATTCAAAAATAGAAGTGCGCATGAGGAGAGTTTTCAATTAACTACATTCAGATCTTCAGTTAAACTCTTTTCAAGTCGACTTCTACTAGAACCTATGTTTAGTTGTAACTGGCTAAAATTAGTTTGCATGCACAGTTAATTGAACTTTTCAAAGTGGCGCCCTAATTAGGGTTTGTTCTAACATCAGTTAACTATATTTGAAGCCAATTATAGGCCATGCGTGAGTTTTGAAGATCCAGTTGCACGTCAAGCGCATTTTCCAAGACTTAGCATTCACTTCACATGCCTTAGAAGATATTTTCTTATATATTTTGCTTATGGCGTCCATTATTCTTCATTAGAGTTGACAAGAAACATCTTTTCTTGAGCATAAAATTGATCTGAAGGTGCTATAGGTGTCAGATTTCAGTGTTCTTCGTAGCTATAGATTCAGATTGTTTGGGAGAAGATTATTTCAGACTTCGTTTTCCATTTGCATGCAGGTTTTATCAGTTCTACTTCAAGCATAGGTGAATTTCTACAGAAGAAGAGAGAAAACAAACAAATAAAAACTTCTATTCTTCTATCTTATTATCCTCTATTCTCGTCTTAGGTATTCTTTGCATGTCAAAGAAAACGGAATTTTTTTATGAAAGGCATCATCTGGGTTCATATATTTCAGCATCAACGACCATACCCATGTCTTAGATTATTTTGTGAAAATTGCCCCGCTGCCTCTATTCTAGAGCACTGTGCTTTTTTTCCAGAATTTTCTTTGCATGTGGGCCTAAACCACGTTTTTTCGCAAATATGTTGATTTGGGTTGTCTTAGGATTTAATTCTACACAAAACCCATGTTCCAAATTTTCACAAGAAAAATTGCACCCAGTGCCCCTAACTGCTAGTTCAAATCTCAACCGAAAACCTTTTGTATGCTAGCCTAAATCACATTTTTTCACATTTCTAACAAATTGGGTTGCATTAGAATTTGATTCTGCACAAAACCCATATCTTAGAATTTTCCCGAAAAAATTCACTTCCATTTGCTATTTTTAGCCTATCCTCGAGCTTTTTCAGCCTTTTCCAAAGTTGTCCGAACATACCTGACTTTACAGTCAAAAATCTAGTTTTTCATAATGTAGTATAATCCCATAGATTATAAGGCCAAACAAGTCTTTCTTCATAATTTTCTGAAAACTACTAATACTGACTTGAGTCATGTTTATCCCGTCATCAATCTAAATACATTGGAGGGTACCAGCAGTACTACAATCAGGAATCTTGAGCGTTTAGGGATACTTGCAACGGCATCCATTCCCATCTCAGTCTTTGACCTCGAGTTCGTACTTGCTTGAGTTAAGCATTATGGCTCGTCTACCAGACAAATCAGGTCGACAGATGGAAAGGTCATTGTAGCCTTAAACCGAGGGATGTAGAAAAATGCTTTTCTATTCCTCCACGCTCATATCATTTTGCAGTATTCATTCCAGATTGTGACAGAATATGGGAGGAGGACAAGGACAGATCGCAAAAGAAAGTAGCTCAACGATGGTTAAAAGCTCAAAAAACCAGCATGCCAAAGAAAATTGGGCGTGGTGAGTTCAAGGATGAGATCACCATTTTGATAACTTTACTTAACCGGTTAGCAGGTTTAGAAGACGCAAGCGTTTTCAAACCATGGATGTTCTACCTCATCTCTCGAGTTATAGAGAAGAAAGAAACCTTTGACTGGGCCATGTTTATCAGTGAGTGTCTTCACCAGCAGATTACAGATTTCCTTAAAATACACGAATTCCACATGGTGACCTTTCTAGTTTACTTGGTTGCATTTAAGGGCAGCTTTAAACTATTGAAGACCAATGGAGTTTTGGGGGTCCAGCGAGTGCACGAATACTACTCACAGTTGGAGTTTTCGAAAGCTGAACAGGACTTTAGAGCAGTGAATGATCACTTTCTTATGCGGACAGTCAGAGATTTAGACAACGAGATGCATGTTAGAATTTCCACAGAGGCACAATCAACAATGGAGAGTTGGGCGGATTGGTTCATCCAATCCCCTACTTTCACATATATTCGAGTGTATGGATATACAAGAGAGCCTCTGATGCTACCGAGGTACCCGTCGGACAAGGTTCTTTTCATGGAGTTCATGAGACAAGCTCACGAGGTTCACACTTTCCTTCGCAATCGACATAAGCCAGCTTTCACCTTTCCTTTTGAGTTAGGTATTTACAAATGCAAAACAGCTATTGATTGCAAGCTAATGGTGAACGAGTTAGAGAAACTCCGGCTCGAATGTTTTCCTCAAAGGCTTACCTATGACCCATTGGGTCATTATTCAGCAAGGTTGGACCGAAACATTTCACATTCGGCAGCGCTTGAGGACTTCTAGGTCAACTATGAGGATGACTTTGAGGTGCGTCGACGTCATTATTGTAGGCTTACTCTCTCACAGATTGCTGATTTCTTGTCAGAGGATGTGGAGGGTTTGTCTGATGATGATGGCGAGATACTTCTCAATTCATTCATTAAAGACCAAGTCGCTCACCAGCCACTTCACCAACCTGACTGGTATGTCCCAGTGGATACTTTAGTGAAAGACTTGTCCAGGTCAGTTATCAAAACGAGCATGTACTTCCTTCAAAGCAAGCAGAAGCGAAGGGTGATTCCAGTTGCAGAGCCGACAACAATGGTGGTTTCTTCTTTACCTTCTACTTCTAGGGCGAAGCCTCGAGTCAAGGTTATCTTGAGCGCCTGAAGCGATTAAGATTGGGGTAAATTCAAAAGGGAAGAGCATCACAAAGAGGAAACAGGTTGAGAGAGAACCAGTACCTCCAGTTGCAGAGCCAGTACTCCAAATTCCAGTAGAGACAGCAGTTCCAGAAGAACCAGTAAATCTGGTTGAGGCTGGTTCATCATCTCCAGGTCCACCTTTCTCACCACAATCGTCTCCTATAGATATTGATTCAGAGCCTGAATCTCCGATACACGAGACTTTCATACCAGTGGGTCTGCCAGTGGCTGACATAGTAGAAGCAGCTCCACCTCGAGAGGATAAAGTTTCTTATTCATCTTGGCTCGAGAGGTCACTAGGAAGAGAGAGGCATATGCCTTCATATGAGCTTGACTTATTTGAGTTCGATGAACCTTATCAGAACAGGTTGAATAAGAGAGCCAGAAAGGAGGTCAACATTGAGAGGAATCCTGAAGTTGAGATCATCATAGAGGTTGCTACGCCTCCAGAGGACAAGAACTTAGATGAAGTTGATGTTGGTGACTTTACCTTCGTCAAGACAAATCTAGGTAAGAGTACTCGACACACCGACGTGAGCCTATTCAAGGTCGTTGCGAGTAATCTGGAGGAATGCGTCATGAAGGACGGTGAGGATAAGGCAGCTCTCAAAGCTGAAATCAAGCAACTCCGCATGTACATCTCGAGTTTGCTTCATGGAAATGAGGGGCAAGCACCTTTACTTTCGCAGCTTCGCTACTTAATTAATCGAGGAAAGTTGCTGGATACCTGGATTGAGGACTTCATCATTGCTGGTCGACACCTCCTTACAGAGCTGTATCAGTTGAGGGTTGACGCACATGGTCTTCGCCAGAGGATTCAGGAGCTCGAGATCTTCATAGCCAAGCGTAAGCCGAAGGATCCGATTCTGATATCACAGCTTGCAGGTGCCTATGACGCCATTGAAGCAGCAGAGGACAAAAGGAAGGTTTTCACTTGGAGAGAGTTGTATCTTTGCAGGGTGGAAACCTATGACAGAGTTTTTGCTAAGATGGGCGTGATTCAAGAGAAGGTTGTTACAGCTCTTCGATTTATCAGCGAATACATCACCTAGATCCCATGTCATTATCGGCATGATGATGGTACATATGCCGAGTTAGAGGCAGTTCAGGTTGAGTTCGAAGAGCTAGTTCGTGGTAACCTAGGTGGAGATCCAGAGGCGTCCAAAATGGAGGAGTTCTCAATGCTGACTATCAGTTTCAAAAAGGTGACCTCAGAGGTTAGAGATAGTCAGAGGGAAATCTAGGATGGAGACATAGAGTTGGACAGACAGTTGATCATCGTGGATAGCGTCAGAGTGCCAAATGATGATACCATCGACAAATTCCTGGAGGAGATGGTAAATGGAGAGGACTTAGAGTAGATGTCCAGTCAGATTCTGCAGTTGTTTACGAGGATGAGTCACGAGCAGCAGTTAAGTCAGAGTCAGGTCTTGATTTTTCCTTGTTGGCACCAGGCACGCCTATCTCATTCTTGGAGATATCTTCGTAGGAGGATGGACTCTTAGTTAGTGTTAGTTAACTGATGGTAGTTATCAGTTAGCTTTTCTTTCAATAAGGACGTGCATGTTGCACATGTCCAGTTAGCATTGTTTGTATCAGTTAACTGATGGTAGCTTTCCAGTTAACTGTATAGTTTCCTTTATTAGGGTTTAGCAATAAGATCTTGCATACATTGCAAGACTGTAGTTGACTCAAGGTGATTTTAGGGTTGCCTACACCTTTGATGTCTATAAATAAGAGCTTTCAGCTCATTTGTAAATAACTTTTGCACGAGAGAGTAATATATGTTGTGCCCACCTTGCCTATAATATTGCCTTTTTGTATCTGTTCATGAGTGTTTGTCTTGATAATGAATTGTTATGCCACTTGGGTTTCATGCAACTATTATGGTGAATGCTCGACTTAGTTAAATGGGGTTGTTGGTTTGATCATTGTTGTATGCGTGTCTCGTCTATGCAATACACTGTCCCAGTTGCTTACCTTGTGTTTTGTGTCAATAAGCCTATTCAGATTGAGGAAATCGTTGTGCCACCTTGCCTTCAAGTTTAGAATCTGTACCTAAAGCCTATCGTGTGATGTGTGTGATAATAAGTCTATTCACCCAAGCAAATTGTTGTGCCACCTTGCCTTCATGTTGTGAATCTGTACTCGGCTTATCGTATAAGACCATTCCTACTCCTTTTCCTCATGCTCTGTTTACTTGAGGAAATTGGATAGATTAAAGTATTTAGTTTTAGTTGTAGTTAAGACTTGCAAAACCAGAGAAAAACCTTAGTTGCAACGTCCTTGGTTTCCTTAACCTTGTGCCTCTCCCAGCTGAGTCAAAAAAGATAGGTTTAGATTACTTTACTTTTAAAACACATACCAGCAAAAGAGGGAGCTTCCCCTCCTAATTTGAAGAGTACTCATCACGTAGTGTGCATAGCTGTCCATTTTGTACTTACACTCCAGAGGTGTTAGTTATTACGCCAACACTATTGTCGCTAAAATAGATGAACCCAAATGATTTGTTTATGAAAATTTCGCCGTTTACTTTGACATGCGAAGAACACCTAAGATGAGAATAGAAGAATTTAAGACAGAAGATAGAAATTTTTCTTGTTTATGCTTTTGTGAAAAATTGCCTATGCTTGAATTGAATTCGATGTAACTACATGCAAACAAAAAATGAAGTCTGGAATATCCTTCCTCTAAACATTCTGGATCTGACACTACGAAGAACACTAAATTCTGACACCTGTAGCACCTTCAAATCATTAGTTTCTCAAGAAAGGTGTGTTTTATCTCACTCACAATGAAGAATAATGGACGCCTATGCCTTAATAAATAATAAATTATCTTCAAAGGCATCATAAATGCATGCAAAATCTTGGAAATGGCGCTAGCCTTCTAATTGGACCTCCAACAGTAACGCCTAACTTGTAACTAATCTTCAAAATAGTTAACTAATTGAAAAATACGCCCTAATTAGGGTGCCACCTCAAACACTTATGTTAATGGGCGCATGCAAAAATAACTCGCCTAGTTACAAGCTAAAATAAGAAGTCGACTTGAAAAGAGTTAAACTGAAGATGCAATCTCAATTAACTGTCTCCACTTTTAAAGGGCGCCACTTCTCTTGAGTTCAAAAAGTCAACCTTTGACTTTAGGCATCTCTTTCTAGACTTAGCCAGTTTCTTGAAAATTTGGATTTGAAAACTTCTCTGAAGCTCACATTCGATCATTGATTCTGATTGATTGACATGTCGATTGACTAGCTAACAGTTTCATTGAAGAGCAGGATCAAATCTGACAAGAGTCTCTTGGAGTTTACAAACCCTAATTCATTCATCTGAGGCCTCAAAATGCAGGGCGCGCTTGGCCTTTAGGGGCGCTTTTGACCTCAGACTTAGAAGAATTTTCAATACATTTTCATCATTTTAAAGTGATTCTGACCTATAACTTCATCTCACGCTTCCCGATGTTTGGCAAAACTTCAAAACTAGCTGACAGGCTCACTGCAGAGCTGGTTGGATTCTGAACAAGAGCTCCTGGAGAGCACTTCTCATAAAAAACATCATTTGACAATTGAAAAACATGGGCGCCCCTGGCCTCCAGGGGCGCTTTTCTTCCCAGACTTAGCCATTTTTCAAATTAGCTAAAAACCACTTAAACTCCCGCTACAAGTTGCTAGCAAGTCCTTTGACCTAGCTGAGATATGCAATGGAAAGTTGCAACCAACACAGACAAGATGAGTATTTGAGATGATCAAAAAGATTGAGTTTGAGGCTCCAAAACCTTGGGTGCCCTTGGCCTCCAAGGGCGCTTTTTCTTTTTCTTGACATTTTGACCATGACTAAAACCCTATGTTTGATTCCTGATACCAATAGTTCAGCAACTCAGATTCACCTGTTGACGGATGTGTTGCGAATCCAGATCAAATCTGAGACAAACATCTTGGGTGTCATTTGATCAGAAACCTCCATTCGATGCTTCAAAAAGATGAGCGCCCCTGGCTAAGAGGCACGCTTTTCACTCCAATGTTGAGTCATTTTTTCATCTCCCTCATTTCGCGTTCAATCTCCAATTTCAAGTGCTAGACATATCTTTCAGACTAGATGGCTGGCTCATCGTGAAGCTGACAGGATTCCAGAGAAGTCTTCTTGGAAGTGACAAGTCTCAGAAAGTTGATCTGGGTCTCCAAAATCAAGGGCACCCCTAGCTATCAAGTGCGCTTTTGCTCCAGAGAGAATTTTTTAACATTTTCACCTCGACGAAAATCCCCTCTGAGACGAAGCATCATTTTGGACATATCTTGCCATAGAATCTTCACCAGAGCATTTCAAGCTTAAATTTCGACACCTAGCACCTGGCCATCTACCATTGTTGACTTCGGAGATGCTAACTTTTTACTTGAAAAAGTGAAAACTACCCACCAGACTTAAACTAAGTTTTAACTGAATCTGACTTCACCATTGTGATCTTGAAGCAAAATAAACCAATCAAAACAATTTTCAATCAATTCTGACAAGTTTCAATTTTTAGAGTTTTTTGACCTAAAAATAGGGGTCTAGAAACCCTAATTATCATTCCCTAGTTATCATTTTTTTCAAATTTTGCTAGCATCTTCCTGACATCACACTGACTAAGAGCCCATACTCTGTTTGCCCAAAAACTATGTTTTGACATCATTTTTACAAGGTTTAAACCATTTTAAGCAAAATGCCTTAATGAAGCAAAAAAAAATTGGTTTGGGTACAACAGTGTCTAATAGTGTATTTCCGGAAGCCCGTAGGCTAGTCTGAAGCTGAAATTAGGGTTTCCACTTTTAGAGGAGGTTTTGAAGGCTTGCATGCGAGAATCTCTGATGCATGTCTAGTGGAGCTTTCTAGGTTTTTGAAGAGCTTCAAGATGAGGTAACATGCATGACAAGATAATGACTTGCATTTTTTGGTTGATTCCTTGGCAATTTTGGAGGCTTGCATGTTGGTGTTTTGTAGTTTGGATTCTGGATTCCTTTTGGGTTTTCAGAAAGCTTCGTAGTGGTATGACATACAACTGAAACAGAGGACTTTTTCGGACTTACTATTTTTAGTAAGTTATGACGGTTGCCCGGTTTGTGCTCAAAATGAGTTTGGAACAACTTACTATTTTTAGCAGTATGCTATTTTTAGTAATTACTATTTTTGGCAATGCTATTTTTAGTAATAGTTTAGCAGTTCAATGCGGTGGCTATTTCTCGTTGGAAATAAGCTACACTGAGAGGGGGGGGATGAATCAGTGTTGTGCAAAAATCAACTTTATTAACCTTTATCTTCAAAGAATTAACAACATTCAATCATAATGCATAAACAGGAAAATAAACACAACACCATAACACCAAGATTTTTACGTGGAAACCCTATTAGGGGAAAAACCACGGTGGATGGCCAATCCACAATTATGATCTGCGTATACTCAAATGAAGATTACAATAAGGGGAATGCACTTGCATTCAGACGCACTGCCTAGAGCTCACTGCTCAAAGGGAAGGCTCACTGCCTTACAAAAGACAATCAGATTAAAACCATCTGAAAGTTTGAACTAAGAAGATTAGCATCTACAAATGCCTGATTACAGTTCTAGTTAAGCTCAATAATAGATCTTCAGCCTTACAGATTGATTTTGTACTTCTACTATGTTTTTCTCATACACACAACACAGATCTTCTATGCGCAAGTGAAACTGCGCTTTATCGCTCCTCTTCTCTGCTCTAACTCACAATTCGCATATCAACACACTTCATACATCCTCCAAAATGATACGGACGAACTTATATATATATCCGCAACATAGAATTCATTTACACTTTGTCGACTTCAATAGAACATAGAAATAATTACAACTGTCAACTAGATCCTTAATTAGATCTTTATGCGCATCCTCCAAAGTCAGTTAAGACATAGAGGGGACCCAAACAAACATGATCGAGCATGAAAACATTTAGTTAATTACTCCTTATACATCCGCAACATACTGCATTCAAGAAGTCGGCTTCAATACAAGAAAGATTGAGAATACACCAACCGGATCTACTAACTTTCACACGAATTGATACGAGCCACTGCACTTCAGAAGTAACAGAGATATTATACCAATAATCATTTCCTGAGATGCGCAACACAAAATAATAACTTGAAATCTTCATACAGATCGATGAACGCTGTGCTACCGGATACTCTATTCTACCTTATCAATCTTCAATCCATCTGTCGATAAGATCGAATGATAGTGTGCATATCTTATCATTGATTAGAGTTGCCATCAATGACAACACTAAGTGATACTGCAGTGTCTCTTGCCAACATTTCTGGCAGGTCTGCTTGAGCAGTTGGTCATTCTAGCATTCTTGGAGTTATTTTTGGCAGGTCAAGGCTTGAGATAGGCGCTTCCTTTGATGAGGTGAAATATTTTGATAAAGTGAAATTTTTGCTAAGGCATGATGGATGCCTAGCTTGGAGGGATAAGTGATTTCAATTAAAAAGGCAATTTTATATGATATTTCACTTTATTATTTTGGACGCCTTATTGAGGAGATATGTTATTTCATAAAGTATTTCCCTTTAATACTTTTGGACGCCAACATTATACTTTATTTGTAATTTTGATAAAGTATAATGCTTTATTGAGATGGATGACTTGGAGACGGGATGTAATGAAATGCAAATTACTAAATTTTGTGAAGTGAATGTGCATTTTGAGTTAGGCGTCCATTTTGGAGGGAGTTTGAAATTGAATTTGGAGACAAAAGACTATAAATAAGAGTGTTGGGCTCTTTGTTTATCATCCATTTCTTATCACAACGAAATGTTGCCAAAATTTTTTCAGGCTTTGGCTTCAATGAATGCATACCTCCTAGTTCCTTCCTTCCAGTCTTCGTGCTTGAGAGATAGTACCTAGCTGGATATGAGACTGCTTCTCATTCAGAGACAGCAGATTGAGCATTATTGATGAAGTTTCAATGATTTTGTTGTTTTTCAGGTTGCTGGTTTATGTTTGGCTGAAGAGGATTTTCGATCATAGATCTTTGTGTGAATTTTTATGCATTCTGGGTACTTGCTCATTCAATTCCTATACTCAAGGCGTCCCATCTTGCACATTTCCAAATTTTATTGTGAAGTCATTATTTTCCTAGAGAGGTTGCCCTTCCTCCTTGGGCTGTACCTTTTCCTCTTGCCTGGCATTGGGATACGTGCCCTTCTTAGGTGGTTGTTTTGACATTGTCTATCCCCTGTTTGCTGGTCGCCATGTTATTAGGGAGTTGTTTCTTTAGTTTGGAGAGCATTGAATGAGTTTGGTGAGAGTAATAAGCCTTTTAGTGATTGTGTGCTTGCTGGTCTGCGTTTTGGTACTTGCTATTTGTCATATCAGATTTCAGTAGTTGGAGTATTTGGGTCTGTTTTTCATAGTTGAGAGTCTTTTGGAGTTGGAGAGACGTTATATAACATTTTCAGCACTTGAGACATTTATAGTACTTGGCTCTTATAGATTCTATTTCACATTGTAATGTTGATTTAGTAGTACTGAACAACTCTTAATATTTCTGCAGTTATTTATTGTTTTCCCACTTTTAGTGGAAGAAGGCTGGCTTGCCGCCTTATTTACTTTCTTTGCATAAGCATTTCATTCCCACCGTTTGGTGGAAGAGACAGGCCTCACCATCTTTGCTTTCTATACTGCATTCTCATTTGCTGATCGGCTGAGCTGTCACTCTACTCCTGCTGAATAAGTGGTCGAGCTGCATGCTTTGTATTTCCAGCATTCAGTTTTCAATCTAACGATCCCTGGTGCCATATGCTCACACCTCGCCCGTCATTGGGATCTTGGTGTACATTCTTGGTGTAGGGTTACATTTCAGTGTTGGTTTGGATTTGCTAATGCTGACGGGTGATATTGTTATCAAAAAAATTGAAAAATTTGTAAGGGGGTCATTTCAGTATAATTCAAGACATGCTCAAATGCTAAACTAACAACTCCTTATAAAGATTTCTCAATAACTTCCAAGAAGCTTCTAGAAATATTATTATTTTATTCCTAAAGTGACTTTATGATTTATTATTTTATTTTAAGTCACTTTTAATTAAATTAATTATAAATAAATGTTACACCCCGGAATTTGTATAGTTACTATTCTAGTAATGCTTAGAGCATTCTGATTGTAAGGAAGGTTTTGAATGAATAAAACGTGATTGAACCTTGTTATCAATATGAGAATCTGTTTACATGTTATGTTTGGCTCATTCTGTATTCTTGATTGATGTTACTCTTGGATAAGCAATGCATAGAGGAAAGTAATTAGTCTTGTTTTATATATTTGATTTATATATACTACAAATATTGTGAGCAATTGACTGCCGTGGTTTTGTGCCATGGATGCAGGAACAGGAACTATTCCTCCAGGTGGAGGGGAAACATCACTCGGGAGAGGAACTTGGTCGGCTAACCGGTAAAGTTGATCATATGAGCATACACACACTTCACTGAGGGTTTTGGGAACTGAGTCAGATTGAGTTGTCATGATAAGTCATCCTTAGGCTTAGGAGTTTCTGATTACTTCTTTATGCTTTATGAGTGGTGTTCCTTGATTGACTGACTTATTGTTCTGAGAACCTTGAATGTGAAATGTGAACTGATAAGTAACTGATGCCTGGAATTTACAGTCAAATGTATATATACGTGTTTGTGCGATTACGTCTATTAGAGGTGCTCTGACTAGCCTATAATAACGTAATTGGAAATTTGAAAATAAACATGTATAGATATATTTAAGTGTAAACTAAGTAAGTTATTAATATATTTAATATCAATATTATTATAGTTTTTCCGATAATATATTAATATATCTAATATAATATTCGAATATTATATAGATATATTTATATATTTAAATAAAGGTAAATTAAAAACTATAATAATGTTATATTGAATATAATACAAAATGTATTAATAACATTTTAATGAGAATATTAAAATAACTAAACCTTTGGAAAAGATTTGATATAGACTATAATCTTTGGTATTTAGTTTACATTTAACATATAAAGATATAATGGTAATTATTTATTTACCTTTGGAAAATAATGGCTTAATCCTTGGTAATTACTTTGCAAAGGAAATTCGAAATATTTAAGACTTGGAAAATACATTGAAAGTATTAAAAGGTAAGGAATTTCGAAATTTAAAAGACCATTGGAAATTTATAAAAATTATTGAAGGAAATGTAAGTATGAACTATAGACTATTGAAAGACTTTAAACGAAATAAAAGAAATATTTGAAAAATCGCGGATTTCTTCCCGTGAAGAAATCGCACGACTGTGTTAAGCTAAAAATGGGGAAAAATGGCAGCAAATGTAGATCCGCGCCCAGCTCTCACAATGTAGACTTGGTCGCAGATGTTAAGGCGCCACCATTGTGGACGCGTGGGTAAATAGAGGATAAAAATGACTGCGAAAAACGCTTGATGTTTTCAAACTGAAACTAAAAACGCCATTTGTGCTGCAGTCCACCATTTTTGAAGGCAAGTTGAATGTTTAACCTATACGTGGTTGCTTCACGAAATTAGCATGTGATATGTTGAAACATTCTTGGGAAAATGTGTTGAATCATCAACTCTTTTGCTGTGTGTCTGGTTATTCGATTGCCACAACAGATTTTGACATTTTCAAAGGAAGAGGTGTCGAATTCTCATGCCTACAAAGTAGTAAACATGAGAATTCGAAACCTATAAATAGGTTCACTCTCATTGTTGAAAAACACTCATTCACTCACTCTCCTTTGCATTGGAAAATTCGAAATTCAGTGCTGTGGTATTTTCTGTGTGTTAAATTTCTACTTTGCTGTTGAAATTCTGTGAAAAGCTTAATCCATCATCACTGCTGTTGCATTTTCAGTAGACTGTAAACCATTTACTATTTTGTGAGAAGCCATTACCAATTTGTGAGAAGCCATTACCATTTTGTGGAAGCCATTCGCAATTTGAGACTGTATTACTGAGAGCAACTTTTCCTCATAATTACATCTACCTGAAAGTAGTATTTGCTTAAGCTGAGAGAAGGCTGCGAAGGACAGTGGAACAAGGACTGAAGCTACCGATCAAGCTCATACGCAAAAGGAAATCAGGCATGAGAAATATCTTGTTAGAATTTTTGTCATTGATTTTTAAAAATAAGTTGTTAGTTTGCTTGAATATGCCTTGCTTTATGCTGTAGTTTGAAAGGAAAAATAATAGGAAACCTCTATGTTTCTATGAAATTGTTGAATTGGGGAATAGTTTAATTTCCTTAGAAAAAGCTTATTGAATTGGAAATAGCTTAAAAGCTTGTTGAAATGAATTAGTTTGAATTCATAGGAGAATTTGAAAAGGAATAACATAAAAAGGGAAATGTTTGATTACTTCTTAGTAAAAGTACCTTATGTTTTGTATTGCTTGAATACTGCTTGAACTCCTTAAATAAAGGAAAGGGACTAGTTATTAATACTAGGACAAGGGTGGAATCAGTACCAAGGTAGTCTAAAGCTTTAGAGTTAAATAGGTTAACCAGAGAAAGCTATGTACTCCATGGATAAAGATTTCCATGTTAGGAAGTACCAGAGGGACCCCTTGTTGACTATACTCCATTTCCTGTTTAAGTAGTTGAAGTAGGAAGTCTAGGGTGATTGACTACCCACGGAAAGGACTCAACCTACGCGTAGGATAAGGCAGCCTTAAGTCAAACTGAACTTGACTTAGTGCAAGTGATAGATGACCGTCAGTTTAAGTACTGCCGAAATGCTTTGGCCAAAGTAGTGTAGTATACCTAACGTCCACTTAGACTGTGAGATGAATTACACTGTCAGTTCACAGTAATCCAGGTTACGTGCTAGATTGAGATTGTGAGGACACAAGGATTTAGTTATGTAGGATTACACACTATGCTCAGTTGGTCATACAGCACCGGTTAGCCAACCAATCTCCTCGAAGAAGGGAGGGTCGTCTACTTAGCAGTAAACGTGCGGGGGACCGCAATATAAGTCCGTGGTTGGTGGAAAAGCACCTGAGTGATGTTTTCCCTCCACCTTTGACTTCTGATGAACCAAAGTTTGAAAGGGAAGATCCTGGACAGTCTTATTCCTATTTGCTCAAAAGCTTCTGAGCTATGTTTGAAACTTGTAAGATTCTTACCTTGCTTTTTAATTGAAAAGAAAAGTAATGATGAAAGCGTACTCTGTTATTTACTTGGAAAATAGAACAATGATAAATCGTGTCATTTATTTCTTTATGATGAAATGTTCAATTAGAATGAAAAGAAAAGTTATTTACTTTGTCATTTAATTGTATTTCCTTGTATCTTATTAGTGAAAGTAGTAAATTTTTTGTTTACCCGGTTTTGGGGTTGTTACAATAAAGTTACCCTTTTAATTTTAATTTATGGAGATAACTTTATAAACAATTAATTTAATTATTATTCCCTTATTTCTCCTTTTTAGCCTTCGGGAATAAATAAAGGCTAAACAATCTTCGAGGTGGCTACTAAGAAGGGGACATTACATGATGCTCTCAATCGATGGATTTCCTTATCAATGACATACCCCATCTTGAACATCAATGCAAAAGAAAAAGAAGCAAGTAAATTTCATATTTTGGTAAGTGGTACATGAAAATAAATATTTTGGTATTAATTTTCACAACAAATTTAGGTGGGAGAATACACTAAAAAGGATAAAGTGGTTGGAAGTCTATATATCTGTTATAATATAGATTTAAGAATGAAGAATTTTGGGATTAAAAAATTATGAGGACGTTAGATTATTTATAATATAAGCGGTGCTTTATGGATGTGAAGTTTGGGACAGCAACATGTTAGAGCTGAAATGAAGACAAATAAAGAGGATTCAAAATATTTAATTACAATTTCATTCAAAATTAAAATCTTGGTTCCATATGAAATTTTATTAGCTTAGAAAGGAGCTTTCTTATTGGAGACATCAAATTTGATCCAAATGATAAGTACTTAAAGAGAATAGAGAGGGTGGAGTCTCACTGATCCAAAATAGTAGTGGAGGAAAAGTTAAGCACAAGAAAGAACATGTGGATGAAAGAAAATACCAAGTGAATGAATAAATGGAACATTAGCATATAAAAGTGTTTAAACACTAATGAAGAAATTAAAAGATATATGAGAAAAAGTTAAGGGAACAATGTGGACAAATCAACTAAGGGGAAGGAGAGAACACTATTCTAGAGAATTCAATCCCACTTGTGACCATAAGAAAAAACATATGTGGAAGCAAAAATAAAATAGAAAACAAAAATGTTGATAGCTCAGCTAAAGACTAGCTCACGTCATCTTAAGTGTGAGAATAGAAGGTGGACAACACTTAAAGAAGATTGGACAAATAAAAAATATCATTTACAATTTAAGAGTTAGTGAAGATAAATGACATTAAATTATGGACAGACTGGCTTACAAGAATATCCAAATCAAATAAACCAATATCTTGAAAGTTGACTCCATGACTAATCTATTCAAAGAAAATAGATTAACAAAAACAATAAATTTTTTAACCCAGATTTATAACAGAAAATTCAAGATTAAAAACAAAATACAACTCAAATATAATTTAAAATCTTTTTAAAAATATTAATACACAAAATAACTTTACTAATAGATCCTTTGAACCCGTAAACTTTCATTCACTTATACACTATTAAAATACTGAGAGTAGGGTGCTTCCTTCCTTGCCAATGATTGGCATCTATTTCAATCAGGTTTTTAATTGCCATCCCTAAAACTACCACCCCAAAACCCTTAATAGATGCACCAAACTTATTACATGCGTCATATCATTCAATTAGTTGGGTTTTCGTTGTACCGTAATATCAATCAAGTAGTTTAGATCAGCAATGCATATTGTGTGAGAAATTGGTGCTTGAAGCCAATTCCTTCCTGTCATCTTATACTGCTTTTGTAAACCTCCTAATCTTGGAAATTTGTAATATTATTCATAGACCATTTTACAAGTAACTCCACAAAACCATTTAAAATTCAAACACTAACACTTTGTTATTAATGTGATTATAGACTCAGCTAGCAAATACATCAATAATAGTACAAATTAAATTTAAAGGATCCAATCAATTATTCAAAAACAACTAATCTTTTAATCAATCAGTCAAAATCAATTATTATCCAATCAATCAGTCCAAATAAATTAATCATCACTACTTTAATAAAACTTCATTAACACCAAACAGAAATTAAAAAGAAAAAATTAAAATCATAAAAAGAATGAGATAAAACTTACTGGTGATCTACTCTACATGTCAAATTCCTCATGATTATAGATCGTAAATCTTCATTTGTAAGACATCTTCTTGAATAACCAAATATTCTAACATTCTGCAACCACCAAAATATCATCACATTGTCAAATCAAAATCTTTGGCACATTTTTCTTAATTTAAATTTAACAATATAAAAATTATTTAACAAATTTTTAAAAATTTGAAAATATTTCTATGCATTGGAAATGTTAATAGATATTCTAAAACATGTTTTTTAAATGATATATAGACAATTGTTTTTTTCAATAAAGGGATTATATAATGTTTTGCATATAAAAAATGGAATATATTATGTTCTAACTGTTCACAATTATTTCACATATCAATTGGGAAAATCAGTAGTAATAATATTTCACATTGCAAACATTCTCTTGAAAGAAATGTTTAATTTTTAGCATTCTTAATATAAAAGCTAAAATATTATAGAGGATGTTTTTATGCCAATTTAGATTTTTTTTTGCAATGTAAAACATGAACATGAGTCTAAATCAATACCTCTTTAGTTGAGAGCCAATAATTAAGGGATATCCATTTTTCCAAAATCACCTAAGGAATGATCCCGACTTCACCCTTTAGTTATTGTACTTCCGAGAGATTTGAATCTGGTAGATGTAATTTCGTTGACAATTTATTTATTTAGTTTTTACTTTCACAATAATCAAGCATGTAATCTTAACATCTTTTGATCACCAAGATCTTGATTTGATTAGGTGTGAGAATACGTTGAAAAGGGGCTAAACTAGTATCATAAAAAAATATTTAGTGGTGTCAAGCTGCACAACTCAATATAGCAACTATTACAAAAATTTAGAAGCATTAAAATACTTATTCTGGTGGCAAGCCTTCCAAATTAATTGCAAACTAAATACTAAAAATAACTCCCGCTAGTTTTGGTGGCTTATCCATGTCAGTAAAACAGATCATACTCATGATGGGCTCCGTGAATCTAAGAAGATATTCTGCTCATTCCCACCAAGTGTCAACTAGGATCATCTGTTTTACATTTGTTGCCCTTTTAGTATTGGATTGCCTCCATAGGGACCAACTTTGACTGATAACCATGCTAGAAAGTGCCTCCCGCAACTTCACAAGTCGCCTCAAGCCAATCGTGTTCGATGCAAATCTGGTTTCGGCAACCTATTCAAAATTTAAAATTAAAATTAAAATATAAAGAAGACATGCTTGAATTTAAAAAATAAGTTAGTAGTTACTAAAGTGAAATGTAAAATGCAAAATTTGAAATGTTTCAATCACCTTCAACAACTCCAACGCTGAAAATGATCTAAAAATGGCCTGTGACATTTGATGGTTTGTGATGAACATTTGGATCTCTTCAGCTTCAGCATACATTTGTTTGATCCAATTTATTTTTGCACCCAACTTTTGTAGCATGAGGTTGAGAGAGTGAATGGCACAAGGTGTCCAAAATATGTGCTCAAACCATGTCTCAATCAACATATTTGTAGCTCTACAATTCTTTGTGTTGTCTGTTATTACTTGGACAACATTTTTAGGACCCACATCGTGAATGCACTGTATAAGGATATTAGCAATAAATTGTGCATAATTCACTTGTCCTTCACAATCCACAACTTTCAAAAACATTGCCCTTTTAGGGAACATTGCAATCGCATTGATTAATGGCCGGTTTTTGGCATCCTTCCATCCATCAGAAACAATTGACACCCCTGTTTTTTTCCATGAATTTCTAATGGGAGCCAATGCATTGTTTATGCCTTTTACCTCTTTTGCTAGTAAGGTGGTATGCACCTTCTCATAACCTGGCCTTGTGTACCCTTGTGGATAGTCACTTTCCTTTCTCAACATATCCTGCCAATATGGTGATCTTACAACATTAAATGGCAAACCGTTTGCACATAGACATCTTGCAACGGCTTGATCTACAAGCTCTCTAGCTTCAAGCTTAAATGCTCTTTCTAATGGCCCCTTGCTTCTCTTCACACTAGCAGGATCTTATTGACTTCTATCCAAAAATGGGTGGCTCTCTACTACAACATCAAGAAAGTCACTATGTGATGGAGAAGGAGGAGGCCTCTTTGATCCCCTTCCACTTCCACTTCCTCTTCCTCTTAGCAAAGGATGGCTTGTGACACGACCAAGTCTTGCATTTGCTTCCTCTTGCTCTTTAATATATGTTGCTACTTTATTAGGATGTAACTTTTTACCATTTTCTCTTGGACATACTGCGATTCCTTGTTTAGGAATGGCGCATAAAGGGTTTTCACACGACTGTATGAGCTAGTATACTAAACTTCACAATGATTGCATATCCAAACAAATGTTCCTCCTTTAACTTGTATCATTTGCACATATTTCCATAAGGTGAATTTGGGTCGGTTTTAAAGGTGGGTTGAGCAATAGAACTAGAACTGGTTGCCATTATATTTGCTACAAAAAATTCAAAAAATAGTTATTGAATATTGAACAATAAATGTTAAAAAAATTATTAAACAATAACTATAAGTCTATAAACATTCAATATTTAATTTATTACTAAAAATTACAGTTAATAAACATTTAAACTTTAATATGTAATTACTAATAATATAATTACAATTTATTTATTTATTTGTATAGGTAAGTGCTACCAAGGGGGTAGCTCCCATAGTATAAGTTCTTAAAAAGAAAAGCATGCCCTTGCCACGAGGGGTGCTATACGACATACCAAAAGAATATGTTGATCATTCCTACAGAACACAAGATGCCTCATTTATTTCCAAGTTTTGCCGATCTTAATGCCATTTGGTGTTTTAGTATAGAATAAGACGATTTCTTCTTTGTGACCTCAGTCCATTCCTGTTCAACCATATGAGGAGAATCCAGATCACTACTATTTCCATTTTTAGTTCTATGGGAAGCAACATTCAGAGACATTGGTGGATTTGAAAACTGTGACTTAGATAACACTGACTTTGTTGAGACTAAATCCTTAGTGGGGGGAGGCGAGGCATCCACCACATTTGAGCTAACACCAATCCAACTCTCCTCAACTCGAACTTGCGGAGCTGATGGGGAAGGGGAGTATGAAGGAGTAGTCTCCACCACCATATCCAGTGTAGCAGAACCGTCCTCCTTCACATCTGGTGCGATGATATAGTGGTTGGACTCCGCACCAATCCACCAAGTAGGTTGGTTTAAACCACCTTTACTTTGTGTAAACCCTTGCTTCTTATTGCACCGGGTTGTAACATGGGAGGTAGAGAAGCATTTTCTACATTTGAAAGCGATCTTTTCGTAGTCTACAGGTTGTCTCCAGTGTCTGTTTCCTACCATCAAGGAGATTTTTGCTGGAAGGCCTTTGGATAAATCAAACTCCACACATAATCGAGCATAGGTAGAATTCTCATAATTGATGGTTTCCTTTGAAATACTGTGATACTTCCCAAGCCCATTGGCAATGGCTTTCAAACACTCAATCTCCCAAAATTGTAGTGGGAGGTAAGGAAGTCTTACCCAAAGCATGCTCAGGAGAATGTCTCTATTCGAGGGTCAAAGGATGGGAACCAAGGCTTGATGCACGGGAAATCCCCTTGAAAGACCCATGGGCCAGAGTTGAGAATTACTTCCTTATCTTTTAAAGATTCAAATTCTAGAATGAAGAAACCCCTGGCGCAGGGATAAATATTGATTTCGGCCTCCATTTATTCCTTCCAATTGGTGCATATCCAGTTGTGAACGCACAGTTTCGGCCATACCCTAAAAACTCTGCAAATTAAAGCATGAACCAATAGATACTATTCCCTGTCATGCATGACACCATCCAAGTGAATCGCAGGAATTGTATCAGAGTGGAGAACAATAAGCGGGGGACTAAGCACAGAGGGGCGAGTAGCAATAAGATGGGTACCGCCGAAGACAGTTCGCTCACCAACCGCATAGCCATTCCACCCAACTGCAGCCTAAAAATCTATCTTAGGGCTTCTGTTTATTCCCGAAGGAGAGGGGGGCGGAGACATGGCATTCATCCAAGCCTTCTTTGTGCGGTCACTACCATCCTCGACCAGGCTTGAGGCATTCGCACCCAATTCGCCGCAGGAAGAGGACCGATCATCATCTCTGCAAGACGCGCGGGAGGAGACATGGACTTTCGGCGCAGAGCAGTCCATGAGCGCAAAACAATAGAAATCTCAATCAATCTTCAATTTTAATATAATTACAATTTATATTTATAATTATAATTTTAAATTATTGATTATTATTTACTAAAATAAGAAATAGCAACATAAATAAATTTTAACATTAAATATACAAAATAATAATTAGATTTATATTTATTATTTTAAGATTTAAACTTTAAACTTTAAAATTGAATTAAATTAAAATACTAAAATAAATTTAATTATTTACATTTAATAAAATTATAAATGTAAAAATTTTAATAATAAATAATAAATATTTGTCAAAACCTAATACTAAATAAATGAAATAAAACTGTGTATTACAATAGTCTATATTATAATATATATTTTATAAAAACAATATTATTAAATATTATATTATTTATTAATATTATCATATAAATTATAAAACAATATTAAAATTCAAAATTCAAAACTATTATAAATTTATAAACTACAAAGTTAAACTCAAAATTTAGTTGCATCGTGAAAAATACCTAGAAGAAAATGGTGGACAAAAATCTTCAAACAGTGGGCATCTGTTTCAAGTGCGCGACCCTGTCAAATGCCTCTCAAATGCATCTGCTTCTTCGTGCGCGACCCTATCAAATGCATCTATTTGTCCTTGCGTCTGTTTCTCCCACCTGCGCATGCCCTTTCTCCTCTTCAAAGTCGAAAAATCACCAAGCAAAACAGTGGTGAAAAAACCAAGCAGCGAAAATAATGAAAATAAGTTAGGGTTATTTGCTTTGACCATTCCGAAATAGCATAAAGTTTTTGGAAACTGCGCCGGAATTTACTAAAAAATGCCACGTCACAAAAAAAAAAAACAGCAAGATTCGCAAAAAAAACATGTAAGTTCATGGAAACTGTTGTCCCCAGTTTTTGCAAAGCAAAAATTTGACAACCTATACGAATTTTTCTCTAAAAATTCCTATTCTTGGTTACTCTAATGCATGTTTCTCAAGGGAAAATCGTGCCTTGTATATTCTATAAGGTCTTAGGTGGTCTTGGTCATTTTCTTTTTAGTTTTGAGTCCTTTTTTGGTCTTGTTTTTTGTCTCTTCTTCCTCTAGTCAGGTTTTGGACGTCTTACTGCAAGTGTGGGGGTTTCAAGTTCTAAAATCCAAGTGATACTTTAACTTGCAATCAAGTTCAAAAAGCCCGATTTCACTTAAGTCCTTTTTAAGTCACTTTTGTGTTTTATTGTTAACTTGTAATGGGGGTCCCAAGACCCGATTTGCAAGTAAAGGTTTAAAAATTGGTTTTTAATCACTTGTAATGGGGGTTTCAAGACCTGATTTGCAAGTGAAGAGCTTCTAAGTCACTTTATAAAGTTTCATGTCACTTGTTGTGGGGGTCTCAAGACCCAATTTGCAAGTTGGAGGCTTTTTAAAAGTTACTTTTTAATATATGTCACTTGTAATGGGGGTCTTAAGGCCCGATTTACAAGTTGAAGACTTTTTTAAGTCACTTTATAAAATTGTTCACTTGTAATGGGGGTCCCAAGACCCAATTACAAGCAAAAAGGTAAAAAGTCAAGTATATTACTTGAAATCGGGTCTTGGAGACCCGATTACAATTTCGCGTAAGAGTGTTTCTTTGAAAAGCGACTTGCTTATGGTCTTTTAAGACCCGACCCATATAAGTTTGGGAGTTTATCACTTGAAAAGGCACTCAAAAGGCCCGACTTCAAGCTTGTAGTTCGAGTTTTTGCTGAAGAATGCATTTTTATCTTAAAAACTCAATTTTTTACTTAGTCTTGGTCATCCTCTTCTTCATGGCGTGTTTTCTCTCTTCTTCCTCCCTTTGTTTCTACGTTTCTTGAGGAGAGGATTTAATACTCAGCTGATTGTGTTTGAAAAGGAGTCTTTGTCTCACTTTATCTATAAGTGTTGGTTACAAATCAAGGGTTCTTTGTTTATTTCTTCAACTGTGCGTTTTTGCTCTTTAAAGGTACGATTTTGTTTTTCTTTTCCTGGTTTTATTTTTTGTCTTCTTCTTTTTGGTGTCTTTTTGGTCTCAAGTTAAGTAATGCATTTTCAAAATGCATTGAGGGTTAGAGATTTCATCATTTGCATTACTTGCAATCAGGTTCCCAAGACCCAACTGCAAGTAAAGGATATATTAAAGAGCCTTCAAAATGCTTACATTGCCTTCCATATACCTTACACCTTGCTTGCAAATCCTTTTAAAATGCAATCATCATATCATATTCCCACTACTTGTAATCGGGTCTCCAAGACCCAACTGCAAGTATACATTGTTAAAAATACTCATTACTTGCAATCGGGTTCCCAAGACCCGATTACAAGTTGAACTTGCAAATGACCTCCCCAGATCCGATTTTCTTTCTATCACTGTCCAAAGCATATTTGCCAAGCATCTTCAAGTCATGACAAGTGTTATAAGTTCAAAACCCAAGCAAGTCTTGGTGGGTTTGCTAGTTTTTAAGATTTTGGCATCATGGAATCACCCATAGCTACTGAAGATGTTCTCACTCTTCTGAATTTTCATCACAGTGTTTCGGATTCTTGTTCAATGACAGAAGAGCTAGTATCACCTCCAAACAAGAAGATGAAGGCTAAATATGATAAATATTTGAATGAGATTGTTCCTTCCTAGGTGGTTTCTCTCATTGATGAGATTAGAGACACGGAGATCGGGCACGTTGATATGTCTGAGTTCCTAGAAAGAACGAAGGGCTCACCGACTCATGGGATGCAGTTGCTTCTCCGAAGTCATACTCATTTAGTCTGTTCACTCCCAATGGCTACCTTAGAACGGGAATTTGTGTAGCTCATTTTGATGAAGAAACAAGGACAATCAGGGACGAGGATGGAAATGTCATAATAAGTTTGGATGTTGAAACAATTGATAAGATCTTCAAAGTACCTACAGCTCCTTTATATGTTGAGATCACAATGAAGAGTGCAACAGATCATTATAAACAAAGAAAAGAAGATTGCATTATACACATTAGTGCTAAGTGGTTGAAGACTCCCCAAACTTGCTTTTCCAGATGCCCTAAGTTGTATCGTTTTGACTTCATTGAGGAAATAGGTGATATGATTACACTTTTCACCAGGTTAGCAAGTTTGAAATATTCCAATGTGTTTGAAACTTGGATGTACAAGTACATCGTGGTTATGAGGAAAGGGCAATATCATGTTTTCTGGGGAGAATTAATCAATGACAACTTGTGTAGACAATTGGCACAAGTTCATACTACCTACACCTTTTATATGAATTCATTCTTGGTGTATATTGTTGCATCACTCAAACAGTTTCCTGGTCTTTCTACCAAGGGGAATAGATCGTTGGTGCCAGTCTGGGAATATTATGATCAACTAACTCTGAGGCCCAGTAGGCTTCATTACAAGAGAGTGCAGGATGCTTTCTTTGGTCACTTTATGTGTCTCTTTGACAAATCACTCAAGATTAGAAGAGTTTCTGAAGCAGCCTGGAAGAAAGTGAATGAGTATGGTTGCTTGTTTCTGCAGTTCCCAACTTTCACTTACATGAGAGTTGGGTGTTTTGAGGGACAACCATACATGTTACCTCGGTATCCTACTGACAGAATCCTTCTGATGGAGTTGGCAAGACAGCTAATGGCAGTTCATGCTATACAACTTGCTAATCACAAGTTGGGTATTACTATCTCTTCACACAATCCATTGCAGATCGGTCGGTATTCTATAAACACTTCTCAAAGATCCAAGGCAATGGAGGGTGAGCTTCAAGAAATCAAGCTAAAGAATTTCATTACGAGAAAATATTTTGATTACCGTGGGATGAAAGATAAAATCAAGAGAGCCTTCGCTCATGTTCATCGCCTTGAAGATATCTAGGTTGATCTTCGTACTAAAGAAGACATAAGAAGGATGGACTACAGTAGCTTACCTTGGAGCAGATTGTGGATCTTAACTTAACCAGAATCCCTAAAGGGATGGTGGATGATGGAGAAATCCTAGATCTAGAGTACATTGAACAAAGAGTTGCAGAAGCTCCTCTCCTATCCTTGCAATGGTCTAAAAAGGAGTGTGACTCAATCCTTGACCGTTTTCAGCCCATCCTCGCTAATACCAATGCTTGGTTGAAGGATAATAATGTTAAGACTATCAAGATCAAAGGTGAAGTGGAGAATGATTTGGCTGGTCCAGTTGGGCAAAGGTCTGAAATCAGAGACAAATCTAAAGAAGGTGCTTCTTCTGGCACAAGAATCAAGTTAAGGGTTAGCAGAGCTTTGGTAATCCCTCCACCAGATATATCAATGACAAGGAAAGAGACATCACAGGTACAGGTACATGTCATTAATGATTAAGATGATACTTATGAAGAAAATACAGCAGAATCACCTTCTTCAATAGTCTCAGACTCTCCTCATGTGGTCATTCCTCAAATGCCCATGGATATTGACATAGATGTAGACTCTTTCTCCACTGTATTTGTAGATCTTGTGGAACCTAGTACAGCTGCTAGTGCTAATGTGGAGATTCCTATTGGAAATTCTCATGAAGACTTGGAGAGAATTTTGATGATAATCCTTCTTATGTGGCCATGTCCAGCATTCCTTTCCCAGAGGTTGATAATTCTGCCTTGAGTTTTGATAAGTTTATGACAGAGGCAAATCATGTGTTGCCATCTGAGAAAAGGTCTGTTGCAATTCAAACTGATACTTATCCTAAGGTGACAATTATGGTACAGGTAGAGCCTGTTTCTTCAAAAACCACAGTTGTTGTCTCCAATGTGAACTCATTAGAACTACCCCCATGGCTGAGTTCAATTACGCCCAAAAGGAAGAAGCAGGAAATCTCTCCTGATGTGTTTGATTTCCAACAAATTGCTAAACCGAAATCCAGGGTTGTAAAGAAGGCAAAGAAAGTCTCACGGGTGGTGATAGATGAAAATAAAGTGAAGTATGCGGAGATAGTTGAGCCATTGGTTGAGAAGCCACCTGAGGAAATGCAGTTGTCAGATTACAGGCTTACTAGTGTTGAACTTGGTAAACAAACACATTCTGGTCTTATGCATGATGCCACGGACTCGGTAGCCTCATTGGTTCAGAGATATGACGAATTATTGGTAGAGAAGAGTGAGCTCAAAGAGAAGAATTCACACCTTATCACAATGATTTAGAAGATAACAAATTCTTCAGAGCAAGTTAATCCATTAAATTCTTTTACCTCTGAAGAATCAGTCAGACAATTGGAGAAGATTGCACAGAAGGCCAAAGTAGTTGATTCTTGGGCAGCTTAGTTGATTGATCAATGTATGCAAGTGATCGAAAAGGCACTGCATAATTTAAGCAATGTCAAGGCAGCAAGAGTTAAGATGAATCAGACTTTGGAAGCTTTCAAGCAAAGTCTAGATTCACTTGGAAAAGACTTGAAAATCTGGCATGAGATGGATCAATTCAATCTGGAAATTCTGAGCAGCAATTCAATAATATCGGGTAGAGAAAAATATGTAGAGTTTGAAGAACTTATGACAAACAAGTCATTATTTTTTGAAGACCTCATCAAAGACGTTCAAGCTACACTTGAAATGAGTGGTGAAGTTGAGCAAGACATACTTTCTAGTTTTGAGAAAATGTCTTGCAGGATTCTAAGTCACGAAGGAGAGTTACTTGCAGCAGATGTAGTCATTACTGAGATAACAGCAAATCTTTGCCAAGAGTTGGAGTCAGAACAGTTTACTATGGATTCAATTCATAAATTTGTAAATCATCGAATAATCCTTGATAAAATGCAAACTGTTTTTGAAGAACACAGAGAAGCAACATTAAGGTATTATGATGTGATCCTTAAGACTATTGCGGTTGCCAAGAACACGCTTGGACCTTGATCCTGATGAGTTGCAAGGAATTATCAGCAAATTTCAGTCTTTCAAAGCTAGGAATGAAATGGAATAAAAAGTGTCTCATGATACTTTATCTTTATTTTATGTATTTTGTTTTCGACAAGTTACGTGTAAAACCAATTTTTTTAATGGCAAGTGTTCCTTTCACTTGCATTTTTGTAAAATGTAATTACATGTAATTACATTACAAGTCAAAATGCAATAGAACTTGTAATGTTGAATAAGTCAACTAAAGCCAGTTAGTGGTTGAGAGAATTTTTCAAGTTAGTTGGGATCCTCCCACCTTTTTCTCAAGGCTTCTCTCCTATAAATACTTGAGGGAGTGTATTGTAATATTTATCTTTTTGCAAAGCAGGAAAATTCTACAGAATTTTGTACTCATAAAGACTTTGAGCTTTTGTTGTACCCAAACCAATTTTTTTTGCTTCATCAAGGCATTTTGCTTAAAATGGTCTAAACCTTGTAAAAATGAGGTCTAAACTCAGTTTTTGGGCAAATAAAGTATGGGCTTTTAGTCAATGTGATGCCAAGAAGATACTGGCAAAATTTGAAAATTTTGAAAATTAGGGTTTCTAAAATCTATTTTTAGCTCAAAACCCTAAAAAATGGGAACTTGTCAGAATTGGCTGAAATTAATTTTGATTGGCTTATTTCACATCACGATCACAGTGGTGAAGTCAGTTTAAGGCTGGTGAGTAGTTAGAACTTTTTCAAGAGAAAAGTTAGGACCTCTGAGGTCATCAATGGCAATTGGCCAATACCAAGTGTCAATATCTAAGCCTGAAACTCAAAGGAGAATGCTCTACGATGAAAGATGTCGAAAATAATGCTTTTTGATGGAGGGGATTTTCAGATTGGCAAAAAGTGCTAAAATATTCTAAGTCTGGGAACTTTTTCACTATGCAACGTGGGAGACACTTGCACAATCAACGTGCAAATCAACTTTATAGTGTTCGTACATGTGAAAATGATGAAGTATAGTCATACACACACCTCGGCAGTCACACGCTTCAACGTGGTCAATCTCAGCCGTAGATACAGCGTTTGCAAAGCATAAAATGGTGAAAATCAATGAATTCAGAGCAAATCCGCTCTCCTGTAGCCCAGGGGCGCCCTTCTATTTGAAGGTCAAGACTTGATTGCTTTGGATGGAGAATACATTCATTGTGTTCAGTTTTCAATTAGCTTTCCGACTATGGAGCGAGATCCTCAAAATGATAGAACTTTAGCAAACAAAGGCAAAAGCAGAGACTACGAAGGGTGTTTTCATCATGGAGACAGCCCAGAAATGCAGATCCGCTCCCCTGCAACCCAGGGGCACCCTTCTTTTTGAAGGCCCAGATCTAGATGCATGTGTTTGATAATGGATTTAGTCTTTGCATAATCGGTCTGGCTTTTCAACAAGTTATCAAGCAGAAGCATATCCAATGCAAAACTCCGGTTATGAACATCAGAAGTAGAAACTGCAGGTAGGATACATGTGAGCAAAGATTGCCAGTAGATGGCTTGAGCGCCCCTGTAGCCCAGGGGCGCCCTTGAATATGACTTGTCAAATGGATGAGTTTGCAAATAGGGTCTTTCTAAGATCTTTTCCCATTCAGTCCAACTCCGTAATGCACCCGTTCACAAGACGATCCGACATTCTGAGAGACCATGACAGAGGTTCTACCGAGCACGTAAAACAGAGGATGGTGAAACGTAGCTACACATAGATGCATATCTGTAGGCTAGGGGCGCACAACCTTTAGGCCTGCCAGATGGGGTTATTTGCAATTGTTGTCTTCACAAGACTTGTGTGCAATTACTCCAACCATTCAACGAGTCCATCCGACAGCCTCCGAGATTTGGTGAGAGCTCGTACATGCGAGGTCAAGGTGACAATACTGTAAAGTGGAAGTGGTTGAAGACAATTCAAAAAATGACTAAGTATAAGGCTAGAATTTTCTTTGCGAAAGGCGTTTCTCTTTTAAGGGCCTTAGAAGCAGTTTTTTTGGCTTTGTCGTCTCCAAGAACATCTCTTGCAAGTTGACCAAATTGTACAAAGAGACAAGCGGCACGCGAATCGGAGCATTCCAGCTCCCGGTATCAAGGGTCAAAGTATGGTGTTCAGATGAAAGTCACACTTTTGTCAAAATGGTATTTGTGCTATCACAGAATAGGGGCGCCCATCCTTTTGGGGTTCCTGATACAATTTACAGATACCTCACATACAGTCATTGGATGCAGAGTACTTCTAGTCACGCAATGAATACACTATCCAGTCAGCAGGGTTCATCATTCACCATCAATAGCAGTCTGAAGCATCAAAAGGCAATACGGAGAAATGGCTAAATCTGGAATCAATGCATCAATTTAATCAGAGGCGCCTAATTTTCTAAGGTGTCAGATGATGATTTTAGTAGTTGTTTCTCCCAACAGACATTTCATCCTTGTTATGTAGGCTTCGCCGTGGATATCTCAGATCAGTCGTAGGATCATTCGGTCACCCGAAAATCAAAGCTGAACATGGTCAGTTGTAACTTTGCAGTCAGCTATAAAGTAGGAGATACTCAAAAATCTCATAACTCTTGCAAATCGATGCCTAGAAGGTCAAATTTCGGCTTTCTAAATCAGTGAAGTTTGTTGGGCACATTCAGATGCTATTTTTAGCAAAATGATTAAAATAATATTTTTGCATGCAGAGCATTAAAAAGTGACGAATTTCTTCAAAGAGCTAAATATTGGTGCCTCTTTTTAGTTTGCATGTTTTAAATTAAATATTATTTTTATCTAAGACTCGAAGACAATGGCAGTTTAGCTAGTGAAGGGCCAATCAAATTCTTCCTTCACAGTTAGGGTTTGAGCTTGCAGTCTTGCTTTTTTGGTACGATTTTTCTCTAGTTATGCAAGCATGGCATTTATCATTTCATTCATCCAGCTTGAGCAGAGGTGAATTCTTTCCATGTTGGGCGAATTTCTTTAGCAGTCAGTTGTGAAGGCATCAAAAATATTCTTTTGCAGGTATAAGTCCAGATTCAACAGCAGAATTCAAGGCAGAGTGGCGATTTTGACAAAAAAAGATAATAAATAAATAAACTAAAAAACATCTTTCTTCTTCTCTAAAATTCTTCCATCTTCTTGTCTTAAATTCTCTCGCATGTTTGAAGAATTCGCATTTTTGGCAAAACAAATCATCTGGGTTGATTCAGAATTGCTTTCTCAGTAAAACCCATGTGCTAGAATTTTCAGGGAAAATTTGTTCCAAAGCATCAATTCTTGAAGCTCTGATTTTCTGAAATGAAATTCCTTTGCATGGTGGAGTAGAAGTCGATATTTTTCGAACCTAACATTGTGGGTTGTCTTAGAATTATCTTCTGGACAAAACCCATATCTCAGATTTTCTCGAGAAAAATGTCGTCATAGCCCCTCAGATCTCAACTGAAAACCTTTTGCATGCAGGCCTAAATCACATTTTTTCACAATTCTGACATTGTGGGTCATCTTAGAATTTGATTCTACATAAAATCCATGTCTCAGAATTTTCTATGAAAGTTGCCCTCTGACAAGCTATTTTTAGCCTCATTAGGAGAGATTTTTGGTTTTCTGGAGAAGAAGTCAGAATATAGCCATGTTCACAATCAATAGGCGAGTTTTTCAGGATGCAGTTCACGCATAACAAATTCAAGACCAAGTCTATCATAATTCATGATTTCATCAGAAAAGCTGACATCGATTTGTATCAAGCGCATCAAAAAGGTTGACAAGCGTAGTCACTCAAGTTCACATGGTTTCATGCCTCGTATAGCTGATTGTCTTCCAAGGCCAGTTTAGATGGTTGATACCGTTGGGTTTCTGCGTATGCAGCAAGTTCATTTGCATTTCTTACAACCAAAGTGTTCGCAGTTTCATCATGCAACACTCTTCCATCAAGAAAAGCATGAAAAACGTGAGAAACGTCAAGCTGCAGAAGAAACAGTGGCCATCACTTCAATTACAGAGCCGCCAGAGTTACCAGTCAATGAAGTGCCAAGAGGTTTCCAGGTTTGCTTGAGTTGCTGACAAGCAGTGAATTGACAGTTGGGACATGTGACGACCTCTAACTAATGATGCAGTTGACAACCTCGTGGAGGGGTTAATTGCCCGAGATCAAGACTAGTAAACTTTAGTTCAGGGCGTCCCACCTTTTCCAAGATAGACATTAGACACAGGAGTTAAACTTGATGCCTCTTTCTGAGTTAACTTCTTGTTACATATTGCATGCCATGTCTTTCTTGGAAACATCGACATACACTTGGAGTTTCTTTTAGGTTTTTGCGTTAACTGATGATAGTATTACAGTTAACTTGCTTTCAATAAGCACGTGCATGCTTGCACATTGTCCATTTAGATTAGATGTTTCAATTAACTGATGGTAGCTTGCCAGTTAACTGTTTAGTTTCATTCAATTAGGTTTAGAGAATAAGATCTTGCATGTACTGCAGGACTGTAGTTGACTCAAGGTGATTTTAGGATTGCCTACACCTTGAAGTCTATAAATAAGAGCTTTCAGCGCATTTATAATTAGCTTTTCCTGGTGATAGAGAATTGTTGCGTTGTCGGCAACATGCCTATTCTCAAGATTGGTTCACCCTTGTAAATTAGAACTTTTGCTTGATAGCATACATGATGCACCTACCTTGCCTATAGTATTGCTATTATTGTATCTGTTCAAAGAGTGATTGTTGTTATAATAAATTGTTGCACCTACCTTGCCTTCATGTTATTGTCATGGTGTTTATTCAATCTTAGTTATATGGGGTTGCTCGTTTGATCGTTATTGCATGCGTATTGCGTCTATACAATATACCGTCCCAGTTGCTTACCTTGTGTTTTGTTTATCATGAGCCTATTCAGAAGAGCAAATAGTTGTGCCCACCTTGCCTTCATGTTGCAAAACTGTACTTAAAGCTTATTGTTTGATGTGTGTGATAGTAGACTCATTCAGCCAAGCAGATAGTTGGGCCTACCTTGCTTTCATGTTGTGAAGCTGTACCAGGTTTACCGTTTATTTGTTTGTTTTAATAAACTTCTTCCTGGATTAGCAAATAGTTGCGCCTCCCTTGCCTTCATGTTGTGAGCCCGCACCTGAAGTTTATCGTATAATACATTCCTGCTCCATTTCCTCATGCTCTGTTTCTTGAGGAAACTGGATAGATTTAAAGAAGTTAGCTTAGTTGTAGTTAGATGATCTGCGAAACCAGAAAATACTTAGCTGCAACGTTCTAGGTTTTCTTAACCTTGTGCCTCTACCAGCTGAGAACAAAAAGATAGGATATTAGTTTACTTTTCCATTCCATGCATTCCAGCACAACGAGGGAGCTTCCCCTCCTAATTTGAAGAGCACTCATTACGTAGTGTGCATAGTTGTACGTACAAACTCACACTCCAGAGGTGTTAGTTCTTACACCAACAGCTTTATAGTTATAAGTTGTTATTTTTCAAGTGATATCAAAGAGTTGGAATTTTAGACTGTGTTGAAGTCCTACTTTGCATCCATTGTGTTATGTCATTTTGGAGCATTTCTTTGTGATTATTTGAAAATTGTGGAAGATTGCTAATGAGAGTTTCACTCTAAATATCTACAGAATTTGTGCTTGTTATCGTGGAATCTAGCAGTGTTCGTTCCACGGATAACCCCCTACGAAACTTGTCTGTTTCATAGGTTCGTGATGTTCAAGAATGCAAAACGAGGCGATTTTCAATCCACCTCGAAATGTGTTCCAAAGTCACAAACAGTCTGTTTGAACATCCCTCTACATTCGTCTAGTGAAGACTTTCGAAACGAGTATCTTCAAGAACTCTCTTTGTTTATACTTAATGAAATTGTGAAAAGTGCAAAAGCTTCGGAAAAAAATGCTCTAACATTTTGAAGAAATTTGTCTAAGTATAAAAAGTGCAAAGGCGGGGTTTTTCAACGCCTATGCACTTAGGTGAAAATTCAGCTTGGTGCAAGGGCGCTAATTTTTAGCGCCCTTACACCAAGTTCCAAACTTTGTCAAAAATGACCAGGGCGGTGATTTTTGACTCAAGTGCACTTTTCCCAATTTTTCAAATTGGTGCACAAGCGCTGATTTTTAGTGCTTGTACACTTTTTCCAGACTTGGTCAAAAATGACTAGGGCGGTGATTCTTGACTCAAGTGCACTTTTCCCAGTTTTTCAAATTGGTGCACAAGCGTTGATTTTTAGCGCTTGTGCACTTTTTTCAGGCTTAGTCAAAAATGACCAGGGCAATGATTTTTGACTCAAGTGCACTTTTCCCAATTTTTCAAAGTGGTGCACAAGCGCTGATTTTTAGCGCTTGTGCACTTTTTCCGGACTTAGTCAAAAATGACCAAGGCGATGATTTTTGACTCGTGCACTTTCTCCAAATTTCGTGTTGGAATCGATTCTCTTTTGGTTTGAATAAGATTGGTGGTGATTAGTGAATGATATTTGAAGGGCTTCAAGTAATTTATGTAAACTTTGTGTTGCATTTCTTATTTGGATTTACGTTATGTTTGGATACTTTGGTTGAAAGATCTACAAGACTTTGTGCTTGTAATCATTCATGTTGTTCGAAGAATTGTTGTATCTAAGAAGACTTTGTGCTTCTAATGCAACAAATGACACGTCTTTCGCAAATCCATCATTGAAAAAGCTACGAAACGACTTTATGCCTTCGTGAGCTTTCCCTTTTCCTTTATTTGTTTATTATCAATCATATATGGTATTTCTACACTTTACTTTGACAAGATAGAAATATTGGCATTACTGCTCTTTGTTAAATTTAAAGTTATCTTGAATTAGAACTTCAAATCGTGAAGCATTGTAAAACATATTCTCTGAAAAAAAAAGAGAAGCATGAATGTGACACACGCCCCCACCCCCCTACTCCCCATTTCGTAATTGTAGTGTACATATTGTAAATATTTTGTTAGTTTTACCATAGCTTCTATTAGCAATAAGAAGGGTGCCTCCCCTTTCTGAGAGGAGAGATTTTATCTCACATAGTTGTGGCTGAAGTCTAGGTTGTGTAATCTATTGAAAATTTGATTACATAATTTTCACCCAACTACTTTTTGGCGACTCTATTGGGGACACGATTCGCATTCAAAATCCTCACGCTTCCGTTTGAAGTATACCCGTGTCCTTTTTCATTGTAATTTATTTTCTTGTAAGTTTTTCAAGCTTTCACCAAGGACATGTAGATGGCTGCTCAAGGTCCTTGGGGAAATGATTTTGGTCCTTTGAGTGTAGCTCTACCCCTACATGCTCTTCCTAAAGGTTCACGGAAGAACTTTCCCAAGTTTGTGGGTGATGGACAACAACATCTTGACCAGCACGTTTCTTCTTTCTACATCACTTGTGGAGTTCATGGTGTTGAACATGAAGATGTATCTGTAAGGTTGTTTGTAAAGACTCTCCAAGGTGTCGTTGCAGATTGGTTTTATCATTTGGCGCCATGTACCATCACAAACTGGGCAACTCTCATAGCCAAGTTTGAAGAGAGGTTCAAACCTCTTGAAGACGCTCATGCTTTGTTGGCTCAGCTCACCCAGTTGAAGAAGGAGTCTCACATGCTTATGCGCAAGTTCATTGCTCACTTCAACAAGTTGACATGAAGAATTCCAACTGTTGCTCAACCTACAACTGAGAATTTGAAATGTTTCTTTGTAAATGCTCAAGTGCCTGAGGTCGGTTTCCTATTGAGAAGAGCAGCCCCAACTACTCTTGCAGTTGTGCAGACATTGGCGACAAAAATTGAAGATGATCTCATTCTTGTTGGGAAAATAAAAATTGAATCAAATGAATCTAAAGAAATCTCTTCTTTGGAGTTATTTTCTTCCATCACAAGGATAGATCCTATGGTGCAAAGGTTGGCAAATGAGCTACTTGTCCTCAAAACGCAACTAGCTCAAGGTATGTTTTTTATGCCTCGCAAGGACGTACCAAGGAGTTCACTTTCAAATGCTGCTCATAATTTCCTTGTTGGTAATCAACATAAGTTATCTTCACCTCTGAAGAGGCTTGCTCTTGAGGCACCATTAGTAAAAGTAGTAGCAAAGCATCCTGACTCTAATCCAAGTGATCTCGCTATTCACTTCCGGGAAAAAAAAGCAGACATAGCTGGCGACTCCCAATTCTGGTTTATGCAGTCTCAAATAGCCATTGATGAAAAACAGAAAGATGAAAGTCATTTTTCTGAAGTTCAAGTGAATGAAGACAATCTTGTCTTGAGATCTGAAAAGATGGACATGCACGAAGGTCTCAGTCAAGTTGAAATGAATGCATCTGTGTTTCGAGGTCATGAACTTGAACACGTGTTGCATAAAAGAACTTCCCAAAGACATGATGAGGATCTTCTTATTAATAATTCAAATTTTCCCAAGTCTAAAGATGGTGAAAAACATACTGAAGTATGCAGTGCAGTCATATTTGTTGGCAGATCGTCAGCGCTCCCCTCGGGATTCGTGACATGGACTAACCGCCTCCATGGATCTGTTAACTCTGGCAGTTGTATTAGGCATTAACAGGTCGATCTTTTGGTGCAACGTCAACTGTGGGCCAACAAGTGGTATCAGAGCCAAAGGTGTCGGGTTCAAATCCCCTCGAGTAACCTTGAGGGGGAGTTTGTTGTAGATGGTCAGCGCTCCCCTCAAGATTTCTAACATGGACTAACCGCCTCTCGTGGATCCGTTAACTCTGGCAGTTGTATTAGGCATTAATAGGTCAATCTTTTGGTGCAACGGCAACTGTGGGCCAACAATATCTTCATCTAAAACACATGAAGATCATTCCGATCAGCATGAGATTGCCATGGCTGATAAATCAGTTGTTCAAGTAGCAACTAATAAGGAACATTCAATCTTTGACCAATCGAGGGGATGTACCATAAGACATCTTTCTTGGTTGGAGGCTAGTGGGAAGACAAAGGTTCCACTTGTACCTGAGTGTGAAGATAAACTTGAGAATGCAGCTAAAGATGTATTTGTAGATGCACAGGAGCAGTCTGAATTTAATTATTCATTTTCGAGCAGCAGTATATTGGATATATTTTCAGAGGTAGCTGAACATGTTCATCTCTTTCAAGAAATAGTGCCTCAACTTCATCTACATGTAGCTGCTAATGATCATGTAAGGCATTGCAAGCTGTTGAAGAAAGGCAACTATTTTGTTGAACCTGTGAACGGTTTCATTTGAGAAGATTTCATTGATTGCTAGTTTTCATTAGGTAGGTTTTTAGCTTTTCAATAAGTGCATTTGCACCATTTTGCGTCTTGTTTTCGTAGATTTTCTTTGTGTCAATCATGTTTGACTCTGTTGCCCAATGGATGCACGAAGGCACTTGAATTCTGGAGTTCTTCTCCCTTCATTCGTTTCAAAGAACAGTTGAAGGAAGATCCCCAGCAGGAGCCAATTGTTATCATAGAATCTAGTAGCGCTTGTTCCATGGATAACCCCCCTAGAAACTTGTCTGTTTCATAGGTTCGTGATGTTCAAGAACACAAAACGAAGCAATTTTCAATCCACCTCGAAATGCGTTCCAAAGTCTCAAACAGTCCATTTGAAAATCCCTCTATGTTTGTCTAGCGAAGACCTTCAAAATGAGTTTCTTCACGAACTCTCATTATTTATACTTAGTGAAATTGTGAAAAGTGCAAAAGCTCCGAAAAAAAAGCGCTCTAACATTTTGAAGAAATTTGTCTAAGTATAAAAAGTGCAAAGGCGGGGGATTTTAGCGCCTATGCACTTAAGTGAAAGTCAGCTTGGTGCAAGGGCGCTGGATTTTAGTGCCCTTACACCAAGTTCCAGACTTAGTCAAAAATAACTAGGGTGGTGATTTTTTACTCAAGTGCACTTTTCCCAATTTTTCAAATTGGTGCACAAGCGCTAATTTTTAGCGCTTGTGCACTTTTTATAGACTTAGTCAAAAATGACCAAGACGGTGATTTTTCACTCAAATGCACTTTTCTCAGTTTTTCAAATTGGTGCACAAGCGCTGATTTTTAGCACTTGTGCACTTTTCCCAGACTTAGTAAAAAATGACCAAGGCGGTGATTTTTGACTCAAGTGCACTTTTCCCAGTTTTTCAAATTGGTGCACAAGTGCTGATTTTTAGCTCTTGTGCACTTTTTCTAGACTTAGTCAAAAATGACCAGGGTGGTGATTTTTGACTCGTGCACTTTTTCCAAACTTTGTGTTGGAATCGACTCTCTTTTGGTTTGAATAAGATTGGTGGTGATTAGTGAATGATATTTGAAGGGCTTCAAGTAAGTTATGTAAACTTTGTGTTGCATTTCTTATTTGGATTTACGTTATGTTTGGATACTGTGGTTGAAAGATCTACAAGACTTTGTGCTTGTAATCATTCATGTTGTTCAAAGAATTGTTGTATCTAAGAAGACGTTTTGCTTCTAATGCAACAAACGACACGTCTTTCACAGATCCATCATTGAAAAAGCTACGAAACGACTTTATGCCTTCGTGAGCTTTCCCTTTTCTTTTATTTGTTTATTATCAATCATATCTGGTATTTCTACGCTTTGCTTTGACAAGATAGAAATATTGGCATTACTGCTCTTTGTTAAATTTAAAGTTATCTTGAATTAGAACTTCAAATTGTGAAGCATTGTAAAACATCTTCTTTGAAAAAATAGAGAAGCATGAATGTGACACACCCTGCCCATTTCGTAAGTGTAGTGTACATTGTGTAAATACTTTGTTAGTTTTACCATAGCTTCTATTAGCAGTAAGAAGGGCGCCTCCCCTTTTTGAGAGGAGAGAATTTATCTCAGATAGTTGTGGCTGAAGTCTAGGTTGTGTAATCTGTTGAAAAGTTGATTACATAATTTTCACCCAACAGTGTTGTAAATGTTGAAGATTGAAATCATAATTTGTATTTAGAAATTGAGAAGAATTGCAAGTCTTTGTGCTCGTAGTAATTCCCATTTGAAGTAATTAATAGGTTCATCATACTTGCAGACTTTGTGATGTCTTATGTTGTATATTGTTCATAGGTAATCATTCTAAAAAGGTAGATAGGATTCTAGATCTTCAAGACTTTGTGCTTGGTGGTTGTTTTCCCGTCCCAGCGGAGGTGATGGAAGTCTTTGTGCTTTCAGAAAACTTCATTTCCTCTCTCTCAATTTCATTTCAAAGCTCCTGTGATAAGTTTTCTTAAAGATCGTTCTTACTTTTCTGTGAAGAGAAAAGAATATAATCCTTCCTGAAAAAAGAGGAAAGATTGTTGTCCTACCCATATTAGTTTAAATTACCCAATAGAAAAGGGGGAGCCTTCCATTAATTAGGAGAGTTTTATCTCACGTACTGTGGTTGAAACCACAATTTTATATGCTTTCCCAAGTATACAAAATTTTCAACCTACAAAAACTTTTTTTGTGAAAATAACAGAACCTTGGCCGAATCCACAAGGTATCCATGGCGTATCCGTTTTGGCATGTACCCGTACCCAAAATCGGCAAGGTAAAGGGTCGATTCTGGTAACTTAGTGCCTAAGTTATAACGTTTGATTATTATTAAAGGTCACTTTAATAATAATTAATATTATAAAGTTATATTATAACGCTATAATTGCGCTCTATGACTTGAAGGGTCATTAGTCATTACAAGGGGGCCATTTTATAATTAATAACTTGGGCACCAACTTCAAGGAGATTATTTAATATGGCTAAAGTGCAAACATTATATTATTTAAAATGAGCAAAAAGGAAAAAAGGAGGGAATCGACCTTTTGAAGTTTATATAAGGAAGCCAAAGGAGAAATCGAATTCATTTTTGAGCATTTGATATTTTGTCTTTGTGATTTCTTTGGCACTCGGAGGAGAGAAACCTAGGGTTTCTGTATTCTAGAGCTTTTCGGCATTGGAGAGCATAGCTTTTTCATTTATATCAACATTCTGAGGTTGTGAAACTATCAGTTGAAGATTGCTAACCGTTGGCTTCATCCAGAGGTCAAGTTTGAGCAGATTGGAGAAATTCTTCAAGGGTTTACAAGCATATTTCTCATTGAGAAGAACAAACTACACAAGAGTCGATTTATCCATTGTTGGGCTTGTACCTTTCAGGCCGTACCATCCTCATTCTTTGTCGTACCAACAGTCTGGGGTTTTGGTGTTTTCTTACTAGGGCTGGGCACTTTGCCTTTTTGTGTTATTCCATCATTGTCTTGCACGGCAACAATAATAGAAGGGTTTGGTGAAGCTTTCAAGGTGGAGAATCATATATTTGTTGCAGATCGAGCTTCTTATCAGTCTTAAATATTGCTGTCAGCACTCCATTTTCTGATATGATAATCTCTCATCCTATCCGAGTATGCCCTTACTATGTAATAGACAAATAAGAATATGTTATACCCAAAATAAAAAATTTGGAATTATGCTTAAATTGAGCTAAACAATGTAAAAATGCCACCGAAAGTATGTTTTAGGTCAAAACAAATATGAAGTCTTTGTGGGTTTCTGTCAAGGAATCTATGGTTAAATTTTTGAAAAAATGAAAATTTAGGGTTTTATGCCCCTATTTTTAAGGAAACCCTTAGAAATAAGACCTTCCCGAAAATGATTGAAAATAATTATGATAGGGTCAATTGCCTTCACGATCACACTGATCAAGTCAAAATTATCAAAAGACATGTTTTACTCTGGAGGGTCTATTTTTGTTATTCAAGAACAAAGTTAGGAGCTCCGCAGCCATTAATGGCAGATTGGCTAGTACCAAGTGCTGAAAGCTAAACCTCAAAAGCTCCAACGAAGAAGCTATGGCGGAAAAGGATGAAAATGATGTCGTTCAACGAAGGAGATTCTCAAAATGGAAAAGGCCAAATTTGGCTAACTCTGGAAGGTGCACGTTTTGCTACCAAGGCAAAACATAGCCTAAAGGTGAAAAAGGCGCCCCTCTTGAAGAAAGGCGCCCTTGGATCTCAGAGGGAAAATGTAATCATTTGGCATCTTCAACTCAGTCATCCTCTTCACTTTCGTGCTGGCTCGACAACGAAACAATCAGCAAAATCATCTGATTCAGGGATCATTGACCAACCGTCAGCAAAGTATGGAGGATCCATCAGCAATGAAGATGCCAAATCAGAGAGCTTCATGGTAAAAGCGCCCCTACTAGCCAAGGGCACCCCTCAGTTACAGGCACCAGATGAATCCATAAGCAGTAGCTCTATACATAATATCTTTCCAGCTTCCTCCCAACTACGTGATCAATCTGACAAGTCCACAAGACACGCCAAACGATCATGAGTTGAGATCAAACAAAAAAAGCCAAAATTGAAGAACTGGAAAGACAAGCAGAAAAAGCGCCCCTCTTGAGGAAAGGCACCCTTTCTTGAGGGCATCCAGATTTAATCAGAATCTTCACTACCTCCCAGGATGACCTTCTTAGCTATGACCTGTCTCGTCAATGGGACTATCAGCAATAGCTTCCGACAAATCAATCATCTGATGGAGGAGGTCAAAGACTGGTAGTCCACAACCAAGATAAAACCAAGCAAAAGATAAAAGCGCCTCTGCTGGCCAGGGGCGGCCTTTAGTTTGAAGGGCGTAAACCTGCCAGCTTCAACTGAGAAGTCAATCATCCTGAGCAAGACTGAGCTGGCTACCCAATGCATCGTCAAGTAGAGTCATCTGATTCATCTAAGCATCGAGGACGTCAGATCAAAGCAAAGAGAGTCTAAAAAGGTCAAAATGAAGAACAGTCAATGAAAATTGACTAAGGCATTGTCAAAAGCACCCCTCTCAAGGAAAGGCGCCCTTCTTTCTAGAGGCCTAAACTCAGTTTTCTGAGTTAATCCCTCCAGGCATATCTCATCATGCTGATCCCACCTCAACAACAGAACTGCCAGCCACTGTCAGAGATCAACTGAGTAACCTGAATCAAAGATCAAACGGAGGCACTTTAGCTTGCAAAATGGACAAAAAAGACCAACTTCAAGGATGGACGCCTAAAGGAAGTCAAAGCAAAAGTGTTGACTTGAGTTAGCAGATTTGGAGCCAAAAGAGGCCAAACACTCCACAATCAATGGAAATCACCTTTTGGAACTCCAAATCAGACCTAAATCATGAGATATCTTCCATACTTCGTGGATCTCAACCCTAATCATCACATATTCTTGTTAGGCGTCCCATTCTTCATTATTCTTTTTGCAGGTTGAAGGATAAAACAAAAAATAACTCCCAAAAACATGTTTTCAAGATCTCGCAGAGGTTTTGGACGGATCTTCAATATTTTTGAAGATCAATGGCAGTAAAAGTATTCTTCCCCGAAGATTGTTTCTAGAGGCAGATTATTGCAAAGTGGCAGTTTATAACTTTCAATCCATCTTTTGTCTACTTCCTCTATTTTTGTCTATATTTCTTTGCATGTCACAGGAAACGACAGATAATCACAGATCTGGCCAATTGGGTATGATAGCACAGCTTTTTCAACAAAACCCACATGTTGGAATTTTTCTAGAAAAAGTAGCCTTGCTACCCCTATTTTTTTTTTAGAGTTTCCAGAAAAAGTCGTAATTTTGAAAAACAGACAAATTGGGTTTGTTTAGCTCTGAAGCACGAACAAAACCCATGTGTTGGATTTTTCCGAGAAAAAACACTTTCTGGTGCCCCGCTGCCTCTGCCACCGAAGGGCTCTTGCATGTCAAAGAAAAACTCATTTTTCCGAATTTCCGATGATCTAGGTTTGTTTAGAAAATCATTCTCAATAAATCCCATGTCTCAGAATTTTTCGTAAAAAACTACCCCCGGCAAGGCTATTTTTAGCAGTTCCAGAAAAAGTGTCAAGACCAGCATCGTGTGCATAGTCAATCTTCAAGGTTTTCAGAATGCAGTACTCCCAGGTACAATACAAGACCAAGACGGTCTTGTACCATGATTATCTGAAAACGACTGACACAGACTTATGGCAGAAAAATCCAAAAGTCAGTTTTGAAGACTTGGAGGGCATGAACCAAATTACATTGCAAAACATAGAAGAATCCAGTTTATTCCAAGTTGCGTCTACTCCGATCACCTTAAAGAGCATTGAGCTTGTAACTGCTTGCACAAAGCATTACAACCTGACTACGAGAGAGATCATGTCACTAAACGGGAGGGTGATTTGCAGCTTGAAGCCGGTGGACATAGAGAGTTGTTTTGCAATTCCACCATGCCCTACCAAGGTCATATCAGTGACAAAATGCGAAAAGTCATTCGAGGCTTCGAAGGATAAATGTTCGCTTATAATGGCTGAACATTGGTTGAAAACAAAGAGAACCAGCTAGCCCAAATTGGTTGGGAGAGGAGAATTCAAAGATGAGTACGGAGTGTTAATCACTCTACTCAGCAGAGTCACTGGGCAAGAGGAGGGGAAATCCTTCCAGCCATGGATGTTCTATATTATTGGAAAAATAATCAGTAGGAAAGAACATTACGACTGGGCCTCTCTGATCAGTGACACACTCCACCAACAATTTACCTGGTTTCTAGAAGAGCAC
Source organism: Sequoiadendron giganteum (assembly GCA_007115665.2). NCBI lineage: Eukaryota > Viridiplantae > Streptophyta > Pinopsida > Cupressales > Cupressaceae > Sequoiadendron > Sequoiadendron giganteum. The sequence goes on from CM021108.1 coordinate 380,658,693, forward strand.
CGTTTCCACATGTGTTCCTACCTGGTCTACCTGATAGCCTTCCAAGGCAATTTTAGAACACTAAACACTGTGGGAACCCTGGGTGTGCAAAAGGTCCAAAAATACTTTCCTCGCTTTGAGTTCACTCTAGCGGAAAGGCACTTCAAGAAGATAAATGACCTTTTCACTATGCAGACCGTGCACGAGCTAGACCATGAGATGCACGTCCATATTTCACCAACAACTAAGGCAACAATGGTGGACTGGGCGGATCGGTTCATCCAATTCCCCACTTTCACCTACATACGCGTGTATGGCTACAATGGCCACCCCGCCATGATGCCACACTACCCCTCAAATAGGGTAGTGTTCATGGAATTCCTGAGGCAGTTGGTCGAAGTTCACTCTTACCTTCGCATAAAGAAGTTTGCTGCAAACTTTCCTTTTCAGATGGGATTCTACAGATGCAGAACTACAGTCGATGCTAGGTTGATAAGCCAGGAAATAGTGAGATTTAATCTTAAGTACCTCATTGACAGGAGGCCATCCTATGATCCCAGAGGCATCTTCGCAGCACATCTTGAGCAAAGATCATCACATGAACCTTTCATGGAAGATTTTTGGGTCAACTGTGAGGATGAGTTCGAAGTGAAAAGAAGAAACTACAACAGATTCAAGCTCTTGCAGATTGCAGAATTCATGTCAGAGGACATCGAGGGCTTATCTGATGACGAAGAAGAAGTCATTCTTTCTTCCTTCTTCACAGATCTAGTGGATTCACAACCACTCGGCAAAGTAGACTGGTACGCAAAAGAGAGTACGTCTATTGAGGAAAGAACGGGTAGAGTAGTTTGACACAGTCAACTCTACCTGGACAATAAAAGGACAAGGAAGGTAGTACTTCCCCGATCAGAGCTGCCAGTGGTTCAGTTTACACTACCTTCCACGTCTAGGAGGAAACCCAGACAGAAGAAGATGAGCATTCTTCCAGAAGGAATGCGAATGTCAGGAAGCACATGGGGAAGAAGAGGAATTGCTAGCACAAGCCAGCAAGAGGTACAAGTGGAGACAGCCACCAATTTACCTGAAACAGTTGAGAACGCTACAGCTACACCAGAGCCAGTGATTGAAATAATCGCTGCAGGGATGGAATCCATTGTAGAAGAAGTTGCAGCAGAAGCAGTGCCTATGATAGAAACAGAGCCACCGGCTTCACCACCATCACAGAGGTCGCAAAGTCCTATTGATTTGGACTCGCCACCATGAGGCATTGCCACAGCAGAGTCTCGTTCTTCCAGCATTCAGGGGGCCTATGTTCCTCCTCCCGGCAATGCTAGCCGAGATTCTATCTGGCTAGAAAGCTCGCTTGGGAGGAAAAAAGAGAGACCTTCTTATCAGCTTGACTTCTTTGAATTCCACCATGTCCCAAAAGACATGTCGGCAAAGAAGTTGAAGAAGCAGACACATGTAGAGAGGAATGCAGAGAATGAGGTTGTCATAGAGACTATTGCCCCGCCTGAAGATAAAGACATACATAATGTGAGGGTTGAGGATTGGACGCTTTCAAAGGTGAACCTTGGAAAGACCACTCGACAGGTGGAGGCAGACCTTCTTGGAATCGCCTCAACGAGCGTCAAAGAAAGGATGACAAAGGATTGACAAGACAAAGCAGCCTTGAAGGCTGAAAACCGTCAGCTAAGATTGTACATTTCTAGTTTGATACATGACACTCCAAACTCCTCGGCCTTGCCTCAAGGACTATTGGATCTCCTAGCTGAAAGAAACCATCATCAGTTGATCACATACGGCAAACACTTGAGACGTCAAGTGGATGAGTTTGTCGTCAAAGGACGATGTGTATTAGCAAAAGCATATCAGCTGAGAGACAAAGCACATGGTCTTCAATCAAAAATCCAGCAGTCAAATGTAAAGGCAGCTCAAGAGAGGCCGAGAGAGGAAGCGACAATTGCTGATCTGCAATAAGCATACCAATCAGTTACGACCACTGAAAACAAACACCATCTCTTTGAGTGGAAAGAACAATTGGCATACAAGGTGAGAGCCTACGATGCCAATTCTGGGGAGCTAATTGACTATAGACAATTTGTCGCCAATATTATCAGCTTTGCAAGAACGTTGGTAATATCCTTCCCTGAGTTAGAATATCAACGAGAAGGAGAAGAATATGTTGAGCTTCAAACGATACAGACATGGTTCCCAGATGTCATCCGATCTTCATTCCTTGAAGATCCCAAAGGTTGCAAATTAGCCAAAATTGCAGCCATATCTATCCAGTTAGATGAAGTAGCTGCCCAATGCATAAACTATCAACAGCAGCTTGTGACGGGTGAAGAAATGCTTAGATGCCACATAGTCACCTTGAAAAGCATTAATTGCCCGGGGGCCGAAGAGGTCAATGACTAGATAGAGACTTTGTTGAGCAGTGGTGAAGAGGTGTAAAGCACCAAGGAAGGACGTCCTACCCTCCAAATAGCATTAGATATGACTAAAGTCAACTTGATGCCCCTTTCCAAGTTGACTCCAGATCTCCACAGATCATGCATGTCAGATCCCACTGATCTAGGATGTCTAATTGACTCCCACGATTTGTGGATCTCAGATCTCCTTTAAAGGTGGATGTCTATTTGGAGACACATTTGTAATTTAAGTTCACTTTTAGTTAGGTGTCAGTCAACTGAGGTAGACTTTCAATTTGACTTTTGTTTAGTTTCAGTTAACTGAAGTAGATTTCCAGTTAACTGCTTGCTCACCTACTTTTAAACATAGAAATAAATCTTGCCGATTGGCAAGAACTGTTTGTTAACTCAAGGAGATTTTAAGGTTGCCTACTCCTTTGAATTTCTATAAATAAGAGCCTTGGACTCATTATTTGTTTAACCTTTATTTGCTAAGCAAAATTGCAGCGCCATTGTTGCCAGACTTAGCTTGTTTATATTTGTTCACTCTTGGATGAGAGTTCGTTGGTTGATCGCAATTGTGCATGATTTCGTGCCTTTGTTGTCCCGACCTTTGTAATTCTTTGGAGAAAGCTTGAAAAAATAAATCAGATGGCGCATGCTTGCTTGATCTAAAAACTTGAGTCTATTCAAAGTCTTGTTCTAAATAGTGCATTGTTTCAATCTCCTCCTTGGACAGGTGTCGTCGCCTCCTTGGATATTTTGTCATCGATCATTATCGTTTGATGTTATTTAATGATTTGTCTTGCAGCCTACACTTTGGATAGGTGTCGTCACCTCCTCGGGAATCCTGTTAGACAAGCCATCATTCCTTGTTGTTTCCAGTGAGCTGTTTCCAAGCCTACAGCTCGGATAGGGGTTCCTCATCCCTGGCAAGTCTCAGATCTAGTTTACCGTAAGAGAGTGTTTGCTTGTATCGAGCCTGTTGGCGTTTCAATTAGCACCTCTAGTGTCCTTATTGGAAACGGACAGCTATTAAAAGTGTGTTAGTACATGCTCTTCGGATTATAGAGAGGAAGATCTCTCTTTGCTGATTTTCTACTGTAAAAAAGGGGTGTACTAAGATTTCCTATCTTTTTTACTCAGCGGCAGGACACAAGGGTGCATAAACCAATGCGCCGTAGCTAAGCTTTTTCTCTGGTTTCCGCAGATCTTAACTACGACTAACTAAGCTTCTAAACTATCCTACCTCCTCAAGATAAACAGAGCATGAGGGCGTAGGAGCGAAATGGTATGGTTGGATCACTTGAATCCTCCGTCTCAATGGAATATGGCCGAGGCTCTGAACCTTCGGATATATACCAAGATAGGGCTCGATACAAGCAAACACTCGTTACGGTAAACTGGATCTGAGACTTGCCAAGGAGGAGGAACCCCTATCCGAGGTATAGGCTTGGAAGCAGCTCACTGGAAACAACAAGGAACGATGGCCTTTCTAACAGGATTCCCGAGGAGGTGACGACACCTGTCCAAAGTCTAGGCTGCAAGAGAGATCATTAAACAACATCAAACGATAATGATCGATGACAAAATATCCAAGGAGGCGACGACACCTGTCCAAGGAGGAGATTGAAACAATGCACTATTTAAAAACAAGACTTTGAATAACTCAAATAATTAGATCAATCAAGCTTGCACCATCTGATTTATTTCTTCAAGGTTCTTCAAAGAATTACAAAGGTCGGGACAGCAAAGGCACGAAATCATGCACAATTGCGATCAACCAACGAACTCTCATCCAAGAGTGAACAGATATAAACAAGCGAACTCTGGCAACAGTGGCGCAGCAATTTTGCTAGCAAATAAAGGTTAAACAAATAAAGAACCTAAGGCTCTTATTTATAGAAACTCAAAGGAGTAGGCAACCCTAAAATCTCCTTGAGTTAACAAACAGTTCTTGCCAATCAGCAAGATATTATTCTATGTCTAAAAGTAGGTGAGCAAACAGTTAACTGGAAATCTACTTCAGTTAACTGAAACTAAACAAAAGTCAAACTGGAAGTCTACCTCAGTTGACTGACACCTAACTAAAAGTGAACTTATGTTACAAATGTGTCTCCAAATAGACATCCACCTTTTGAGGAAATCTGAGATCCACAAATCGTGGGAGTCAAATAGACATCCTAGATTAGTGGGATCTGACATGCATGATCTGTGGAGATCTGGAGTCAACTTGGAAAGGGGCATCAAGTTGACTTCAGTCATCATTAATGCTATTTGGAGGGTAGGACGTCCTCCCTTGGTGCTTTACACCTCTTCACCACTGGTCAACAAAGTCTCTATCCAGTCATTGACCTCTTCGGCCTCCGGGCAATTAATGCTCTTCAAGATGACTATGTGGCGTCTAAGCATTTCTTCACCCGTCGTAAGCTGCTGATGATAGGTTATGCATTGGGCAGCTGCTTCATCTAACTGGACAGACATGGCTGCAATTTTGGCTAATTTGCAGCCATTGGGATCTTCAAGGAATGAAGATCGGATGACATCCTGGAATCGTGTCTGCACGGTTTCAAGTTCCACATATTCTCCTCCTTCCCGCTGATATTCTAACTCAGGGAAGGATATTACCAACGTTCTTGCGAAGTTGATAATATTGGCGACGAAGCGTCTATAGTCAATCAGCTCCACAGAGTTGGCATCATAGGCTCTCACCTTGTATGCCACCTGTTCTTTCCACTCAAAGAGATGGTGTTTATTTTCTGTGGTCGTAACTGATTCATATGCTTGTTGCAAATCAGCAACTGTCGCCTCCTCTCTCGGCCTCTCTTGAGCTGCCTTTACATCTGACTTCTGGATTTCTGATCGAAGTCCATGTGCTCTGTCTCTCAGCTGATATGCTTCTGTCAACACACACCGCCCTTTGACAACAAACTCATCCACTTGACGTCTCAAGTGTTTACCGTATGTAATCAACTGATGATGGTTTCTTTCAGCTGGGAGATCCAACAGTCCTTGAGGCAAAGCCGAGGAGTTTGGAGTGTCATGTATCAAACTAGAAATGTACAACTTTAGCTGACGGATTTCAGCCTTCAAGGCTGCTTTGTCTTGTCCATCTTTTGTCATCCTTTCTTTGACACTCGCCGAGGCAATTCCAAGAAGGTCTGCCTCCACCTGTCGAGTGGTCTTTCCAAGGTTCACCTTTGAAAGCGTGAAATCCTCAACCCTCACATTATGTATATCTTTGTCTTCAGGTGGGGCAGCAGTCTCTATGATAACCTCGTTCTCTGCATTCTTTTCTACATGCGTCTGCTTCTTCAACTTCTTTACCGGCATGTCTTGTGGGACATGATGGAATTCAGAGAAGTCAAGCTGATAAGAAGGCCTCTCCCTCTTCCTCCCAAGCGAGCTTTCCAGCCAGATAGAATCTCGGCTAGCATCGCTGGGAGGAGGAACATAGGTCCCCTGAATGCTAGAAGAACGAGAATGTGCCGTGGCAATGCCTCGTGGTGGCGAGTCCAAATCAATAGGACTTTGTGACCTCTGTGATGGTGGTGAAGCTGGTGGCTCTGTTTCTATCATTGGCACCGCTTCTGCTGCAACTTCTTCTACAATGGTTTCCATCTCTACATTGATTATTTCAATCACTGGTTCTTGTGTAGTTGCAGCGGTCTCAACTGTCTCAGGCAAATTGGTGGCTGCCTCCACCTGTACCTCTTGCCGGCTTGTGCTGGCAATTCCTTTTCCCCCCCATGTGCTCCCTGACATCCGCATTCCTTCTAGAGGAAAGCTCATCTTCTTCTGTCTGGGTTTCCTCCTAGACGTGAAAGGTAGTGTAAACTGAACCGCTGGCGGCTCTGATCGGGGAAGTACTACCTTCCTTGTCCTTTTACTGTCCAGGTAGAGTTGACTGTGTCGAACTACTCTACCCGTTCTTTCCTCAATAGACGTACTCTCTTTCGCGTACCAGTCCACTTTGCCGAGTGGTTGTGAATCCACTAAACCCATGAAGAAGGAAGAAAGAATAACTTCTTCTTCCTCCTCAGATAAGCCCTCGATGTCTTCTGAGATGAATTCTGCAATCTGCGAGAGCTTGAATCTGCTATGGTTCCTTCTTCTCACTTCGAACTCATCCTCGCAGTTGACCCAAAAATCTTCCATGAAAGGTTCATGTGATGATCTTTGCTCAAGGTGAGCTGCGAAGATGCCTCTGGGGTCATAGGATGGCCTCCTGTCGATGAGGTACTTGAGATTAAATCTCACTATTTCTTGGCTTATCAACCTTGCATCGGCTGCAGTTCTGCATCTGTAGAGTCCCATCTGAAGAGGAAAGTTCACTGCAGCCTTTTTCTTTACGCGAAGGTAAGAGTGAACCTCGGCCAATTGCCTCAGGAATTCCATGAACACTACCCTATCTGAGGGGTAACGTGGCATCATGGCGGGGTGGCCATTATAGCCATACACGCGTATGTAGGTGAAAGTGGGGAATTGTATGAACCAATCCGCCCAGTCCACCATTGCTGCCTTAGCTGCTGGTGAAATACGCACGTGCATCTCATGGTCTAGCTCGTGCACGGTGTGCATAGTAAAAAGGTCATTTATCCTTTTGAAATGTCTTTCCGCTAGAGTGAACTCCAAGCGAGGAAAGTATTCTTGTACCTTTTGCACACCCAGGGTTCCCACAGTGTTTAATGTTCTGAAATCGCCTTGGAAGGCTATCAGGTAGACCAGGTATGAACACATGTGGAAACGGTGCTCTTCTAGAAATCCGGTGAATTGTTGGTGGAGTGTGTCACTGATCAGGGAGGCCCAGTCGTAACGTTCTTTTCTGCTGATTATCTTGCCAATAATGTAGAACATCCACGGCTGGAAGGATTTTCCCTCCTCTTGTCCAGTGACTCTGCTGAGTAGGGTGATTAGCACTCTGTACTCGTCTTTGAATTCTCCTCTACCAACCAATCTGGGCAAGCTGGTTCTCTTTGTTTTCAGCCAATGTTCAGCCATTATAAGCGAACACTTGTCCTTTGAAGCCTCGAATGCCTTTTCGCATTCTGTCACTGATATGACCTTCTTGGTAGGGCATGGTGGAATTGCAAAACAAGTCTCTATGTCCACCGGCTTCAAGCTGCAAATCACCCTCCCGTCTACTGACAGGATCTCTCTTGTAGTCGGGTTGTAATGCTTAGTGCAAGCAATTACAAGCTCGATGCTTTGTAAGGTGATTGGAATAGATGCTACTTGAAACAAACCGGATTCTTCGATGTTCTGCAATGTGATTTGATTCATGCCCTCCAAGTCTTCAGAACTGACCTCTGGATTTTTCTGCCATAAGTCTGTATCAGTCGTTTTCAGGTAATCATGGTATAAGACCGTTTTGGTCTTGTATTGTACCTGAGAGTACTGCATTCTGAAAACCTTGAATATTGACTGGGCACTTGACCCTGTTCTGACACTTTTCTGGAACTGCTAAAAATAGCCTCGTCGGGGGTAGTTTTTACGAAAAATTCTGAGACATGGGTTTTGTTAAAAATGATTTTCTAAACAGACCCAGATCGTCAGAAATTCGAAAAAATGAGTTTTTCTTTGACATGCAAGAGCCCTTCGGTGGGAGAGGCAGCAAGGGCACCAGAAAGTGATTTTTCTCGAAAAAATCTAACACATGGGTTTTGTTCGTGCTTCAAAGCCAAAAAAACCCAATTTGTCCGTTTTTCAATATTATGATTTTTTTCGGAAACCCTAAAAAATAGGGGCAGCAGGGCTACTTTTTCTGAAAAAATCTACCATGTGGGTTTTGTTGAAAAAACTGTGTTGATCATACCCAGTTGGTCAGATCTATGATAATCTGTCGTTTCCTCTACATGCAAAAGAAATATAGACAGAAGTAGAGGAAGTAGACAGAAGATAGATTGGAAGTTATAAACTGCCATTTTGCAATAATCTGTCTCTGGAAACAATCTTGGGAGAAGAATGCTTTTACTGCCAATGATCTTCAAAAATATTGAAGATCCGTTCAAAACCCCTACCAGATCTTGAAAACTTGTTCTTGGGAGATACTTGATGTTTTATCCTTCAACCTGCAAAAAGAATAATGATGAAAGGGACGCCTAGCATGAATATAAGGCAATTAGGGTTAAGATCCACAAAGTATGGAAGATAACTCATCATTCAGGCCTGATTTGGAGTTCCAAAAGATGATTTCCACTGATTGTGGAGTGTTTTTCTCTTTTTTGGCTCCAAATTTGCTAACTCAAGTCAACATTTCTGTTTGACTTTCCTTTAGGCGTCCAACCTTGAGTTTGATCATTTTTGTCTATTTTGCAAGCTGAAGTACTCCTGTTTGATCTTCGATTCAGGTTACTCAGTTGATCTCGAGCAGTATCCGACAGTTCTGTTGTTGAGGCAGGATCAGTATGATTAGATATGCCTGCGAGAGGTTAACTCAGAAAACTGAGTTTAGGTCTCCAGAAAGAAGGGCACCTTTTCTTGAAAGGGGCGCTTTTGACAATGCCTTAGCCAATTTTCATTGACTTGTTCTTCGTTTTGACCTTTTCAGACCCTCTTTGCTTTGATCTGACGTTCCCGATGTTTGATGAATCAGATGATTCTGCTTGACGATGCGTCGGGTAGCCGGTTCAGTCTTGTTCACGATGCCTGACTTCTCAGTGGAAGCTGGCAAGTTTTGGGCCTCCAAACTAAAGGGCGCCCCTGCTTGGTTTCATCTTGGTTGTGGACTGCCAGTCTTTGACCTCCTCCATCAGTTGATTGATTTGTCGGAAGTTCTTGCTGATAGTCTCGCTGACGAGATAGGTCATAGCTGAGAAGGTCATCCTGGGAGGCAGTGAAGATTCTGGCTAAATCTGGATACCTTTAGGAAAGGGTGCCTTTCCTTGAGAGGGGCGCTTTTAGCCATGCCTTAGCCATTTTCTGGCTTATCTTTCGAGTTTTTCAAATTTGACTTTTTCTGCTTGATCTCATCTCGTGATCATCTGGTGTGTCTTGTGGACTTGCTGTTAGATTGATCACGTAGCTGGGAGGAAGCTGGAAAGATAACATGTATAGAGCTACAGCTCTTGGATTCATCTGGTGCCTGCAACTGAGGGGCGCCCCTGGCCAGCAGGGGCGCTTTTATCTTGAAGCTTTCTGATTTGGCATTTCTATCGTCAATGGATCCTCCATACTTCGCTGACGGTTGATCAATCATCCCTGAATCAGATGACCTTGCTGATTGTTTCGTTGTCGAGCCAGTATGAAAGTGAAGAGGATGACTGTTTTGACAATGCCAAATGATTTGATTTGCCCTTTGAGGTCCAAGGGCGCCTTTCTTGAAGAGGGGCGCTTTTAACCACTGTAGACTGTGTTTTGCCTTGGTAGACAAAACGTGCACCTTCCAGACTTAGCCAAATTTTGGCCTTTTCCGTTTTGAGAATCTCCTTCGTTGAACGTCATCATTTTCATCCTTTTCCGCCATGGTTTCTTCGTTGAAGCTTTTGAGGTTTAGCTTTCAGCACCTGGTACTGGCCAATCTGCCATTAATGGTTGCGGAGCTCCTAACTTTGTTCCTGAAAAATAGAAATAGACCCACCTGAGTAAAACATGTTTTTTGATAATTCTGACTTGATCAGTGTGATCGTGAAGGCAATTAATCCTATCAGAATTATTTTCAATCATTTCCAGGAAGGTCCTATTTTTTAGGGTTTCCATAAAAATAGGGGTGTAAAACCCTAATTTTCGTTTTTTCAGAATTTTAACCATAGGTTCCTTGACAGAAACCCACAAAGATTTCATATTTGGTTTGACCTAAAACATACTTTAGATGGCATTTTTACGTTGTTTAGCTCAATTTAAGCAGAATGCCAAAAATTTCATTTTGGGTATAACAGAGCCCTATCTTGGTATATATTTGAGAGTTCAGAGCCTCGGCCATATTCCATTGAGACAGAGGATTCAAGTAATCCAACCCATACATTTCGCTCCTATGCCCTCATGCTCTGTTTATCTTGAGGAGGTAGGATAGTTTAGAAGCTTAGTTAGTCGTAGTTAAAATCTACGGAAACCAGAGAAAAGCTTAGCTACGACGCATTGTGTTTATGCACCCTTGTGTCCTACCGCTGAGTAAAAAAGATAGGAACATTAGTACATCCCTTTTTTACAGTAAAAAATCAGCAAAGAGAGATCTTCCTCTCTATAATCCAAAGAGCATGTACTAACACACTTGCAATAGCTGTCCGTTCCCAATAAGCACTCCAGAGGTGCTAATTGAAACGCCAATAGAATATTAAATGGGAATAAAGATATCATTGCAGCATTTCCTTGTAGTTGAGCATAGTAGAAGATAGATGGATACATTGCATTGTTGTGCTAAACAGCATACCTATAGCTTGCATTTAATTCTAGTTGCATAGTTGCCAAGGACATAGTAATAGTAATATTTCATCCTTAATGTAAGCCAAGAGTCTTGGCGTATGCATACAGTTGATAAAACCAATAAAGGAGTAATAAGGTTGTATTCTAACTGTTTGTCAAATTGTTCATTGCTATAGATGAAGATTTTCAGTCATGAATGTGCGTGACACGTGTTTGTAGCAATGCCTCTTTTGTTGTAGATGCACATTCATTATCTTTTCATCTCTTTAGTTGCATTAGGAAGTCATAAATCCATAGTGGTTTTGCATATTCATCTTATATCAGTTATTGGCATATTTTAGTTTAAGTCCTTTAAATGCATATGCTCATTAACAACATCAAAAACACCGAAAGAGATTACAACCAGCAAGTTCAAAATTCGCAAGACTAGTGTTTGACGGAATTCCTAAGAGCCCAAAACTGAAAGTTCAAGTCAGATTTAGTGAGGGTTCTTATAGTGGTATCAGAGATTTGATCCTGCCATCTTGGAGAGTTAAAGTTTCTCATGCAGCCACAAGAGGGTGAAACACACAGGTATTATACTCGTAGAAGGGCAGCACAACAGGAAAATCAATTTGAGGATACACAACAGGTGAAATATACCAAGCCAAATTTTTTGTTTTTTCAATTACAACAAGGATAGCAGCAGTACACAATCGTTAGGGTTAGCATTCAAAACCAAAGGATGCTAAAATAACTCGATGTCAAGCATGTGCTTTCCAAACCAAGACAGAGTGGGAGCTACCATATGACGGAGATGTTAAAGATGCTGAATTAACTCGACGTCAAGAATGTGCTTCCCAAACCAAGATGGAATGGGAGCTACCATATGACGGAGATGCTAACTATGCTGAAAGTAAACTCAACACCAAGTATGTGCTACCCAATTCCAGAGTGGAAATGAGGCGACCATATGGCGGAGATATACAGAAATACAATGCAGCTTCAGAATGTAAAGTAAGATTAAGAGAAATGCTGACAGTACTACTGTTCAGCTTACAAAATATCAGAAGATGCCTGCAATAAATAAGATTAGAAGCTCTCCACTGCTTCAGTAATAGATATGATCATTCCAAGGTTAATTATGACCTTCCATATACAACTCTTCACCAAAATGCAGATTACTCAAGACTGATATAACAGAATAGCAACGTAATATGCATAACCAGCAACCCTAGAATCCACTAAAATGCTCACAACTCACTCAATACTTGCCAGAATGACATGAGACCTATTGCAAACGAAAGCTATAATGATGGCAATGAGGACTAGACCAAGAAACAACTAACAAATCGAAGTATTCTTTTTTCTAAACATTTGCCAGGCAAACCAGAATGGTACGACCAATAGAGATAAGCGATTTTGCTTTTAAAAACTAAACACTCAATATTAAAATATGAATCTTTGCAAGAAGGGTCGCCCCTATCAAGGAAACTCAAAGAGTCAATACCCAAAACGACAGTATTTTTATTTTCAGATTTATGAGTGAAACTATAAATTCAGCTTGACTTCAGCAACTTCAAAATGAGACTGAAATGCAAATCTAGAACTCCAAAAATGCAAGATACTAACTAAAATGCAAGACAAACCTATTACAAACTATCTCTCAACTAGTTGCTATCTTTCAAGCAAGAAGAAGAGCCAAACTAGGAGGCATTCATTCCTCGAAGCAATCCCAAAGCCATTCCGGCAGTATAACAATATCATAAAACATAAGATAATCCAAAAGAAGAGAAGGAACCTCCTTTATAGAATGAAGAGAAGACTCTGGAGGCTTCTAGAAAGTGTGCCCTAATCCCAAGCTGCTTTTAGGTTTAATCTTTGACCAAAACTCTTTCTTCAAAATGGCGTACCTTCCTTGAGAGATATAAATCACTTCTCTTTTTTTAAATAAAATATAAACTCCTTCAAATAGGCGTCCATTTTCCCTTGAGCAATTATAAACTTTAGGAATATAAAAATATTTCCTTCATGAGAAAATACCCCTCAAAGTCCCCTTCTTTAAAACAACTGTTAAGTTATATCACTAGGCCAAGGATATTTTTAAAATAAAACATTTTGACTTAAAATAACTTATTTCTCCAAAATGAACCCCTTAAGCCAAAAATGAGAATTGCCCAATGAACTGCCAGAAGAGGAAAGTCGACTGAGCTGATACTGACTGAATCACTGCTAAAAATAGAATTTACTAAAAATAGTAAATTCCTGAAGGTACTCAGAATGCCGAACTGAAACCACCAACGCGAAGTTCTCAGAAAACCCAGAAGGAATCCGAAATCCAAGTTCAACATTTCCAAGTGCGAGCTCCGCAAAAAGACGAAAACATCCTCCAAGAAGTTTGGAAACCCTGATTCGAGCTTCTGCTTAGCCTATGAGTTCCCAGAATTAGGCTAAATCCAAATGAAAAGCATAGGGATAAATTGGGGACATTACAGTCCGCCCTTCCAAAAATTGCTTGTCCTCAAGCAATGCCACCACAACTCTAGAAAAATTAAGACTGATCCATACCAAAACAAGTATGATCCCAGGTTCCCAATTCCGTCTCAGGAAAGACCCACCATGCCGATGCTGCACCACTCTGATCACATCAGTGAAAACATCATACCAATGCTACACTAACCTTTCTTGAGTCTCCGAAGTGTTACCATCCCAGATACTCAAACTCCACATAGTAACAAACGAAGCCCTGATAGCAAATGTGACATCTTCAATTCTTCTTGTGAAGAGGAAAGCAATCCTTTGCAAGAGCTCAACAAACTCATGATCATGTCTACTCATGGAGCTTCTATGCATCAACTGAATTATACTGACACCATCATGAAGACTTCTAATCACTCTTACAGTTCCAACTCCAAGAGTCTCAGAATGAAAAGCCAAAGCATGTGGAAGTTCACTGTCCCGAACAGTATAGCAAAGAAACTATCAAAATTTGTCTCACAAACCCCCATAAAGTGAACTCCGAGAATATGATAGTTGTGAAGAAACAAATAATCTCTGTTGTTCAAGGCCGAAGTCAGTGAAATGCAATCTGATTTTAGTACTTCACACAATGAAAAACAGCAGCACCAAAGAAATTCCCAAGTGTGAGTGTATGAGATGAGCAAGAAGTTGCAAGATAACACTTCAAAATTGGCAGGAAAACACACTAGAGCAATCTCCAACTGAAAACTACCACTTCTTTGATCGGAAGTGAGGAACCAACTCTCTTGAATGAGAGAGACTTCATATGTAAGGTGGTTGGTCCGCCTCAACCCAGCAAGATCGATTCTCCAAATCTGCTTTTGCCTTAGCCAAGGATCACTCTCAAAAGCCACCAACCATTCCTCTCTCCAATCCAGACTCAAAATTTTCCTCCAATCCACTTGTTGATGAACAAGTGGGACCATCAAGTGGTTGGTAAAGGAAAGGACCACACCCAAAGGTCTAAAAATTTGATCACTACTCCACCAAAAGTCTTTTCCACAAGCCATAAACTCCATCCACCCATGTTGAGAATCCCAAGCATGGACACCCAACTGAAAAATATTCTCAACACACTGCCAGGAAATCACAATGCGTTTCCAAGTGCTAGTGAGAACCAAGTGCATTCTCACGAAACTGGTGTCCCCTTGAAGCTCAACCTTGAAAGCTTCAACCATATTGGAGTATGAAACATAGAATGACTTCAGATTCAACTCCCAAAACTGACTAGTATGAGCCCAAACATCATTCCACCCAAAGGATGGATTGTCAAGAGTGCAAACACCAAGTTTTGGTTTGTCATTCTCCCATTCCTCCTGCGTAATAGGTCTGAAATCATCACTCCTTGCTGCTGTAATGAAGTTACCAGCAGCTACCAAAACTTGTCTCATCAACATCTTGATGTCATAGATGTTGACATTACCTCGCTTTGACACCTACCATATGGAATCTTCACCCTTGAGCCCACTTATGCATTCATTACTAACCAACAGATGTGGCACTTCCTCATGGAGTGATATCAAAGCATCCAAGCACTGAGAACCAAGCTCAATCTCATTGTCCGTTTCATCTTCCATTTCATAGAGAGGATTATCAAAAACTTGAAAGTCATTCCTTTCATCTTGCTGCTCCAAACCAGCACATGCAACTTCTGATTTTCTTGAGATGCTTTCAAGGTCAAACTCCTCTTGAAGACAATCAAGCCCTCCAGTCACTTGCTTGATTTCTTCAGCTCTTTGTGAACCCTCTTGCTCCTTGAAGAATTTGAAGTTAGTAAACTGGTCTTCAACCTCCGTTAGAGCCAACTAATTTTTTCCCAATATGTCCTTTGTTGTTTCGAGCTCCAGAATGAGCTCATCAATCATACTCTCCTTTTCATGAAGAGAACAAATGGTCTTCTTTGCAACTTCAAAGCCATAATCTCGTTCTTCAATCGAGTGCACGTACTCGGACTTCAAGGTCTCCAAAGAATCTCTGATAAGTTGCAATTTGGGAAGAGCAACTTCATTTGTCACTCCTCTATGTCTCTCTTCAAGCTGAGCCTTCCAGTAAAGCTCTTCAAACAAGCTATGTGTGCGGTCAAACAGGGATAGAGCTTGCACTTCCTTGTCAAAATTTACCTTGCAGTGATCTTCATGCTCATGAACATGCAAGGATGGCGAATTGCTGATAGGCTGCAACTGAAAATCAGAACCTTGCCCCTTGTCTTTGCTGCCCTCAATGCTGCTCCAACATCCTTGTACTTTACCACCAATATGCGGAAAATGCTCAATGCCATGGAGATGATCATTCTCCATTATTTCTTCAACTCTATTTCTGCAATCAGTTTCTTGAATGGAAAAATCAGACTTGTGTTTGTAAACCACTTTAACTCTTTCCTCTTCAAGAGCCATATGGTCTTCAAGCTCTTCTTCTTCAAAGACAACTTTCATTCCAATGGCTACCTCATAGTTTGCAATGCAATCTGATTTTTGTTCTTCATCCGGGTCAAAGGGAAATTCATCCCACAATGGTTCTCTTTCATACCTTGGTGCCAACACCCCCGGATCCCAATTGCTAGTGGGCTGATTCGGATGATCAACTAGGAAAAACTTATCATGCTCCCTTTGTAGTGATGACTCTTTGAATAAGTCAAGTCCCAAATCACTTAAGCTGATAACATCAAAATTGTTTCTCTCCCATGGCTTAGCTTGCTGCTCAAACCAAATGTCACCACCATAGTGAAATGAAGAATCTTCATTGCTTGCTGTTTTGTAAACTTCACCATCATTATCTTCACCATGAGGAAGTATTATGCTGATATCTTCGTGTAGAACTTCTTGAGAAGTTGGGACAGCAACTTGAAGAAAATCCATCTTTACCAAGTCGTCAACATGATCCGGTATGGACTCTTTGGAATCATCTTTGTCATCATGACCACTAATCTTTCCTATATCTTGCTCTAATTTCTCCAAAAGTGGCTTCAATTTCTCCTCACATTGATTAAACAATCCCTTAATCAGCATAGCAGCCATAGGGGAACCCTCTTCTTCATGTTCATATGCGTCCAAGAGGAAGGATTGGACACTAGGTGGAATTTCATCAGCCTCATTAATAGTGAGAACAAGAATATTATTCACAGCTGCAATAAAATCCTTTTCTTGTTTGCTCCAAGTGGATATGAAGAGGTACCGGAACAAGTGATAAATCTGATCATGCATTTCCAAGTCTAATAGCAAGTTACTTATCCTGAGATCTGAAAATGTTTTTAAGATAGCAACCTTTCTAGAAAATAGACCGCTTCCAGTTTCATCAAGATCTTGGAAACTTTCAACAATTCTATGAAGAATCTTCTTCATAGTTTCATCATCATAAGGCATCAAGGGAATCACAATTCTCATCAACTCCATGAAGCAAGAAGTAATCAGCAGCTTGGTTTCTTCATTTGGATGTCCTAGCCAATAGGGCTGAATTAAAAGGTGAACTGCAGGTGATAATGCCAACTGCATCCATTCAGAAGGTGACTGCTTCACCTGTCTCAAACATTGTTCCAATATTTGAAGATTATTCTTTTCATTTTCCCTCGACTTACATTCTTTGTCAAGTCTATTTCCGGTTGCAAAAAGTGTTTGTTCCAACTTTATCTCTTCTCTGTTAGCCATGTTTAACTACCACTTCTAAACTGAGCTGAACTCTGTTCTGACCTCTAGTGTAGAACTGATTTCTCTGTCATTCAACTGTCAACTGAACTCTGTCTTTTCCACAGGATGGCAGTATCTTAGCTTTGATATCACTGAAATATACCAAGCCAAATTTTTTGCTTTTTCAATTACAACAAGGATAGCAGAAGTACACAATCGTTAGGGTTAGCATTCAAAACCAAAGGATGCTGAAATAACTCGATGTCAAGCATGTGCTTTCCAAACCGAGACGAAGTGGGAGCTACCATATGATGGAGATGTTAAAGATGCTGAATTAACTCGACGTCAAGAATGTGCTTTCCAAACCAAGATGGAATGGGAGCTACCATATGACGGAGATCCTAACTATGTTGAAAGTAAACTCAAAACCAAGTATGTGCTACCCAATTCCAGAGTGGAAATGAGGCAACCATATGGCGAAGATATACAGAAATACAATGTAGCTTCAGAATGTAAAGTAAGATTAAGAGAAATGCTGACAGTACTACTGTTCAGCTTACAAAATATCAGAAGATGCCTGCAATAAACAAGATTAGAAGCTCTCCACTGCTGCAATAATAGATATGATCATTCCAAGGTTAATTATGACCTTCTAGATACAACTCTTCACCAAAATGCAGATTACTCAAGACTGATATAACAGAATAGCAACGTAATATGCATAACCAGCAACCCTAGAATCCACTAAAATGCTCACAACTCACTCAATACTTGCCAGAATGACATGAGACCTGTTGCAAATGAAAGCTATAATGATGGCAATGAGGACTAGACCAAGAAATAGCTAACAAATCGAAGTATTCTTTTTTTTAAACATTTGCCAGGCAAACCAGAATGGTACAACCAATAGAGATAAGCGATTTTGCTTTTAAAAACTAAACACTCAATATTAAAATATGAATCTTTGCAAGAAGGGTCGCCCCTATCAAGGAAACTCAATGAATCAATACCCAGAATGAATGTATTTTTATTTTCAAATTTATGAGTGAAACTACAAATTCAGCTTGACTTCAGCAACTTCAAAATGAGACTGAAATGCAAATCTAGAACTCCAAAAATACAAGATACTCAACTGAAATGCAAGACAAACCTATTACAAACTATTTCTCAACTAGTTGCTATCTTTCAAGCAAGAAGAAGAGCCAAGCTAGGAGGCATTCATTCCTTGAAGCAATCCCAAAGCCATTCCGGCAGTATAACAATATCATAAAACATAAGATAATCCAAAAGAAGAGAAGGAACCTCCTTTATAGAATGAAGAGAGGACTCTGAAGGCTTCTAGAAAGTGTGCCCTAATCCCAAGCTGCTTTTAGGTTTAATCTTTGACCAAAACTCTTTCTTCAAAATGGCATACCTTCCTTGAGATATATAAATCACTTCTCTTTTTTTAAATAAAATATAAACTCCTTCAAATAGGCGTCCATTTTCCCTTGAGCAATTATAAACTTTAGGAATATAAAAATATTTCCTTCATGAGAAAATACCCCTCAAAGTCCCCTTCTTTAAAACAGCTGTTAAGTTGTATCACTAGGCCAAGGATATTTTTAAAATAAAACATTTTGACTTAAAATAACTTATTTCTCCAAAATGAACCCCTTAAGCCAAAAATGAGAATTGCCCAATGAACTACCAGAAGAGGAAAGTCGACTGAGCTGATGCTGACTGGATCACTGCTAAAAATAGAATTTACTAAAAATAGTAAATTCCTGAAGGTGCTCAAAATGCCGAACCGAAACCACTAACGCGAAGCTCTTAGAAAACCCAGAAGGAATCCGAAATCCAAGTTCAACATTTCCAAGTGCAAGCTCCGCAAAAAGACGAAAACATCCTCCAAGAAGTTTGGAAACCCTAATTCGAGCTTTTGCTTAGCCTACGAGTTCCCAGAATTAGGCTAAATCCAAATGAAAAGCATAGGGCTAAATTGGGGACATTACAACAGGATATAATGAGTGATAGGGGGAATGGTAACCCACCTAAAAATGAGCAAGAAATGGAGCAAACAATGAAGAAAGGGAAGCAAGAGAAATCATGAGAAACATGGCAGCAAGGCAGCAACAAGTTGCAAATGTTTTCAGCAACTTACAACAATTTTACAATAGATGACTCTTCCTAGAAGATAGAATCATGAGACAGATGACAGCAGAAGTGTTGTTGGGATTCCTAAGGCACAAAGGGCACCAACTCGTACCATGGATAGACCTACACGTCCTACATTTCTGAGAAATGAACCAGAAGAGGGAGATGCTCTATTTGCAGACAATCTTATGACAGCTCACGATGAATGGGAATTGCTAACACCACAGGTTAGGGAGCAAATTAACTTTGACTGATTCATGAGTCAGAGGAGAGAGCACTACAAATTAAGGATAGACAGGAGACCACAAGATCAAAACAGGGACCTGAAACATGCCACCAACAAACTCACCTTGCCTACTGTTGTCCTCAATTTTTGACATGGCAAAAATTGGAGCAACCTACCAAAAAATTTGAAGTTTTTCTCTCTAAAGCATGTTTTACGAGGTGTTGAGGTCAGAAAACTTTAGATTTCAATTGATGATCCCCTTGGGCATCCTTTCATCAGCTTCCCTTTCTGTTTTTGTAAATTTCTGAGTCATTTTTCTTGTTTTTTTGGTCAAATTCGGGTTTTTAAGGCAGGTCAGTAGAATAGGGAATTTTAAGTCTAAAAACAAAACTGCTAAAGTCTCAAAAAAGTCCGATTTTTGCTTAAGTTGTGAAAAGTTCCTACTTTGCTAAAAAGAAAAATTGCTAAAATCACTAAAAAGTCCGATTTTTGCTTAAGTTGCCAAAAGTTTCGATTTTTGCTTGAGTGAAATTGCTAAAGTCACAAAAAGGTCCGAAATTGCTTAAGTTGCCAAAAATCCCTACTTTGCTAAAAGCAAAAATTGTCAAAAGAGCTAAAAAGTCTGATTTCACTTATTTGACAAAAGTAAAATTGTTGAAATGCTAAAAAGTTCCTATTTTACTCACGAGTAGTAAAAAAAATTTGCTGAGTGAGCTTGAAAACCCGATTTTGGTCATTTTTTATTGTTGCTTGGTTCCAAATGCCCGATTTGAGAGTTCGCCCAGATTTGAAGAAGACTTTGTGTTCAAATTCTATTGTGTACCTCTTTCTAAGGAGCTTTCATAAATTCTGCAACTAGAATCGCATCCTCAGCTTGATTATTAATCTTCTCTTCTTTGCTGAAGATTGTCCAAAGCATATGGGGTTTTCTCTTCGTTTTTGTGCTTCTCATTCGCAGGTATGTCGTTTGCTTTCTTTTTGTTTTGTTTTCTCCTTCTCTTTTTTGGATGAGAAACGTTTTTTACAGAGGAAGAACCGTTTTCTTGTTTAAAGAAAAACACGTGATTTCATTTAAAGAAAAGAACCTGATTTCCTTTGTCAAGCATGTCTTTCCTTTTTATTGAATGGTGTTTGCCTTTGAAAAATGCGTCCCATTCGCAGCTGAGAAACAAGTTATTCATAGGAAGACGTCATGTTCTCATGCCAACATAAGAGAGGGTCATTTCTGAAATCATATTTTCTCATGGTGAAAACGCGTTTCTTCACAAATGTCTCCTTTTAAGTGAAAAACGCGTTGTGTTTAACCTTTCCTACTGAGAAGCATCAGTTTCATTTGGCTCCTTGTCAATACGTCATTTTGAAAAGTCATATCATATACATTGCATCTGAAAATATCATTGTCACAAAAGCCATTTTTGCTAAGCCTCTTCCCTTTCAGCAAAAACACGTTTTTCATCTTCTTCTTGTCATCTTCTCGGTTCTTCATTCTCCATTTTTCATTCTCATTTTCCTTCACCAAATTCGCCTCTTTCGTTTCGCCACATCTCATTTTGATCAAATCATCAAACCCTCTTTTTGCCATTTTCCGCAAAAAAAAATATGGCTTGGCTCAAATTCGGGTTTTTGGTATCAAATAGCAAGTCGGGATTTGTCACAAGGATTGCAATTATAAAAGTTGCAAAAAATAAAATTGCTAAGTGTTCAAAAAATTCCGACTGCACTTTGTAAAGTTGCTGAAGACACTCAAAAACCTGAAATGCTTCAAAAAGCCTCAAAGTTGAACTTTTTTGGACTTGACTTCAAATTCAAGTTAGAAAATCTTTTTGACTTGCTGTTCCAAAAAGACAAAACGTTGCTTTCAGTCGCAATCAGCCCACCAAGATCCGAATTGGTCTTTACCATTCATTCTCCATCATCATTCGGAAAGCAGTTTCATTACCCTAGGGTTTGAGTCTTGTTGTTAATGGCTACCATGCCTTCACATGTTGATGCTGATGATGTTCTGACCTGATGGGGTTTTCATTGCAGCCTTGCAGATTCCTACTCAATGACAGACGAACCGACTTCTCCAACAAACAAGAAAATGAAATACAAATTTGATAAGTATCAGAATGAGATTTCTCCGTCTCACGTGGTCTCAAACATAAACGAAATCAAGGACACAGAAATTGGGCATGTTGATATGTCTGAGTTCCTTAAGAGGGCAGAGAAATCAACTTCTCACGATATGCAGTTGTTGTTGAGAAGTCATATTCACCTAGTGTCTACTTTTCCTGTTCCTACCCTTGAGCCAGAATTCGTTCTTGCATGTGCATCCCATTTTGATAGTGAATCTAGAACCATCAAGGACGATGACGGCAACGTGGTTATCAGAATTGATCTTGAGACTATCAACAGAATCTTCAGAGTTCTTGATGCTCCTACATATTCAGAAATCACAGTGAAGAGTGCTCATAATCATTACGAGCAAAAAAAGAATGATTGTATTAAGCATATCAATCACAGGTGGCTTCTCAAATCACGACCTCGTGTAACGCGGATACCCAAATTGTATCGGTCTGATTTTAAGGAAGAGATTAATCATATGATTACTCTCCTGAGCAGAATAGCGGGGTTGAAAGTTTCCAATATGTTTGAAAGTTGGATGTATAAATTCATCGTGGTTATCAAAAAAGCATAGTACCCAATTTTCTGGGGTGAAATAATTAGCGACAGTTTGTGTGAACAGCTTGCACGGGTTCCTACCACACTCACTTTCTACATGAACTCATATCTGGTTTATATAGCAGCTTCATTGAGGCAGTTTCCAAGCCT
The DNA here is from genome assembly GCA_007115665.2 of Sequoiadendron giganteum. Taxonomy (NCBI): domain Eukaryota; kingdom Viridiplantae; phylum Streptophyta; class Pinopsida; order Cupressales; family Cupressaceae; genus Sequoiadendron; species Sequoiadendron giganteum. The sequence continues at coordinate 380,680,745 of CM021108.1, forward strand.
TTCTACTAAAGGTGATAGATCATTTATTCCTGTATGGGAGTATTATGATCAGCCGACTTTGAGGCAAAGTCGAGTGCATTATAGAAGAGTTCGAGATGCTTTCTTTGGTCATCTCATGTGTTTATTTAACAAAGCATTGGAAAACAATAGGGTATCTGAGGCTGCTTGGAGAAAAGTAAATGAGTATGGTTGCCTATTTCTTCAATTCCCTACCTTCACTTATATGAGAGTTGGCTGTTTTGAAGACCAACCTTATATGCTTCCAAAGTATCCGACAAATAAGATCATTTTGATGGAGCTGGGAAGGCAGTTGATGACAGTGCATGCACATCAAGCTACACAACATAAGACTGGAGTCAATATTTCATCACATAATCCATTGATAATTGGGAGGTACTCTTTGACAACTTCCTCAAGGGCAAAAGCAATGGAGGCTGAACTTCAGGAAATAAAGTTAAAGAAATTCTAGGCCATAATGGAATTCGACTACAAAAGAGTGAAAGATAAAATTAAAAGAGCTTTCACTCATGTGCACCGCATTGAAGACATTTGGGCAGACCTCCGAACAGAAAAAGATATCTATAGAATGGATTACTACAGGCTCATAGTGGATTAAGTTGTTGATCTCAATCTGACCTTAGTTCCAGAAGGAGTAATTGATGATGGGCAGGTTTTAGATCCTGAATATGAAGAACAAGAGGTGGCTAACGCTCCCATTCCTGCAATCCAGTAGTCTCAGAAGGAATCTACCTCTATTTTTGATAGATTTCAGTCAATCTTAGCAAATACCAACACTTGGCTCAAAAGCATAGGTGTTAAGACTATAAAAATCAGAATCGGAGCTAAGGATGATTCAGCTGGGCCCAAAGGATTGAAGTCATAGGTTAGAGACAGATCAAAAGAAGGAGCTTCCTCTTCAGGTACCAGAATTAAGTTGAGAGTAAGCCGGGCTATGGAAGAACCATTGGAGAAGGAAACACTAAAGGGGAAAGAAGTTAAGGAAACGCAGATTCAAGTTTTGGATCAGCAAGAAGAAAAGGAGGTTCTTGAAACCTCTACCATTCTAAGTGAAATGTCTCCTCACGTTGAAGCTCCAATACCTGTTTCAACGATATCCCCTATTTCTCCCATTGACAGTGATGTTGATTCTTTCTCCACAGTATTCGTTTCTTCCATCCCACCTTCAGAAGCTATTCATCATTCCTTAGCTACATCAATAATGAATACACCTGTGAGAAGCTTGCATGACAACTTGGAGAATGTTTTTGATACAAATCCAATCTTTCTAGCAATATCAGAGATAACTCTCCCAGAGATACATACATCAGCAGCAGGCTTTGATTGTTTCATGGCTGATCCTAGTCACAATTTGTCTTCTGAGCAAACCATTGTTGCTATACAAACTAAGGCACCCCCTAGAACTATAGTTGTAAAACAAACTGAGTCCATTTCTACAGACACTGTAGTTGTTGTTTCAGATGTGAGAACCTTGGATCTTCCTCCATGTTTAAACTCAGTTGCTCCGAAGAGAAAGAAACAAGCAATCTCTCCTGATGTGTTTGATTTCCAGAAATTGAAGAAATCTAAACCAATGGTTGCAAAGAAAGCAAAAACAGTCTCGCAAGTGTTTATTGACAGCAATAAAATGAAATATGCTGAGATAGCGGAACCTTTTATTGACAAACCACATGAAGAGATGCACGTGTCTAATTACAGATTCACTAGGGTGGAATTAGGCAAGCAGACTCATGCTAATATGATGCAAGATGCTCAAAGTTCAGTAACAGTTTTGGCACAAAGCTACAATGAACTTCTAGCCAAAAAGGAGAAGCTCAAAGAAGAAAATGAACAATTAGTTTCAGTTATTCAAAGGATTACTAGGTCATCGGAAATAGTTGGTTCACTATCTTCATTTGCTCCTAAGGAATCAGTCAGGCAATTAGAAAGAATTGCGCAAAAAGCTAAAGCAGTTGATTCCTAGACAACCCAATTAATTAATCAAGGAATACCAGTGGTCGAAAAGGCGTTGAAGAATTTGAGTACTGTCAAAGCAGCAAGATTCAAAATGAATCAAACTCTAGAAGCCTTTCAGCAAAGTCTACATTCTCTTGAGAAAGACTTAAAAATCTGGCATGAGATGGATCAAGTGAAACTGGAAATTCTGTGCAGCAACTCAGTGATTTCAAAAAGGGAAAATACATAGAGTTTGAGGAACTTATGACAAACAAGTCATTAGTTATTCAAGATCTTATCAAAGATGTCCAGGCTATGCTTGAGATGAATGCTAAAGTTGAACATGACATGCTTTCAGACTTTGATAAAATCCCTTGCAAAGTTTTAAGTCATGAAGGGGAATTGCTTTCAGCCAGTGATGTTGTTTCTCAGATTACTGCAAGTCTTCACCAAGAGCTAGATTCAGATCAGTTTTCTATGGATACAATCCATAAATTTGTCAATCACTAGCTAGTCTTTAACAAGATGCAAGCTGCTTTTGAAGAACATAGAGAGGCGACAGTCAAATACTATGATGTTATCATAAAGACCGTTGTCATTGCTAGAAATACACTTGGTCCCGATCCTGATGAGTTGCAGGGAATTATCAGCAAGTTTCTATCTTTCAAAGCTAGGAACGGGACGAAGTGAAAAATATTAGGTTGTTTAATGTATTTGACTTTCGACAAAATATATGTAAAAACAAGTTTTGCAATTGCAAGTATTCTTTTCTTGCAGTTTTGGAAATTGTGATTACATGTAAATTCCTACAAGACAAATCACAATTTGGATTGTAATTTTGAATAAGTCAATTGCAGTTAGTTAGCGGTTGAGAGATTTTCTCAAGTTTGTTGAGATCCTCCCACCTTTTTCTCAAGGCCTCTCTCCTATAAATACTTGAGGAGGTCTATTGTAATCTTTATCTTTTTAGCAAGCAAGAAATCTCTGCAGAATTTTGTACTCATAAAGACTTTGAGCTTTATAGTTATAAGTTGTGAATTTTCAAGTAAATATCAAAGAGTTGGAATTTCAGACTTTGTGTTGAAGCCCTACTTTCAATCCTTTGTGTTCTTATGTCATTTTGGAGCATTACTTTGTGACTACTTGAAGATTGTGGAATGTTGCTGAAGAGAGATTCAATTGAAATATCTGCAGTCTTTGTGCTATAGATGTTGAAGGTTGAATTTGTAGTTAGTATTAGAAATTGAGAAGAATTGCAAGACTTTGTGCTCGTAGTAGTTCTCATTTAGAGTAGTTAATAGGTACATCATAGTTGCAGACTTTGCGTTGTTTTATGCTATATATTATCGATAGGTAATCATTCTAAAAAGGGTAGATAGGATTTCACTCCTCAAGACTTTGCGTTGGTTGGTTGTTTTCCCGTCTCGGAGGAAGTGACGGAAGTCTTTGTGCTTTCAAGAAACTTTATTTCCTCTTTCTTGGTTTCACTGCATAGCTGCTGTAATAAGTTTTCTTAATGTTTGCTATTGTTTTTCTGCGAAGCGAAAAGAATATAATCTTTCCTGAAATAAGAGGAATTATTGTTGTCCTACCCATATTAGTTTTGTTTAGTTAAAAGGGGAGCCTTCCCTTAATTAGGAGAGTTTCATCTCACGTGCTGTGGTTGAAACCACAATTTTTGTATGCTTTCCCAAGTATACAAAATTTTCAACCAACACCTACATTTGATGGTAGCGGCAAGGTCACAGCACAAGCTTGGGTCCACAAATTGGATACCTTCTTGACTCTTCGACCTATGGCGGAGGAGGATGCAATCAAGTATGCAGCTTTGCATTTGGATGAGGTAGCTCACGATTGGTGGCACCATGGGATGGTCACTTTGCAACATAACCTCATCACCTCTTACCAAGATTTCACTGACAGGCTGATTGAGTGCTTTGAAAAAAAAGATCCAGAGACTTATTTCAAAGACCTTGCTTAGCTTAAGCAAGAGGGAAGTTTGGAGGTGTACATCAGTGATTTCCAGAGGCTTTCAGTTATGGTCCCTAGCATATTTGAAATAAGGTTGGTCATTTTGTTTACAGAGGGCTTATTTGAACCATTGAGAGGATGGATCAAAGCTTTTGATCCCCCTTCACTTCAGGAAGCTATGAGGAAGGCCAGAAGTATGTAGTTTGCAGCCCCAAAAAACAAGTCTACTCCTAAAGATGTTACTTCTTCAAGCAATGAGAATCCTCAACAGTTTGTTGATAAGAAAAAGAATTCATCAACTATGGTGGACGAGGAGTCATGAGAGGAATTAAGGAAGAAGAAATTGTGTTACTGGTGCAAGGAACCTTACAACAAGGAGCATGACTGTCCTTTGAGGCCTAAGGGCAAGGAAAATCGTATAATGTGGGCATATTATGAGGATTTTGATTCTGATAATTCAGATCAGCAAGCTGCTTCAGGGGATGATCAAGGTGGAAAGGCCTTTGCAAAATTTGGGCCTGATGGGAATTTGTCTCCTTTGGCATTATTTGCTAATGTACAGGATGGGACTTTATTCAGATTCAAGGGAACAACTAATGGACAGCATTGCATTGCTATGCTTGACATTGGAGCAATGCATAATTTTACCGATGAGGGGTTTGTGGCCAAATGTAGACTTTAGACAAAGGACTTCGATGGATTCAGAGTCAGAGTTGCTAATGGATATACCCTCACATGCACCAAGCGGATAGGTAATCTCACCTTATTGCTGAATGACTATGAGTTACAGGCTGACTTCTATGTGGTCAACATGGGTGAGATGAACATAGTGTTGGGCATGAAATGGCTCCAGGACATTGGAGAGTTTACCTTCAATGTACCTAAATTGGAAATGAAATTTGAGTTGAATAATAGGAAATATATGTTTGAGGGGAATTACAGATGGGAGCTTGCATTCTATCTCTTTTTGTAGGGAAATGGGCGGAAAGGGAGAGAAGGAGGTAGTTCGGGAGGAGCGTGAGATGATCCAGGAGGAGTTCATGTTTACTCATGGCTCCAAGGGTTCTGTAATGTCCCTTACCCGATTTTCCCTAGAGTTCATCTGTTGATTAGGTTTAAGAATTCTTCTTTTCCAAATGAATGTTCTCTTAATGCAATAACCCTAGATAAGAATCCTGTATTCACCATATTAACAACATATCTATTAGCATTAATATCTAGATATCAAAATATAAGCATAATCAAAAAGTATTAATGAAGACAGAAGAGGAGTGGCATGGGTAGATCCTCTTAAAGTTATCCATCTAAGCCCAAGGGCACAAGCATCCCCTCAGGACAACCCACCCCTTGGCTCCGAGTTGAACATCCAAACTAAGATCATTCCATACTCGAAGTGGCGTGCTTAGTGGAAACACTGGTACCTGCTTTCTCTACCCATGTCAGCACCTCAGAAGACACTTGACTTATTGGAGATAGACGGGGAGCGGATAAGTGGCCCGGGCCTACCACCCCTCCAGGGCCGCAGCGGACTATGAGTGGAACCCCCACCCCTCCATGGCCCACCCAGGCCTTGGGATTGGGCGGACTATGAGTGGAATTTCCACCCCTCCAGGGCCCATCCCTACCTTGGGTTCCAGGGGCGGACTTAAGTGGGGTTTTTAGGCACCACTTCCCTCACACCCTTCCTCCCAATAAGCTTGCAAACACAAGAAAGACAATTTTTTAGCAATCAAATACACTTGCATTTATTACTGATTCTTGAAGTTAATATCAACATCATTATCATCATGATGTTACTAAAGAAAGCATTACACCAATAATCAAATTAGCAATATATGTTTCTTATATTCAAAATATGCTAAATATTATTGCTAAGTGAGTACATCACCTGAGTTGCTATATCTCTCCATGTTTTCTTACTTGCCTCCTTCAACCTTATACTGAATTGATCATAGTATGAGGACAATTCATAAATATACATAATCTGCTTATATTTATATTAAAGAGTCATCATTACTTATAAGTATCATGATTGCATAATCGTGTATGTGTGTATATATATATATATATACATACTTCATATACATATATATATAATTATTCTTTTACTTGTATCCATTAGTATTCATTTATATATGTTTATATAATTATTCTTTCCTTATTCATATGTATATTCTTTATTCATTGCATATTATTCATTATAAAATTTATCTATATCTATGCATATATACTTGTATGCCTATTAAATTATATATATATATTAAATGACTCTATATTCCAATGCATAACAATCATTGTTGCTGCTGTTTTGTTTCTCAATGTTTTTTCCTTCTTCCTTATTTTTCTTCCTTCTATTTATACCATTCAAGATAGGTGATTCATGGGGGAATGTATTGTTTGGTGAAAGAGGTGACTTTTCATAAAATATATCTCTTTGTTAGATTTAATTGCTGCCTTTATTATCACAATAATATCTATTTTTAAAATAATATATTATTACTAATAATTTTGATATTTCAGATTTATACTTATTTTATTATTTTATTTTGATGTTTTATTGAACATATTTTAACATTAAGTATAACAATAAAACCAGTTTGCTAATATCTTATTATTATATTTGTTATTTCATATTTATATATTTTTATATTGATATGATACACATTTATTTTATATTTAATATTAATATTGCTATTTATTTTATTTATTAATTTATTTGTATTTTAACACTTGGTCTTTATGGTTTTGCTATTTCGGGGACATGACAGGTTCAGAGTCGTATAATTTCGATCAGCATGGAGGTAATGTTCAATTTGTGAACAATCCCTTGTTTGAGGCAGATGTTACATTGTCTTACGATAATCTACTTTTCGAGTTAGATGTTGATTCCACTCTTGACCCTGATCTTGAGATGAGCGTTGATCGTAGTGTTTGGGATCCTATCAATGCATCGAGATTTCAAACAGGGCTCACAAAGGAGTTTTTTGGCGTGTACGTGGTGCAAACTGTATACAGTTTCACATTTGATCCTCCTGTACATGATTTGTTTCAGATGCATAGTTCAGTTCCGCATGTGCTAGACAATGAGTATGACAGCTTACCTTGCGCAGTCATGGGAAGCAAACATTATCAGTATGCAAGTTGCTTCCTTTTGAGGTTTATACTCCTATGACACCTGATGTTGGGGCAAGGTAAGCAAACATTGTCAATATACAGAGTTGCTTCCTTTTGAGGTTTATACTCCTATGACACCTGATGTTGGGATTGATTTGGCTCGGCGAGTTCTATCAATTGTTTTGATGTTGGTGTTACAGGAGTTGGTTGGTGATATCAAGGACATTACATAGAGCTTCCCGTGGGACCTAGGTGGAGTGATCTTTCAAAGGGTTTTTACTTGGTAATTGAGATTGCTTGAGGACAAGCAATTTCTAGGAGGGCGGACTGTAATGTCCCATTTTTAGCTCGTTCTCGTTCTTGATGGTTTAGCCTATCAGTTGGACCCTCATAGACTAATGGGATTGGATAGAGGGTCTATTGATGCAGACACTTGATCAGTTGATGAAATTTCTCTTCTTCAGAGCTCAGTTGGTTCAAGCTTAGCCTTTGTTGACTCAGTTTCACATAATTACTATTTATAGTAAGTCAATTAGGTTGTATTTCTATTTATAGCAGCGCACCTGAAGTTGATATGTTGGAGTGTCGATTCTAGAAATTCAGTTGGTCTAATGAAATAAGGAGTTTTGCCTAAGTTATAACGTTTGATTATTATTAAAGGTAACTTTAATAATTAATATTATAAAGTTATATTATAACGTTATAATTGCACTTTATGACTTGAGGGGTCATTAGTAAATAAAAGGAGGCCATTTTATAATTAATAACATGGGCGCCAACTTCAAGGATGTAAGATCCATGAATTTCACTTAATAGTTATAACCCATAATTGCCAAAATAATTTAATAGAACAAAATTATTATAAGAACGTGCGGAATAAGAGGAATAGTTAAATTATTTTCATCACTAATTCCAAACGGAATAATGTTCATCAATGAATCAAAGTATATCAAAACAAGATTGTACCTTCATTAGTTTTAGCCATGTAGGCTTACACAAAGATATGCAATACTCATAAATTCAAATAATGTAATGCAAATTAAAGAAACAACAAGATCATCAATCCATCAACATAAGAACCACAACACAAAGAATTTCATGAGTGGAAAACCCTCGTAGGGGTGAAAAACCACTCGCCTAAAATGCCTTACTAGCTTAATGAAATGCTTCTCTGGCAAAGCCGCACTAGCTACAAATTCTCACCAGTTACAAGATGCTTCACTAGCAATGATCATAATGTCTCACTGACATGACCATTCATTACATATTTCAAGATATCATAAAGATCACTCACAAGGAGCTTAATGAAGTTCTTTTAAAATTCACATAAGTCTACAAGAAACATTTCCAAGTTACACCAATACATCATCCTTGCATATGAAATTACGGTAATGCCAACACTATCATGAATTGCTCCAAAGTATTTGCAAATAGGACCATTCTACCTCCAATGAACACTCAAATATTACACAAGTACACTGAAAACCATAAGCCAATCATATAAAGCTTCATGAAAGTAATCCTAAGCCTATTAGGATGCACACATGCCTATGCAATTAAAACAAGAATGCTTACTTCTAAACTCATTGATTCATAGAGGTTTCAACAATATGAGAATGACACTATAAAAGAGTTAAGAAGGTATAGCTCATGTATGTATGAGAATACATATATAAGCGAGAGAATATATGAGTATACATTCTTATAAGTACTATTTGTAATATGTACATACGGGTGTTTACACTTACTAAAAATAAATAAGAGAAAGATGATATGGTACACACATGACAGATGCTGCTATCCTTATTGTATCCATTATAAAAGCGAAAGATTTATCAACCATACTACATTGATTTCATCCATTAAACCTTCTATCTGATGTCAGAATTTAGAACAAAACGATTTCAAATCACAAACAACAATTAAATCTATAGAGAAAGCTATGATCATAATTAAAAATAAGTTATGATTTCTTTAGATCTCCAAGTCTTCCATAGGAATAACGTCAGTCCACATGCTATGAAGCATGAGCTACCTTCAGAATGTAAAAGTTACTTAACAAAATTTATATCATGATGTTTAGGGAAATGAGTTAAACAATACAGGTGCAAAACGCCTTCAGGTTCTATGTCCCATGTTACATGATAAAGTGCTAAAATTAGATATAATGTCACCCTACAAGGAAATAATGCATAGTTTCACACAAGTTGCACATAGTTCGAATATTTACAATTTCATGCATTCCTTAAGAAAAATCATAATATTGTCCAAGTTCACTATTTGATTTCATACAAGAAGATCATTTTCACATCAAGTTTTACAGTTTGCATTGTTTTTCTCTAGTCAGTCTACTTTCATTTCAATGGCTATCAGTAATTAAATTCAAATGTGTGACTATCTACTTGTTTCAAAAAGTCCAATAGGCCGCTTCCAAATTAAATGCTTTAAAGATAACAGGATTGCAAACAATGAAGGAATTACACCAACATAGAAGTGTATCCATTTAAAGAGGAGAAATAAACAATTGCATAGTTAACCAAATTCTAGAAATAAACAAACGGATACAAGGGTATGTCACTTTATAACGGAAAGTTCAATCATCTAAATCAAATCTTTATCTATTCCATTCGTCATATATATATATATTTGAATATAAATGTGTGTATATATATATATGTATATATATATATTCATGTGTTTATATATCCATTTTATTTTGTAAATGCATTTGCAGCCAAAATAATATATACATCGATAATATATTTTGTATAAATGTACATACACAAATATATATATGCATAGGTATGAATTTATTATTATTATTATATATATATATATATATATATATATATATATATATATATTTAATACTACATAGTCGAAAACTTATTAACAGCAGAATTAATAAAATGCTCAGCTTGAAAATATTTATTTACCTCATACAAAAGTATACACACACACAGAGGTATTTACACACACACACACACACACACACACACATATATATATATATGTATATTTACATATATATATATGCATATACGTATATGTATATACGTATATGTATATTTACATATATATATTTATATATATATGTTTATTTTTATAAATCTAAAATCAAAATCAAAGTCATAAAGGAATGAAAGGCCGGCTTCATTAAAAGGTTTGACATTGTGATAGGGCTGGCCTAAGGCCGGCAGCCCCCATGAAGGGGATTCTGCCTGTGGAGGGCAGCACCCTCTCCACAAGCCGCGGCCTATGGAGGGCGCTGCCTCCACAACGCAGCCTCTCCCCAATGGGGGGGCGCGGCTGTACATGCCTCCCCTCTCCTTTATCCTCAATTCAAACAAGGCTCCCCATTAACAGGGATTTCAAAGACTCGAAAAACAGATTTCGTATTCCGATCTGGAAAATAAATATATATATAGGAAAATAATAATATTAATATTTTATATTTACATATATGTCTATACGGCTCAGCATGCATGTAAATGTATAATAAGATTAGCTATAGATTCCAATTTCAATCTAAAATTTACAGTGACAAGTGTAATTTCACACCAAATATTATACATATATTTATATAAATATGCATTTATATAAATATACGTATATATATATAGTTTTAATACAGTAAATTAAATACAGATTTGCAAATCAAGAAAGTGAATCGTGTACAGGAATTTAAACTTTGCTACAGTAATGCAAACTTTATAATTGATTTCAAATTTAAAAGGGTTTCCAAAAGAGAAGAAATTATTTCCACAAGCAAACATCAAGTTTTCACTTTGAAACCAAAATACATTGGAAAGAGGATTCAAAAACCTAGAAAACGCTTTCTTCTTGAATTTCTTTTTCTTGTTTCCTTTCTTTCCCATTTCAGATTGCTAGAATCCTCTTGCTGAAGGCTTTCTTTGTCTTCCTTTGAATCCTTTCTATTCTTCTTACCCACAGTTTTTAGTTTACTGAGCTACAAAAATCCCCCTTCCCGGCAGCCTTTCTCAATTATTTCCTTTACAGAGAAAATCAAGAAAAAAACTTTTGAAACAATTGTCCCCCCTCGGATATTAACTTTTTCTTCGTTTTAAAATTTATTTTTTTCTTTTTATTTACAAAACCTAATCTTGAAATTTAAAATAATAATGTTTATTTTCAATGCACAATATTTACCTCCCTAAATATTAATAAGGAATGCCTATTTTAATTAAAAATGAAGTATTTGTCCTCAAAATAGTAAATAAGCCCTTTTCATTTACAATTAAATATATTTATTCAAATAAACAATAATGAAATATTACTTACTTGCACAACAAATAATTTTTCTAAATAACAAGTTTTTATTTCATTTAATTGTAATTAAATTATTTACTCTAAATAACAAGGGTTATCATTAAATTGAGAAATGCATTTTCTAATTAAAATATAATTAATTATTTTTATTTCTTTGTACTTTTATTTCACCACAAATTAATTTAATTTAACATTGTAATATACGAACAATAAAAATAGGGGTCGGGACATCCTTCCCCCCTTAAAAAATCATCGTCCCGATGATCTACTTAACTAAAAATAAAATATCATACCTCTTTATTTTTGTTTTACCTCAATGTCAAAAACAGCCCACCTAACGAAGATATCGTTTACTTCAAACACCTATTTGTTCATAACAACAAAAAAATTCCTGAGGCTAGCATCCATACACTTGCATACCTCGTTAGTACATCATGGCTTCTTCAAATCACTCTATTTACCTTATCTAATAAAAGCATGCAACTAATTCATTTCTTTCATACAATCTTCTATATCTTATTCAATTCTTTTCCATATTCCAAGATATTTACTGATAGAAAGAAAAAAATTATGTTCATCTTGTCAACATGCCTACTCATATTAGATGTTAGAATAATTGCCTCTATGATGATAAACAAGCATCCCATACTACTTGTTATCATCATTAGCGAATTAAAATACGAACAAAAGAAAAGTCTCAACAAACTGAAAATGTCAAACAATTACAACAAAGTCTTCCTCCTGGTCAACAACGTAAAAGATACGAAGATCAACGAGTTACAAAAGATCACCAACATGATTAGAAACATCAAAGATAAGAAGATCACTTACTAAAACAAAAGGTTCAAGTTGATTACCATAACAACCCAGAATACCATATGTCAGAAAGATCATCAGGTGCTCAATGTTGATTCAACCATTTACTAAATTTCACAACAAAAAGGTAAACCCCAATCTATAAATGGAAAATGTAACTTCTATTAACAAAGATATCCATAAATGTACTATATGTCTATTGTTTTACAAATGCTACAGGAGTGCATCAAGGAGAAATGCAATTATATCATTTAACTAAACAAGCCATATATTGACCAATACAATAATACATATCCATCTTTTGAATTACATAAGGGAAATAAAACATTTAATCAATCTTCAGCTGCCATAACCCAATGGTCTTCCTCAAGCTGAAGGTCAAGAGTATGGTCAAGGTGCTTTTCCCGCCCAACCATGAAGCATAGCGCTTCCCCCGGATTCTTCCTAACTCGAAGAACACCTGGTCCTGCATGAGGCGCCTATAAACCTATAACAAGGGCAAGAGGGAAACTCTCGATGCATGCCTGATGCCTTATATGCACTCTATACTAGAATGAACATATTTCTTGCATTCAGGATGTGGCAGAGAAACATATAAAAGTTCTAGGCATTCATTATCCATCTATTTCAATGGTACAACTCGCTTTGGCCAAAGCATGTAAACAAAATTTGGTTGATCTTGGAAAAGAAGATCACTTTCTCTGTTAACCCACATTCGGCATCCTGTCCTAGAAGGTAAGCTTAAAATTTACAGCACATTCAACAAATTGCATAGAATAAGGACCAAATGATATAATAGTGCATAACATGCTCAAATGCACATAGAATGAATAATTAACCAAAAAAAATAAATACATAAACCCCTGGTGCCTGACTCTCACCGGGTATGATACACAATTTACTTGTAGTGCCTCACTCGCACAAATATGGAACATGTCCTGTATACAATGTACATTACTCATTCAAGCTTACATACAATAAATATGGTAAGTGCATTTCTCGCACAAGTGCATTGCTCGCACAAAAAGTGAAATATGCATAAAAAGAGTGATCCACAATGAGTATCAAAAGTATATCACACACACAAATACGGAATGCAAAAATTACATAAGTGCTTTATCCACACGAAGGAGTTAAGAACTTACTCTAGTGCATCACTCCCACAAGAATAACAATAATATGAAATATGCATCACTCACATTAGTATAGTGAGCATTTCTCGTTCAAGTATAGATATAAGTACAGTTAAGGCAACAATTTTCTAGGATATGCATACAATCATTCATACAGATGTGTCATTTGCACAAAGCATTATTCCACAAGTATCATTCTCAGACAGTACATCACACATACCTTCACTAATAACAATCAAGCATACATGATTCGTCACATCAATCACTCCTACCTTGTCTATTTGATAGATCAAGATATTTATCTAACCAATTTTTATCATGAATCACCAATGAAGATTCTTAATACATCTAAACCTTGCGCTTTCACATGATCTCATGGATTCTACTAGATCCAAATCCTATAAGAATAAGATGGTGCTCAACAATCAACTTGCCCAATGCTGTTACAAACATTCTCGCCTTTAAAATATCCTTCTTAGGTTTCCTACCTTCGAGAAGGCTCAACTTTATTTACTTCTCAGTTGTTTTTCCTTCTTCCTCATATCAAAATTTCATTTTTGTATCTTTCGGCTCATTCATCCTTTACATCATCAGAGAGATCTCTCTTCACAATATACTTCTTTTATTAATTCACTTTTATTGCCACATCATCATTCATGGGTTTTCACCATATTTTATCCATTTTGGCTCACTTCAAATAACACTATATATTATCCGTCGTGGCTTATTTCAAATAGTCACCAGCACTCTTACTAAAATTTCATATGAAAACACGACTAAGGCGAAGGGGACTCACACTTCTAGAGTTCCCAAATGATCAAACTACGTCTAAAATTCTAATCAGTTCCAACTATTCATCTAAGAATCACCAACTCATCAAAAGAATCTTGACCCATAACTAGGGTTCTCTATTCCATACAACAGGTTCACATACCATAATGCAACCTAAGCATAGAAGACTCAAGGCCCGAGCATTGAACCTGAGTGCTTTGATACCAAATGTAAGATTCGTGAATTTCACTTAATAGTTATAACCCATAATTGCCAAAATAATTTAATAAAACAAAATTATTATAAGGTGCGGAATAAGAGGAATAGTTAAATTACTTTCATCACTAATTCCAAACGGAATAATGTTCATCAATGAATCAAAGTATATCAAAACAAGGTTGTACCTTCATTAGTTTTAGCCATGTAGGCTTACATAAAGATACGCAATACTCATAAATTCAAATACTGTAATGCAAATTAAGGAAATAACAAGATCATCAATGAATCCACATAAGAACCACAACACAAAGAATTTCATAAGTGGAAAACCCTCGTAGGGGTAAAAAACCACTCGCCTAAAATGCCTTACTAGCTTAATGAAATGCATCTCTGCTAGAGCCGCACTGGCTACATATTCTCACTACTTACAAGATGCCTCACTGGCATGACCATTCATTACATATTTCAGGATACCATGAAGATCACTCACAAAGAGCTTAATGAAGTTCTTTTACAATTCACATAAGTCTACAAGCAACATTTCCAAGTAACATCAATGCATCATCCTTGCATATGAAATTACGGTAATGCCAACACTATCATGAATTGCTCCCAAGTATTTGCAAATAAGGCCATTCTACCTCCAATGTGTTGGGTGACAATTATGTAATCAACTTTTCAATAGATTACACAACCTATATTTCAACCACAACTGTCTGAGATATAATCTCTCCTCTCAAAAAGGGGAGGCGCCCTTCTTACTCCTAACAGAAGCTATGGTAAAACTAATAAAGTATTTACACAATGTACACTACACTTACGAAATGGGGTGGGGGGGAGATGTCACATTCATGCTTCTCTCTTTTTTCAGAGAAGATGTTTTACAATGCTTCATAGTTGGAAGTCCTAATTCAAGATAACTTTAAACTAACAACGAGCAGTAATGCCAATACCTCTATCTTGTCAAAGCAAAGCGTAGAGATACCAGATATGATTAATGATAAACAAATAAAAGAAAAGGGAAAGCTCACGAAGGCACAAAGTCGTTCCGTAGCTTTTTCACTAATGGATCTGCGAAAGATGTACCGTTTGTTGCATTAGAAGCACAAAGTCTTCTTAGATACAGCAATTCCTCGAACAACATGAACGATTACAAGCACAAAGTCTTGTAGACCTTTCAACAAAAGTATCCAAACATAAATGTAAATTCAAATAAAGAATGCAATTCAAAGTTTACATAAATTACTTGAAGCCCTTCAGAGATCATCTACTAATCACCACCAATAAGATCAATTCACAAGATTATTGAATCCAACAGAAAGTTTGGTTTGCAATTCTCTTCTTTATTGATCAGATTTCATTCACAAAGTATGAACACAAAGTTTCACAAATTTGCTTCAAAAGGGGCAGCACTTCGTTGCAAAATACTAAAGGTAAAGATTACAATAGAGATCCCTCATAATTATAGAAGAGAGGGAAGAGCTAATCTAGGAAATTAGTTGAGAAAAATTAGGAAAGTTAGGTGAGCAAAAATAGGAAACCCTAACTTTGACTAAGTCAGTGTGTAATTCATCTCTGTGAAATTACATATCATATTTTCGGCCCAACTACATTTGACAAAAAGACATTTAAGATGTCACAAATTATTTACAAAATGCATAAAGGGAAGCATCAAAATGTTCAACACTAGGAAATCAAGAATCTTCATGGTTCTTTGCTTGGGCGCAGAAGTCTTCATACTTCTTCATGGTCTCCTGCATGAACTTTTCATCCGGACCAACAGTGTAATCCACAATGGTGTGAATCCTCATGATTGATTTCCTGGAGGATGAGTGAACCTTTTTGCACCTGTCAAGATGCGTCTTGAGGTTGTCAAGAGTGAGCCTTGTATCACAAAGAACATGCATAGAGGCTTTTGAAAAGTCCACACTCTCCACTTGATTCATGATGGCTTCTTTGAAGGTCTCAGAAAGTTCTATTGCCGAAAGGAAAATAGGGTTCTATTCAAGGAGTTCGCCTGGCAACTCCTTGATTCTTTTTTCAAGAATAGCACGATGTAGTTCAACATTTTCTTGTACTTGGTGGAGATCTTCTATAAGATATTTGATTGTCTACATACGATGCTTCAATGATTCTCTTACTTCAACATATTTCTCCTTGTCGGGGATCACCCCGGCTTCCACCAATTTGCTGAGCTTTACCTGTTTCATTTGTGACCACAACAACAGGCATTTTTCCATTTCTCTAAACTCTTGGGAAAGAATACCTTCCTCCTTATCCAACTCTAATTTGAGCTGGGCTATCTAAGTAGCTTTTTCATCCATAGCAACTATAATCTAAGAGCCATGTTCTATAATCTTATTAATAAAATCATATAACACTTTGCCTTTGGAGGAAAACTTCTCAGCCTTCTTGACAGCTGGGTCCTCAACGCTTACCATTCCCAACGGTTGTGCATTACTTGAAGATCCTGCAAGCCTCCTTACAATAGTGACATAATGCTCTGCCCTCTGTTTGTATAAGTTTCGAGCTTGCTCCATTTTGTCCAGTCTTCCTGCCAGTATATTCATGGTCACTTACGCATATGCCTTGGCACTTTCATTTGTGACCTTGCCAAGCTGGACTCTTGTCACTGTGTAGTCCTCCATATTGACATATCCTTCCTCTTGAGGTGGTACACCAATCTCTGCATACTTTTGACTGGCTTTGTCAAGATGAAGCCGTGAATACACTTTTGCCTTTTTCTTCCCCTTGGCTTTTGGAGGGGCTATCTCTTCAAGATCGAGCTCTTCAGGAGAGATCATTTGCTTTTTTCACTTTGATACCTAAGATACCAACCAGGGGGGGAGAGAGGAGATATGAGCTTCTTGGTTGACCGTCAACACTCTTGTCACCGCCACTTCTAAAGGAATGGCTGGTATAGTGATAATTGGCGTAGTGTTTGTCATTACTGCTCCTATAACTTGCACATTGAGCTGATTACACATGGATTCATTCATGAACCTGTGAAACTCAATTTCTGAAGTGAGATCATAGGATGGATTCGATAATCTTATGAATTGATCTTATTGGTGGCGATTAGTAGATGATCTCTGAAAGGCTTCAAATAATTTATGTAAACTTTGTATTGCATTCTTTATTTGAATTTACATTTATGTTTGGATACTTTTGTTGAAAGATCTACAAGACTTTGTGCTTGTAATCGTTCATGTTGTTCGAGGAATTCCTGTATCTAAGAAGACTCTGTGCTTCTAATGCAACAAACGGTACATCTTTCACAGATCCATCAGTGAAAAAGCTACGGAACGACTTTGTGCCTTTGTGAGCTTTCCCTTTTATTTTAATTGTTTATCATTAATCATATCTGGTATCTCTACGCTTTGCTTTGACAAGATAGAGGTATTGGCATTACTGCTCATTGTTAGTTTAAATTTATCTTGAATTAGGACTTCCAACCGTGAAGCATTGTAAAACATCTTCTCTAAAAAAAAGAGATGCGTGAATATCACACACCCCCCCCCCATTTCGTAAGTGTAGTGCACATTGTGTAAATACTTTATTAGTTTTACCATAGCTTTTGTTAGTAGTAAGAAGGACGCCTCCCCTTTTTGAGAGGAGAAATTATATCTCACACACCTATGGTTGAAATCTAGGTTGTGTAATCTATTGAAAAGTTGATTACATAATTTTCACCTAACACAATGAACACTCAAATATTACACAAGTACACTGAAAACCATAAGCCAATCATATAAAGCTTCATGAAAGTAATCCTAAGCCTGTTAGGATGCACACATGCCTATGCAATTAAAACAAGAATGCTTACTTCTAAACTCATTGATCCATAGAGGTTTCAACAATAAGAAAATGATACTATAAGAGAGTTAAGAAGGTATAGCTCATGTATGTATGAGAATACATATATAAGCGAGAGAATATATGAGTATACATTCTTATAAGTACTATTTGTAATATGTACATACGGGTGTTTACACTTGCTAAAAAAAAATAAGGGAAAGATGATATGGTACACACATGACAGATGCTACTATCCTTCTTGTATCCATTATAAAAACGAAAGATTTATCAACCATACTACACTGATTTCATCCATTAAACCTTCTATCTGACGTCAGAATTTAGAACAAAAAGATTTCAAATCACAAACAACAATTAAATCTATAGAGAAAGCTATGATCATAATTAAAAAAAGTTATGATTTCTTTAAATCTCCAAGTCTTCCATAGGAATAACGTTAGTCCACGTGCTATGAAGCCTTAGCTACCTTCAAAATGTAAAAGTTACTTAACAGAGTTTATATCATAATGTTTAGGGAAATAAGTAAAACGATACAGGTGCAAAAATCCTTCAGGTTCTATGTCCCATGTTACATGATAAAGTGCTCAAATTAGAGATAATGTCACCCTACAAGGAAATAATGCATAGTTTCACACAAGTTGCACATAGTTCGAATATTTACAATTTCATGCATTCCTTAAGAAAACTCATAATATTGCCCAAGTTCACTATTTGATTTCATACAAGAAGATCATTTCCACATCAAGTTTTACAGTTTGCATTGTTTTGCTCTAATCAATCTACTTTCATTTCAATGGCTATCAGTAATTCAATTCCAATAGGTGACTATCTACTTGTTTCAAAATGTCCAATAGGCCACTTCCAAATTAAATGGTTTAAAGATAACCGGATTGTAAACAATGAAGGAACTATACCCACATATAAGTGTATCCATTTGAAGAGGAGAAATAAACAATTACATAGTTAACCAAATTCTAGAAATAAACAAACGGATACAAGGGTATGTCATTTTATAACGGAAAGTTCAATCATTTAAATCAAATCTTTATCATCTATTCCATTCATAATATATATATATATATATATATTTGAATATAAATGTATATATATTTGAATATAAATGTGTGTGTATATATATATATATATATATATACATGTGTTTATATACACTAATATAGAAAATAAATATAATAAAATATGAAATACACAAATATAAAATATAGAATAAACAAATAACAAAATAAAAGTAAAATAAATAAATAACAAATAAAATAAAATAAATAAATGACAAATATGAAAATACCGAGTCATGAATAGGCCCCTAACACTGCAGCGACTAGTGCTAATGGACCGATTCAAAAAGACAACTTCATAAGTCACGACCGGTCAAAGGGTATGGGATCGGCTATAAAGGAAGAGACCAAGCAAAATAAATGGGGCATCGAACAAGAAGAGAGAATATATTCTGTCAGAGAGCAGCAGACTAAGGGAATAAAAAGTAGAATATATTCTGACAAAGATTCTGAAAAGGAACCATTTAATAAAGACTCTCTAAAATCTGATCATTAAGAAATACAGAAAATCATGCAAGGTGAAGAGGATATAAGATCAGGTGGGGTAACAAGGAGAGAAGAATAAATTCTAAACAGAAAATCATTTATATAAAATATATATATTCTAAAATTAGATCATGGTGCCTGGGAAAATAAAGAGTGATCTCTACAGATTGAACCCAAGCAAGGCTGTAAGTATTTTCTGTCTACAAACAATTAGTTAGAAATATATATTGAGGATGTAGATAATGACCTTAGCAAATATTTTATGATTAAGATAAAGAACAGTCTAATGCATTATGAAATAAGATGAGAATTAAAATAATAGCTTGTGCTTATGTATTTAGAAAAAGGAATCTGTCAATACATTATGAAGGTGATTGGCAAATAAATAGGGAATTTAAATAACAGTTGGTGGTTGGTAAATGTATCTGAACATGATTGATATATATATATTTAAATATATTAAGATTGATAAATATATAATAGATGATTGACAAGTACAATATATACATACATATATATATATATATATATTTTCATGCAAAGTAATTATTGATTCAATTAGAAATAATGATTTATATAAAATATATATATATAATGAATATATAATATTTATAATTGCCTAATAGTGATGCTAGCAGCAATTATTGAGCCTTATAAATAGTTATGATGCTTAATATAATTATGGATAATAGATTCTTATCTGTTAAGTTACACTAACGATATCTTTTGAAGAAACAAGAACAATTGCATCTTAAGAAGATACATCATCGCATCAAAGAAAGAAGACGGATCGGGCTCAGGGAAATAAGTCTCGAAGAAGTCCAGTTAGTTCAACGATCGGAGGTAAGTACCCTCAACCAACTGATATACCATTGAGGTTTATATAATCAAATTCCAGTGACAGTGGGTTACAATGTAATGCCTAAATCATATCTTATTAGAATCCATATCGGTGAATGTTCTAATCTATGATGATTTATGAATTCAATAGGATAAGTGACTGCATAGAGTGATTAAATGACACGCTGCAATCAATAGATATGTGTCTATATATTGAATTCATCTCTACAGCGTAAGTGAATTTCACATATAGAAATAAATGGATGTTATTTGTCTAGCCACAATAATGTTGCTTACAACAATTATTGTGTCTCATTGAGCTTTATGACTTTACCTTGAAGAATAGACTTCAGGCCAAAATTCTCTTTCGCTAATGCTCACCAAGGAGAGGAATGGTTGTGGAGGGAAAGGTCGGTAATTCGATCCCATGATGGATGCGCCCAAGACGGGTAGGAAACCTTGAGGGAATCCACTTGGAGATTGGTCAAGCGCCCTCGGCACTGTAAGGCGTCCCTCCGCCAATGGGATTAGGGAAGAGGAAACAAGGGGAAGATCTATTCCGATCAAGAGTAATAAGTCATATCAGATTATGTTAGTTATGCACTAGTTGATAATAATGCATTTCATTTATCTTATTCCATCAATCTTTTTATCAAACAATCTTTAAAATCAAAATTTTAATCTATGCATTTTATGTCTCTAGCATGGGGACATTACATACATCGACAGTATATTTTGTATAAATGTACATACACAAAAATATATATATGCATAGGTATGAATTTATTATATACATATATATGTATATTTAATACTGCATATTCAAAAACTTATTAACAACAGAATTAATAAAATGCTCAACTTGAAAAAATTTATTTACCTCATACAAAAGTATACACATACATAGAGGTATTTACACACACACACACACACATATATATATATATACATTTATAAATTTAAAAACAAAATCGAAGTCATAAAGGAATGAAAGGCTGGCTTCATTCAAAGGTTTGACATTGTGCTAGGGCTGGCCTAAGGCCGGCGGCCCCCATGAAGGGGACACTGCTTGTGGAGAGCAGTGCCCTCTCCTTAGGCCGCGGCCTGTGAAGGGCGTTGCCTCCACAGTGCAGCCTCTCCCCAATGGGAGGGGAGCGACTGTACAGGCCTCCCCTCTCCTTTATCCTCGATTCAAACAAGGCTCCCCATTAACAAGGGTTTCAAAGACTCAAAAAACAGATTTCGAATTTTGATCTAGAAAATAAATATATGTATAAGAAAATAATAATATTAATATTTTATATTTACATATATGTCTGTACAGCTCAGCATGCATGTAAATGTATAACAAGATTAGCTACAAATTCCAATTTCAATCTAAAATTTACAGTGACATGTAATTTCACACCAAATATTATACATATATTTATATAAATATGCATTTATATAAATATACGTATATACATATATATATAGTTTGAATACAATAAATTAAATACAGATTTGCAAATTAAGAGGCTGAATCGTGTACAAGAATTTAAACTTTGCTACAGTAATGCACACTTTATAATTGATTTCAAATTTAAAAGGGTTTCGAAAAGAGAAGAAATTTTTTCCACAAGCAAACACCAAGTTTTCACTTTGAAACCAAAATACATTGGGAAGAGGATTCAAAAACCTGGAAAACGCTTTCCTCTTGAATTTATTTTTCTTGTTTCCTTTCTTTCCCGTTTCAGATTGTTGGAATCCTATTACTGAAGGCTTTCTTTGTATTCCTCTGAAGCCTTTCTATTCTTCTTACCCACAGTTTTTAGTTTACTGAGCTACAAAAATCCCCCTTCCTGACAGCCTTTTTCAGTTATTTCCTTAACAGAGCAAATCAAGAAAAAAACTTTTGAAACAATTGTCCCCCCTCCGATATTAACTTTTTCTTTGTTTTAAAGTTTTCTTTTTTTTCTTTTTATTTACAAATAAAAATGTTAATTTTCAATGCACAATATTTACCTCCCTAAATATTAATAAGGAATGTCTGTTTTAATTAAAAACGAAGTATTTGTCCTCAAAATAGTAAATAAGCCTTTTTAATTTGCAATTAAATATATTTATTCAAATAAACAATAATGAAATACTACTTACTTGCACAACAAATAATTTTTCTAAATAACAAGTTTTTATTTCATTTAATTGCAACTAAATTATTTACTCTAAATAACAAGAGTCATCATTAATTGAGAAATGCATTTTCTAATTAAAATGTAATTAATTCTTTTTATTTCTTTGTACTTTTATTTCACCACAAATTAATTTAATTTAACATTGTAAAATACGAACAATAAAAATAGGAGTCATGACAAAGGAGATTATTTAATATGGCTAAAGTGCAAACATTATATTATTTAAAATGAGCAAAAAGGCAAAAAGGAGGGAATCAACCTTTTGAAGTTTATATAAAGAAGCCAAAGGAGAAACCGCATTCATTTTTGAGCATTTGATATTTTGTCTTTGTGATTTCTTTGGTGCTTGGAGGAGAGAAACATTAGGGTTTCTATATTCTAGATCTTTTTGGCATTGCAAAGCGTAGCTTCTTCATTGTATCAGCATTCTAAGGTTGTGAAACTATCAGCTGAAGATTGCTAACTGTTGGCTTCATCCAAAGGTCAAGTTTGAGAAGATTGGAGAAATTATTCAAGGGTTTACAAACATATTTCTCATTGAGGAGAACAAACTACACAAGGGCTGATTTATCTATTGTTGGGCTTGTACCTTTCAGGCCATACCATCCTCATTCTCTGTCATACCAACAGTCTAGGGTTTTGGCGTGTTCTTACTAGGGCTGGGCGCTTTTCCTTTTTGTGCTATTCCATCATTGTCTTGGGCAGCTACAATAATAGAAGGGTTTGGTGAAGCTTTCAAGGTGGAGAATCATTTATTTGTTGTGGATTGAGCTATTTATCAGTCTTAAATATTGTTGTCAGCACTCCATTATCTGATATTATAATCTCTCATCCTATCTGGCTAAGTTACCGGTTCGGTTTTGGGTTCGGGTTCAGGTTCGAGAACCCGGTTCGCCGGTTCGGGATTTTATTTTTTGATTTGGGTTCGTTTTGGGTTCGGTAATACAAAAACATATAAAAATCAGAAATATATACATATTTGCAGCAGTAATTAAGTTCAAAATACACCACCATATTAATAGTCAAATAAATAGAAAAAATGAAAAATACACCACCACTTTATACTCAAATCATCAAAGTTCAAACGTAAAAATGTAAAGTGTTTACAATCAGCCATTAATAATTATTGATCATTGATCAATCTGAATCATATGGGTTATCAAAAAGAGCAGCATCATCAGCATCATCAGCATCATTAGATACTACATTATGTGTAGAACCACAAATAGCATTAGTGGCACTCACACAAGCACTGCCACTAGCACTGACACTACCACTCTCATGCTCAACGGTTGCTTCAGGCTCATAGTCATCATCAATATCAAGTGCAACTAAGTGACTTGTGGAAGCATCCAAGTCAAGCTGCTCTGGCTCAATATCCCACCTCCTTGTGTCTCCTTTGTAGGAACTTTGCTTGTGTGTAAGGAGGTGCAAGTTTGAATGCACATACACCAAGTCCTCTACCTTTTTCGAATGTAGCCTATTGCGTTTTATTGAGTGGATGAAGGAGTATGTGCTCCAATTCCTCTCAGAAGAAGATGAACTAGCAACCTATTAAGACCAAATTAAATAGTTAGGAGTTACAAAATTTAACTAAACAAAATTATTACTTAAAATTTAATATAAATTAAAATTAAAATTACAAAATATAAAACTTACTTGGGATAAAAAATTTATTGCAATAGGTTGGAGGTGCCTGTATTCTTGCCCATGGAAGTACCACCAACTATGAGCATCCACCCTAACCTTGTCTCGAAGAGCATCAAGATTTTGATCAACAGTACCAGAGCATGCAAAAGCCATGAACTCAGCCCTCACTCGATCACGTGTGTCACAATCAGTGAAGAGTCTACGAATTGCTGCCTTGTACCCTTGAGCCACTTCAACATCCCTGTATGGAGCAACTCTTGGTGAAGCAGAAACTGTCTCTGGACTATAATATTTGGGACTCATGCAAAAGCAAGAAGATGCAACAAAGTGGTCATTTTGTTCCATCTATCAACAATGATTTCTTGTAGCTCTTTGAAGAACTTTTCTTCAGGATCTTCCTCTTTTGCATTGATGATGGTTTTCATCTTCTCAATCATTGAGTCGATACCATCATATACTTCACCCAAACAAGGTCTATCCATGTCAGTGTAATGGATCATGCTCAATATGGGCTCAGTGAAACTAACGAGATACTCAACAAGGTCCCACCAACTATCATCTAGGATCCTTTGTTTGATCCTATTTGCCCTTTCACTGCCAGATTGCCTCCATATGGCCCAATTAGGGCTGATTACCATGGCAGAGAGTGCCTCACGAACCTTTATTAGTCGTCTCAACACAATTGTGTTGGAGACAAAACGAGTCTTGGCAACCTGTTTGAAAATCAAAATTAAAACTAAAATATAATTCAAATTTACAAAATCAAAATTTAAAATTAACAAAAAGTTCAAAAATTAAAAAATATTGAGAATTAACTTTCCTTCAACAACTCCAATTTTGAGAATTGTCTAAATATTCCTTGTCTCATACGGTGGTTGGTGACAAACATTTGGATGTCTTCGCCCTCAGTATACACCTATTTGATCCATTCAATTTTGGATCCAATTTTTTGTAGCATTAGATTAAGGGAGTGGACAGCACAAGGTGTCCAAAAAATGTGTGGATACTTCTCCTCAACCAATAACCCAGCAGCCCTACAATTTTTG
Organism: Sequoiadendron giganteum; assembly: GCA_007115665.2. Lineage (NCBI taxonomy): Eukaryota > Viridiplantae > Streptophyta > Pinopsida > Cupressales > Cupressaceae > Sequoiadendron > Sequoiadendron giganteum. The sequence continues at coordinate 380,706,100 of CM021108.1, forward strand.
GCATTGTCAATTACAACTTGTACAACATTTTGATGGCCCACTTCTTCAATATCTTGGCAAATGATGTTAGCAATAAATGGACCATCCTTCACCTGTCCTTCACAATCCACTGCTCCCAAAAACATTGCCCCTTTAGGGGACACAGCAATAACATTGATCAATGGGCGATTTTTTGCATCTTTCCATCCATCAGAAACGATGGTCACCCCTATTTCGATCCACGAATCCCTTATGGGCTTCAAAGAGTCTGCTACATGTTTCACCTCTTTCTCCAATAAGGTGCAATGCACCTTCTCAAAACCTGGGCCCTTAAACCCCTTTGGAGCCTCATTAATAGATTTCACCACTTTTTGCCAATATGGTGAACGAATAACATTGAATGCCAATCCATTGGCATAGATACATCTTGCTATGTCTTGCTCAACAATCTCTCTTGCCCCATTCTGAAATGAAGCTTCCAACGGTCCCTTAGATCTTTTATTTGAAGAGGGCGTGGTTTGCTCTAGAGGGATGTCCATAAATGGATGGCTTTCTGTAGGTGGAAAATAAGAAGGTGGTGTAGGGTGTTTCATGGATCGAAATCCTTTCTTCAAAGGATGGCTTTTTTACCACTGGCTGTTTTTTGGTCAGCCCTTTCTTGCTCAGCAATATATTTCAACACTATATGTTTTGGAATGCCTTCCTCATTTTCACCTAGACAATTTTTTATGCTTGTTTCAGGGATCCCGCACAAGTGCCCTTTCACTTGACTATATGAGCTCGAATATTGAACATGGCAATGACTACAAATCCAAACATATCCTCCACCACCTGGAAGTTGCTGAACCATTTCTACATATTTCCAAAGGGGAGAGTTTGGGTTTGTTTTGAAACGAGATTGGCTTGAGTCTGAGAAGGTACCGGTTGCCATTGTAATATGGAATACCTAAGGCACAACATATTGAAATTTTGGTATTAATTGATTGAATTTGAAACTAATAGACTTAATTAATTTCAAAAAATGAAAAAAATGAAAAAATTGAACATGTGTTATAGAAATTTAGAGGAATGAAAAGTAAAACAAAACTAAAACTAAAAAACAAAACAAAAGAGTTGAAGTCCATTTGTTAAAAAAAAATGTAAAAAAAATAATCAAAAAACCTACCTCTTTTGAAGAAATCTTTCTCTATGATCTTCTTGGCAACGAATAGGCACTTGCGAGTGCTTAGGAATAGCACAACAACCAACTTCGAACAATCTACAATCAACCTTCAAGTCTATTCAAGCTTGTGCAAGCAAAAGAGAAAGTTCAACAATGGAGGCAAAAAATCCTTTTTTTTTCATTCACAAATTGGTAAATGACTATCACTTTACCTATTTCATGTTTTAGAGGCACATATTAGGGTTAGAAGGAACAAAAAAATATTAAAAAGTCAACAAAGACTAAAAAAATTATTAAAAAAATGCAAAAACGTGCTTTTACGTCCGCCTGGGCATGAAATTCTACCCGAGTTCGAACCGGGTTCGAAATTGGTCGGACCCACAGTCTGGGTTCCGAACCCAATTCGAACCCACAGTCAAATTTTCGAACCCTGGGCGAATTTGGGCGAACCGGACCCGAATTCCAAACCCAAATCGAACCCGGGCCCCCAGGGCCGAACCCGATAACTTAGCTATCTAGGTATGCCCTTACTATGTAATAGACAAATAAGAATATCAATTGGGAATAAAGATATCATTGCACCATTTCCTTGTAGTTGAGCATAGTAGAAGATAGATGGATACATTGTATTGCTATCCTAAACAGCATACCTGTAGCTTGCATTTTATTGTCATTGCATAGTTGGCAAGGACATAGTAATAGTAATATTTCATTGTAACAACCCGCTCCTTCAGTAAAACAAAAAATTTACAGTTTACATCAAAGAGTAAATTAATGTGCTAGCAAGTCATTGCAATATAATTTTTCTTTCCTTTATTGATAATATATGAACAAGATATCGTATTACAATTACAATAAAGATTCCATTTCAATACAATAACTTCACAAATACAGGTAACGAGAAAACATACCTTAACTATCATAACTCCAATGAGCTTTAGAACAAATAGTAGTAAGAAGGTCCAAGAATCGGTCCTTTCAAATCTTGGTGTGCCAATAGCCTTCGAAGGAGGAGAAGCATCACTCGGGCGCTTTTCCGCTAACCACGGACTTGTAATGAGGTCCCCCACACATCTATCCTTCGATAGATGGCCCTCCCTTCACGAAGAGATTGGTTGGGTAACCATTACTGTAAACCAACTGAGCATAGTGATGTGTCCTATCCACAACTAGAACCTTGCTATTTCACAATTTCATACTAGCACAAGGATCACGATGAACTGACAGTGTAGTCTCAACTATCTCACATCTAAGTGGATGTCGTACATTTCACTACTTTGGCCAAAGTATTCTCATTCAGTATTTCGAATGAAGGTCATTTATCATATACACTACTCAAGGCCGATTTGACTTAAGGCTATCTTACACTACGCATAGGTATCGCCCTTTACTTTTGAATAATCTTTTATCCAAGACTAACCTACAATCTGCTAAGTAGTTACACAAGATAGATATATCATGTTTCAGATAACCTACCTTTAAACCATCTACTTCAAATAGTTACACAAGAGAGGTGTAATACCCCTCCGTTTTGTTTCTTGTTCAGTTTGCTTTATACTATGTTTTGGTTGCAAATTACTTTGATACTAGATACATTTTGTTATGATGTTTTGATCGCTACTATTGAGCGACAACTATTGTTGTGGGATGTAGTTATCTGATTATTGTTTCACTTGTATTATGGATTAATGATGTTGTAGACTTAACATGAAATGTTATTATGAGATTACTGTATTATGATGGAAGTGTCAGTTTCGATGACTGTATTGGTGAAAAGGACGGTTTCGCATCACTCGCTTGCAAGCACCCTACGAATCCGTAATTCCTTCTTCACAGTGTGTATTATATGCTGGATATATTATATGATGTTGTTTACTTGGTTGCAGGATTGTAGGTACATGACACCGACTCCACCTGGTTTCACAGGTTTGAGCGTGTCAATCCAACGATTAAATTGAACGGGAGATAGTAGTTAGGTAACATGTGTCAAGTTTACACCCTAACCTTAGTGTGTCGTCAGTTGTGCGTGTCGAGTCATTGTCTGTCTTGCTTTGATGTTATTTAATTCTGAATAATTCTTGATTTGGAAATAGATATTTAGAATAATTGCATTTAAATCATGTTGATGGTTATTTAATTTAAATAATGCAATGTGGATAAAAGTTGATATTTAAATTAATTAATTATATTTGAATTATTTAATTAATTAAATTTAATCCAAGGGGGTTGAATTTAGTTATTAAATAATTAAATTAATTAATTAAACGTGATGCAAGAGAATGAAAGGAAATAAAAGAATTAAAATTAAATTTGGAATTTAATTTCAACGTGTGGAAATAAATTAGAAATTGTAATTAAATGTTTATTTGGAAAATTAGTTGCAACTTTGGAAATTAATTTATTATTTGAAATAGCATTTTAAATTGAAAGTGGGTTTTCGAAAAATGAAATTAAAATTTGAAATTGAAAGTGAAATTGAAATATCTAATTTGCATGTAATGTGAATTAGGGTTGTAAATATTGAAATTGAAATATCTAATTTGCATGTAATGTGAATTAGGGTTGTATTAGGTATTTTTGATTTATAAAGAATACATGTTTTAATTTTAGGACAACAAAAATAGATTTAGAAAAAAATACATTTTTACAGCAGGGAAGAAATTTTGAAAAAATTTCCACAAGGGTTTGAAAGAAGTTTGATTGTAGAATTGATTGAAGGAAAGATTGTTTGCATTTGTTGGATTTTGGATTGGATTCATTGGAGGATTGAAGAAAATTCAAAAAATCTTTGGAGGAGGCTTGCATCAGAAATTCATCTCTTCCTGTAGCTTCTTGTACCAGGTTTTCCTCTTTGTATTTTATTGTTCTTGATTGTTTTTCTTTAAAATAGTAATGATTAAAGATTTGTTTGTTAAATCTGTTTTAGAAAACAAATTTGATATTAGAAGAAAAGAATTAAATAAATTTACAGCCTTTGCTTGTGAAAATTCTTGAGTGAAAAGTGTGAAAACCTTAGTTGAATTTAAATTATTTGGAGAAATCGATTTTGTTGTTATTGAAATCAAACATAGAGATTGAACAATGCATTTAGAATATTTTAGAAAATGAAACCTTCTGTTTATTATTAAAAAAACGGATTTTAAAATCTGCAATATAGTTATATTTTTCATGGTAAAATGGTCTGGTTGCGTCGCCTATAACTTCACTTACTCAAACTGGGTTGTCATGAAATTTAAAGGGTTTCTGGATTTTGGAATTTTCTTATCTCTGTCAAAAAATCGCAAATACCCAGATCGTAGTTTTTGAGTTACGCTTGAAACATGAGATTGCTGTTAAGTTATTTTCTCATGACTGTTCTGAAAATAAAATAATAATAAATTGATATTTATAAATATTAATATTTTATGTATTGTTATTATAATATTAAAATATTATTTAATAATATTTTATATTATAATATATAATATTAAAGTATTATATTTATTTATATTATTTTAAATAAAATTTGTATATTAGATTAGTGGAATTGAAATTATAAACATATGGAAAAATTATTGTTTATTTTAAAATGGCATGTTAAAGTTTAATTGAAGGAGTTAAATATTTGATTTAAATAATGCATAATTTAAAATTTAATTGTGGAATTTAAATTCATGTGTAAAAGGTCCAATTATTAATTTAATTTAATTGGAAAAATATATTTATATTTTGGAAAATTGATGATAAGAGATATTTTATTTTGAATTAAACAATTTGATATTCTGTTAAAAATAGAAGATATATTAATGATTAAATATATTTAAATATATTAATTTATATTTAGTATATATTAAAGGCATATATCCATTTGAGAGAATAAATAATATTTTATCTTATTTTATTCTGCTGTTTGCAAATTGGGTATTATTAGTGTTCTAAAAGAAATGATTAGTATGTGTAGAAAATGTATAGAGAAAGATTTTTTTTTTTAATAGAAGTAATTACTTGATTTAAAAGAAAATATTTATTTTGTTAATATGATTGAAGAAAATATATTGAAATGTATATATATCCATGAGTATTTTCAATCAGTATTTACTTTGTTTTATTTAAGTGTGTGTAATTTAGCTTTGCATGAAGAGTTTAAAAGATATTTAAATATATTGAAGAATTATAGAAATATTTATATTTAGATGTTTGTTTTAATTAATGAGATTTAAATAGAAACAATATGAATGCGTGGTCAAATAAATATCCAAAAAATATTTTTATACATTGACGAAATTGCATGTTTTTAAATGAATAGTTGATGAGACATAGACTCCGGATAGAAAATTGAAAAGATTGTTTGCAATAGTGTTAGGTTGCATTAGAAGTAAATTTAAAAACTAACTATATTGAAAAAGGCAAATAGTTATTATATTTTACTTAGTTCCATAGAGTAATCTAGTCATTGTGAATGGAATGTTAAAGAATATATATGTAATTAAATTTATTAATATATATATTTGGTGTCTATATAATATGGAGCATATATATATATATTAAGTGTAAAATTCATTATCGTATTTTATTTTAATGAGATGCATGCAATATATTATTGAATTGAGATTTAAAAATGGATTGATTAGTGTATATGGAAAATGGATAGAGAAACAATATGCTATTATATTAAAGTGATTGAATGTTTTAAATAGAAAATTGAATGAGACGTAAGATTTAGTTAGGAAATGGAAAGAGTTTACTTGCATGAATTTGTGTCGATTTAAAAGTAAATTAAGAAGTTGTTTTATTGATGAGGCAATCAATTATGTTATTTATTAATTTCTATTTAGATTAATTGAATCATTGTGATTGGATTATGAAAAAGATATGGATTTAGTATATCCAAAAGTAGTATCTTCCTCATGATTATCTTAAAGGATTTAATTCTCTGTATTCAGTAAAGGGAAGTAAGTTTAATTGTTTTAGATTTCCAATAATGAAAAGGGAAATAGGGGTAATGATTATTTTAAATGATCCAGTTATTGTGTCTTTGACTTTGTCAACACTACCTATTGAATGAGTATGGATTTATGAAATCCAAATATTAGATTTGATTGATGAGTTGAATGCTTTTGTTGCTATGTCGTCAAGTTGCATTGTTGGTTTTGGGATTTACTGTTAGTCCTAAATTATAAGTTTTTCAAAAGAACTTAGAGGATAAGGGTTGTTGAATCTTATGCCATCCAGTTGTTTTCCCTTGGGTAGTGCATGGTGTTTTTTCAGTTTTACCCAGTTTTCACGAACAGGGATGTTTGCACCTCTTTGATTTAAGAGCGGATTATGGGATCCGTGTCTCCTTGTATGGAGTGACTTTGTGATGTGGTTTCATCTTGTTGCCTCCTATGAAAGGAGTGGACTATGTGTTGTTGCCTCCAAGATGTTTGGAGTGAGTTCTTTTATTTGTTTCCTCCTGTGAAAGGAGTGGACTATGTGTTATTGCCTCCAAGATGTTTGGAGTGAAATCTTTTGTACCTCCTGTGAAAGGAGTGGACTATGTGATTGTTGCCTCCAAAATGTTTGGAGTGAGTTTCTATTATTTGTATCCTCCTGGTGTTGGAGTGGTTATAATGCCTAGTTTGTATGCACTTGTGTTTCCCTTGGTAATTGGTTGTGAATGCATTGTCCATTAGAAGAGTGGCTTTTGTTAGGGGCCGGAGTCCAAAGTGGTAAACCGGGTAACCTTCAAAAGTGAGTTTAACAAGTGATAATTAAATTAATGTACTTAGATGATTATGATGCATTCACATTAATCAAGATAATTTAATCCTCACTCATAGACATAAGGGCTCGTTTAGACTTGGGATGACTGAGAAGGCCTAGAATGGCAAGATCAACTATCTTGTCCTTGCGAGAGGTAGTTGATTCCGCATGAGTGAGTATGAGTGTCAGGATTCGTTTGAGGCCACCAGGATTACTTGTGCCGGAGCCTATAAAGAATGCCCAAAGGAGATCTCATGACAAACCTTGCGATGACACTCTATCTAGGACAACTGTTGTTAATTGTTTTGTGTATGGTTCTCTGGACATACTTGATCTATTTTATGTCTAGAAGCAATGTGACCTATGTCAGTGATGTTGGATTTGTACTTGTATTGTAATTGATTTGTATTTGTATTGTACTTGATTTGTACTTGATTCGTACTTGTATGGTGAATGAGTTGTACTTGTTAATTCATTTGGTTGGTTATAACAGTATGAGTCAGTTTGAGTCTGTCTTTGGTTAGAAGTAGTAGATCTTGTCCATGTTACTTTGTTACTATCTCCTAGCATGGGGGGTGGGCCTTCAGGTACCACATTGGTTGGGTGGAACATGCACCAAAACCGTTAGGTCCCCATCTATCTTCAATACTTGGTGGCGAGACATCCAGATGGACAGCTCGCGGTTCTTGTTGTAATTATTTGTATTGTAATATTTTAACTTGTATAAGTTATTTTATCCCTTTTTTATTTATGAAGTGGAATTCTGTAATTGTAACCTTATATACTATTGCCTCATTCTGGGAATGAGTGATGTAACTATTGGTTTAAGATAATGTTTATGAGATTGTATCTTTGTTGATTATCTTATTAGGTTATGTGGTATTCTTATGATGTATGATGTTTATTTCATAAAGTTCATAATGCTATGGTTATATGTAATATGTATGTGTGGGTTTAAGTAATCCTAATCTTGTAGCCTTAGAGGTTGTTGTTAACTAGTAAGTGAATGTGTATGTTAAATGCACTTTATAAAAAAAAATTAGTTCGCTTAAGACGTTAATTGTAACTTCCTTTAAAGTTACTTGGCGGGGCATTACAAGAGGTATATCCTGTTTCAGACAACCTACCTTCAACCAATCTTCTTAGAAATGAAACAGTCTACAAGTGTCTTGTAACATAACTCCTAATCTGGAAATTTGTATCCTAGGAGTGCTTAGCTTGTCTTAGTTAACCTAATAACTTTAAGCTTTAGACCAACCTATATTTAATTAGGAAATGAAATACAGTCAACAAGTGTCCCTGAGGTAACTCCTATTCCGGAAATCTTTATCCACGGAGTACTTAGCTTATCATAGTTAACCTACTAACCTTAAGCTTTAGACTAACCTTGGTACTGATTTCATCCTGGTCCTAATATTAAATAGCTAGTTTCCTCGTATTCTCCATATAAGGAGATCATACAGTATAGGTTACTTACATACAAAATGCAATCCATCTTTAAACACATTCCCTTATACTTAGAAATCCCTCTCTTTAAGTAAAGTAAAGATAACAATTTCCCATTGCCTTATAATTATTTTGCAGACAAGCCATTTCCTTTAGTCAATGCAATTATAACAGAAAATATAAATTCTCTTTCACTAGGTTGATCCACCTATGCTATGATACAGTTTAATGCATAAAACAATCATATGGTTTCTTCTACTTTTAAAACAGAGATATTAAAAGAGTGTATTTCTTATGCATGTTTCCTTAAGCTGGCCTTCTTGCTACCTTTGAATGCTCCTGATTCAACTGGTAACAACTCCTCTGTTCTTTTCCTTTAAATAATCTCTCTTTCCTAATTGTTCTTCTCAGATGCTAACTCTTAGCTGAAGCTCAGAATGACTGGAAATCATTTACTGGTAATGTTGGTTACTGTTTTTCTCACAATGGATTTCAGCATTTTAAAAGATGAGTCGACCCTTCTCAGTGAAGAATAATTCAAATGGCACAAATGAAAATGGCTTCTATGCAAGTTTCTCAAACTGTGGTGATCTCTCAAGTCACTTCTCACAAATTGGATTCTTCTAATAAAAGCTTTCTCAACTATGGCTTCACTTCACTCAAAGTTCAAAAAGGATTTAACACAGTAATTTGATAATTGCTGGTAAAAGCTTACTGTATTTCTCACACTCAGCATATAGGAAAATGCAACAAATAAAGAGAACACAGCAACTCAAATGAATGGATATGGGAGCTCTCAAAAATGCAAGACTCAGATTGCACAAAAATGATATCAAACAAAGAATGGCTGGCGTCTATTTATAGGCCCGAAATTGCAACAAATTCCACCATTGAGGGCATGTAAAATGACAACAAGGTGCCCAGACTTATTCAAATGCTACCTGGCAGATTTCTAAAACCTTAATCATTAAAAACAAGAGTGAATCAACCCTATTTGAGCCAAAAAATCAAGACTAAATCAACTCAGAAAGGGAAAAACACCACCTCCAGGAACTTACCAGTTATGGCACCCATGAAGAAATGATTCATCCTGAGTGAATTGGTCAAGGTTTAGTGTTTTCCATTGTGCCAAAATTCGTGGTACAGAAGACACATTTCAGCCTGTGTTTTAATCCATGGAGAGTTCAGAAAATGGCGTGTGCTTCAGTCCCGTGTGTGACATTCTTTCTCAGTGCAGCTTTCACATTTTATTTCCTTATAATGTTTCAATATAGTTTTCAATGAAATATTTCCCTCTTCTAAGTTTGGCGTTTTTATTCCTAGCTCTTTACGATGAATAAGATACTTAATTAATTCAAACAAATTTCATAGTTTATTTCCTATGGTGAATATAATCGATATTTACCAAATGACTTAATAATGCTAAGTCCTTTATTTCCCAATAAATTTCTTCTTTATTTTAAACATATATATATTTATATATATGGTAAAATATTATTTCTCCAAAATCCACTTTAAAATATTTACTCTAAAAGATTTAAATCTTTTAATTTTACACTTTAGAGTTTTAGAATATTTAACTAAATACATTTATATATTTTATTATATAAATATTATTATAGTTCTTTTAAATATATTAAACATATAAATATTTAAATACCCGAGTATTTAATATACTTATATATTTTGATATAACTATAATAATATTATATATAATTACATATATAAATATATTTATATTTAACGAATATAAATATATATACATATACATATTTAATTGTTGATTATATATATATATATACTATGAGCCAGTCAGCATACTTTCAATATATATATCTATGTATATGTGTATATATAGATTCCAGGGCAAATATTTAATATTTCCTCATTATCAGACGTATGCTTATAAACATATATATATATATATATATATATATATATATATATATATATATACTGCAGTATAATCCTCTATGTATACGTATATGTATGTACACTGTATCGACACATCCGTATGACAAGTCTATTAGTCACTTACGCTTGTATCGATATGTTTATACTTACGGATACGTATATATACTATACATGTGTTTATATGCTTACGTCCGACGTTCACATCCAAACATGATACCACCATGATGACCATAATCTCACAATCAAGCACAAGGATAAACTTCACACACAGAAACAGTCAAGACCTCTACTTGCAAGACATACAAGCTATGGATGACTTACCTTATACTCATACAAAACTAACTTGGTTTACTCAATCTAAGGTGAGTGTCTGTATGCTCAAATAGTTCACTTTACCAGTTACCCGACCAAGCTCCCCTCCTGAGTGATACTTCCCCTCCGCCTGGAGGAATGGTTCCTATTCATGCATCCGTTGCCACAAAACCACGACAATTACTTGTTCATAACATTTGCAGTACTTATACAAATATATCAAGTTTAAAAGGAAAGATTCATTATCCTCCTATTCATATTTATGCAGTATTTCACCATGAATTACATTAATTGAAATAACATCAAATGAAACAACGTCAAATGAGATAACATACACATTGATAACAAGGTACAAGCATCTCTGGATTTCACATTACATTCATTTCTACCCTTTATATCACTAGTAAATAGTAACCTCACAATTTGGAATGTAATAAGGTTGCATTCTAACTGTTTGTCAAATTGTTCATTGCTGTAGATGAAGATTTTCAGTCATGAATATGCGTGACAAGTGTTTGTAGCAAATGCCTCTTTTGCTGTAGATGCACATTCATTATCTTTTCAGCTCTTTAGTTGCATTAGGAAGTCATAAATCCATAGTGGTTTTGCATATTCATCTTATATCAGTTATTGGCATATTTTAGTTTAAGTCCTTTAAATGCATATGCTCATTTACAACATCAAAAACACTGAAAGAGATTACAACCAGCAAGTTCAGAATTCGCAAGACAAGTGTTTGACGGAATTCCTAAGAGCCCAAAACTGAAAGTTCAAGTCAGATTTAGCGAGGGTTCTTACATTCCAAAACATCTCAAAATATTCCACATCATCAAAACTTTTGTCACAACTGTAATTAAGAACACCTTCATTCTGTGCAACTAGACACACTGGCACAGATATCCAACACACCAAACGACTTTGCAAAACAACTCAGCACTTGAAACTTTAAGGGAAGGTAGATACAAACAATATGAGCGCGTTCCCAGATCTACAACACAAGAACCTTCACTGCGGAAAAATGTGGAGCAATTTCATTTCTCCCAGACACCCTATTTCACCAAATAGACATGCTATCAAACACATCTTTCGCTGTAGTACGATCCAAAACCTAAAGCTCTGGATATGGCACCTTTGAACACCTTTGATTATCACGTCCAAACGACATGAGCATATCTTCAATCATGAAGAAATGCGGAGCAAAACACTTAACACCACTTTGTCACACTAAACTCTCTTTTATTCAAATTTTATCAAAAGCACTTGGAATCCAAGAGAATCAACTTCATAAACAACATTACTAACATCTCTGCAACTCATCTACAACATCTGTAACAACACTTTCCAATTACAACAATCTCCCCAAAACGCAAGTCAAGTCAACAACTTTTGCAACTATACTGAAGTAGAGCATCAATGACAACACCAGCATGTGTTGACATCAATACCAACAATTCCAGGAACATCATCAATACCAGTAGCATTCCAAAACTCTCTTTATACAATGGGTTGACATCAATGACAACACCCGAGCAACTCACAAACACCACAAGCTTCCAACATCTCCAAAATTCCAACAATGCTATCAGTCTAAGAAGATTCTAGTCAATTTATCCATTGGATCCATTTTATTTTCGTATCATTATCCACCAATTTGGCATGTATTCGAATGGGATGATTAAATCCACTATTTTGGCATGGATACATTTCCTTTTGTTATCTATCAGTTTGGCATGAGCGGAATTTGCATATCATTATTTGTCATTTTTTCATTGATCGATTATATGGATTTGATATTAAAGTAATTTAGTCAACTAGCCACCAATATCTTATTGGTTATTTTCATTGTTCTTATTCTAGTCTCTATATGCTCTCATCTTACCCACATTGGGAACTTGGTGATCAGAATGAGCTAGTATTTGAGTTGATTATAACAAAATTTAGTGCATTTAAGCTAACCATCCTACCAAGGACATTACATATATGGAAGCAAAGGCTATACCATGTGAGGCAATATGGTTGAGATGAGTACTCACATATCTTGCAGGCAAAGAATGTTGAACCTACATCTCAACTTTTTTATGATAAGAATACCATCCAGATAACTAAAAATCCCATATTTAATGCAAGAACAAGTACATGGGGATCCATCAAAAGATTTGTTTGACGAGGCAACCTTGACATGTTGTGGCACAATTAAATAGATCAAATAAATTTTCACCAAAGAATTTTTAATCGGCATGTTTCATAATTTTTTGCAATAAATTTGGAGTCCTCCCAGATAGTCATTATTAGGGATAACTATTGCAAAAATCCATTTGGCATCCATGTTATCATTTAAGTCATTTGCATCCATGTTATAACTTAAGTCATCATTATTGTATGTCTACATTAATTGTCATATTTTTAATGTTGGGCCTACATGCCCATTGATGTCTTATGAGTTGTCACATGATCCAATAACATCTTCTAGGTGCTTGTTGAATTAGCACAGGTGATACATTGGATATAGTGCACTCATATTCATGAATATAAGTGCTTTAGATCATTAGAAGATTGTGTACATTGAGTCAAGTATTTTTGGTCGTATTGTTGGCCACTAGTTGTGTAGGTCATCATTTCTAGTATATGCATGTTGTATTAACTAAAAGGTGAGATTTAAAAATATTTTAGTAAGATTAAATGCCTCATCTTTTTTTGAACACTAGAGTTCCATATTTTTTTAATTTGGTTCAGATTTCTTTAATGCGAATCATATTGTTTTACATAGTCGGAATTGTCCATCAGATTCACTTATTTTTATATCATTTATATGTTCTAAACAGAGTTTCTGAATACCAAAGTTCAAATAGCTTGCAGAATGTATCTTATATTGACATACAAATCCATCCTAAGCACTGTTTGAGACAAAAATTAACAAAACAAATATTGAGATAGAAAGGCAAGAATGCAGAAACATTTGGTATGAAAATCTCAAGGGTCTATCTCAAGAAGGCAACCACTAGCATAAAATTTAGCTTGCTGTAAACTCTTTTCTTTCAAAATCTGTCATGCAGATTAAAGATAATAACATGCATTAACGTGGGAACTGTGAGAGGAAGTAAAAAGATGTACCTCAGGAAGGAAGCCACTACAATAAAGAGCAAACAATGCAGGAAATATCTTATTTCTGGCTAGTTCACCAGTTGCTCCAATAACTGCAATGCACAGAGAAGGTCCTGCAGCTTCTATAAAAGTCTGGGAATCCTTTTCTTGCAAAGGAAAATCATATCTTGTACCAACAAGAGGCACTCCGATGTCATTTAAATGATTCACATCATTATCCATTTGTTGTTCCACACTAGTTTGCATTTCATGTTTACCTACAATATAAGTTTTAGTACCAAAATTAGTTGATCATTCCTTATCCAACCTTAAGGCAAATAAAAAAAGAAATGAATGTCATGAAAATGGTTGATAATCAACATGTTAAGAACCCTCGCTTCATATCTTAATAAATGAAAACATAATTCATTAATATCCTTTAGTTGACAAGAATGCACTTCGTATATAGTTTCTATCACATTTATTGAGCTTTAATAAGTGACAAGAAGTTTCTATAACAATACCTAACTTTTAAGAAGCAAAAATAGCTAACCGTTGACAAGTGAAAAGAAGACATATAAGTAAACATATGAACTATCAATTCATTGTAGAATAATATGAGAAACAAAACTATTTAAATCAAGAGAGATTGCAGACATGTGAGGGAAGTTGAGTAGTTTTAGGTGTTTCTAAAACCTATTCAAAATGAGGACTATGTTTCTCCTAGAAAGAATGTGAACTTAAACCGCTAAACCAAGCTGGTTTTGGATAGAAAATATTGCCCTTGTGGAAAATTAAAAAATTATCTAAATACTTTATAGGTCTGTTTCTCCAAAACTGTTAGCATAATTTTTTATGTTCAGTGGCACCTTTTGTACTTGTAGGGTGTTATTCCTTATTTCAAGATGAACTAAGCTCCTTTCAATTAACACACCTTCACTATTTGACCTACACTAGATAATTTTGCTTTATCTCTACATTATAATATAGAAATTATTTCTTAGTTTCTCTCCTACTCATTCCTCTCAGAAAAAATTGTGTTGTAGGCATTCAAAATTTTATATTGTGAAATCCCAAACCAATTATTCTACCATTTATAGTAGTTATTTTCCAAACAGATTTTGGTTAAGATGTCTTTTGTATTTTAAGTGGCAAAAACATATGCACTAGGTAGGTATTGGGAATCTGAAAATTGAAGAAATCACATTAATCACAAATCTCAAGAATAAAGGAAATCAAATTTGCATTTTATCCTCTATTTACATCCATGGGAAAATGGGGTTCAAAATTCTCTATGACCTGCCAACCACAAAAATTCCTGCTACTATCTACACATAATATAAGTTGTATTATATTATTAAAAAATACTATGAGCCACTTTGAATCATAGATCAAACAAACCCCCTTCATCCAAAGGAATGAAAATGATCAATTAAACTGAAACAAAATAAATCAACACTCTAGAACTATCCGATACAACCATTGCAACCTGCCAGCTAGAAATTTGTACACTGGTATTAATCAACATGTGTAAACACTCTTGTGCCCTGCGCTATCACCTTCTCTACAATCTCCTAACACAACCATTTTGATACAAGTGAACCGCACTCAAATGTTGGCCTCTGATCTTTGTAGCTCTACATGTAATATGAATATTTCCCTAATGCCCAATCACATTGATCTCTACCTCCTTGAATCATGTACCTAGTATGGCATATAGTTCAAAAGCTTGGTCTAAGAAAAAACTCTACACCCCAAATTTTGACTGACTTAGAAATGGCAAAAAAAACATCCTACATAATTAATTAATTACAAAAAAGAAACTTAAATTAATGCATGAGATGCACAAAGAATGAATTTAGGGAATACATGATTCTATTTTGATTATTAATTTTTATAGTTCAAACTTCAAAAATTACATGTCATATGACCCTTGAATGCTCTGAATTCAAATTTTCAAAGTTCAACATTGTATAATATTATAACAGCCAACTACAATCTAAAACTTCTACTTCCCTCTCCTAGTACTAGTACTATCTAGCCTCAAACTAAAAGATGAATCTGAGTCATCAGGAGGAAAGAATGATTCCTCAAGTATGTCTTCCTACGTTCAATATGAATAAAAGAAAAGAAAAGTGTCTTCCTACAACACTTCTATTGCTGCTATTTATCTCTCCAGTTCAATGAAACCTTCATCAGTGAACATTACATCTACTTCTTCATCTATCCAATCTGAAAATGGATCAATGTAATTAAGGTTATGACATCATAAGAAAGACCATTCACTTTTTTGGTTTGAAGATGAAGGTTTTATTTGAAGAAGGGGTGGTCACAAAGGCACACTCTTGGGCCAAACCATTTCTTTTCTTGGTGTGAATTCTCTCAAAAATAAGCTCCAATTGCGTTCACCCAAAAGTACTACAAGGCTGAGACAAAACATGAATAGCTATCCTCTGAGATTTGGTGTTCAAACACCGAAAATCTCCCATGACAATCTATAAATTGAACATTTAAAACTTATAGATATTAAGTAAAAGTTAAAATTTCTAGTACCAAGCCAAAAACTAAAATTGTATTTATCAAAAAATTGTGATTTAAGGAATTTTTTTTTCCTAGCTATTATTTTTCCCTCCTTCGAATGCGTAAAGGTGAAGAAAAGAGCCTCCCAGTTGCAGACTTGTAAACCTCCAACTCATCTAGAGATATGTCTCTAATGCCTTCATTTGATGCCATCCTCTCTATGCATGTATGAAGGCCCACCATGACATCTTCATTAACCTTAAGCATATCAAAGAAGTAGAATTTGGGGTTTAGGTAGTACATCATGTCATATATTAGCTATTGGAGTTGACTTGTCCATCTACAATCAATGATGCATCAAATGATTTCATATTTTTCTTGTCCTCGCCAAATACCTCCTTGGTCCTATTCATGGCCTCATAAATATAACTCATTGGAATGTTATCCTAGTCAACCAAAAGTATAACCTTGAGTGGAGGATTTGTCACCTAAAAATTTGACATTTGAGATTTAAATTAATAGAAGATTAAAAAATAAAAACAAAAACAAACACTAGTGAATACAAAATTCCCTCAAACTTAAATTTGTGAGTTGCCTTGAGTATCTTTGCAATCTTGACAAATACCTCATTAAAAACTATCCTCATGGACTCTCCTCCCTTTCCATCCTTTTGGATATGGAGAATTAACTAGGCATTGCTCACAAACAATTTCTTGAGAGAAGGTATTTCCCCTACAATGTTTTGCAAAGGGATGAAGTTTGTGCCAGATTGTGTCACCCCTATTTGCACAAGCTCCCCGCCTTTCATGTGCCCTCTCATCAAACTAAAACCAAGTAGGGTTGTAGGTAGATTTGATAATTTTTCTGGTGTCTTCAATCACATGTTTGATCCATCCAATCATCCCAATTTCCTCTATTAAATCCCAGAAATGAGCAATGCAATGACTCCAACAAATGGTGGAATGTTTCTCATGAGTAAGTCCCGCTATAGTTATATATGCAACTACATTTTCCTTGACAATTTGGACAACATTCTCCACCCCAACCTCCTAGATCACTCCCTTCAATATATTCCACAAAAAACTCAACATCCTTGACTTTGTCAAAAGAATCTATGGACTTCAAGAACACCAATGTGCCACTTGAAGCCACCAAAATAATTATCTTGTTCACACCAACTGTCCGCTCTTCCAATAAATGTTGCAGCCCTTTTTGTCCCATATTATTCTTTAATCTTCTACTACTGGCTGCAATTTAATATGGCTTCCTTTAATAACGAGGCACTAAAATCATGCAAATTTAGTGTCTCAAACCCTGCACTAAACATGGTTAATTCATTTACTAATCCATCACAATATGAATTGTTCTTCACATTAAATGGTATATTATTGTAGCAACAAAAATTTATAGCTGCTACTCTTTCCTAATCAAGTTTTTCTTGGTTCTAAGAGGGCCTTTCAAGCAAAGGTTGTGCACCTAGAACATTAGGAAGGATGAAGGAATCAAAAGGAGAATTGAGATTTCTAGAATTCTCCTCAATGGAGGAATGCCAAATCCATAGACCAAGAAGAGAATCTCCACATGATTTAGAAGTGGCCCTGGAATAAATTGCTGATGCAACTACTTCACTTGTCGTCTTCCATTCATTTTTCTTCTCTCTATAACAAGAAAGTAGAGCAATCATTTCCCTCTTCACTTCTTTTGCACTTGGCTACACAAGTGGACATCCTGATCAGCAACTCAAGAAAGATGGTGTTTCAACAGATTGATAACCCCATAATAAACCAAAAATAATTGCAGGTCATTGTGCACTTCATCACACCTAGTGTGCCATGATTCCATGCAAGGTACTTTCCATCAACACCTTGCATGAAAAACTATCTAGACATTGAAAAAAAATTGACATCATAACAGCAAGGCTTTGATTTATTGGAATTTGAGATTTCAAGAAAAGAAAGAAAAGGATTTTCAAAAATATAAGAGGATTGGAAATATAGCAAATTTCATAAGCATTTTCCCTATTTTGAGCTTTTTAGAAAAAATAGAAAACAAAATAAATACTTGTTGAAATGCACTCCAATCATCGACAAATACTTCAAATTGCACTCCCAATCAATGAACAATCAATTTGATTTGCTAAGATTGCAACCACTATGTAATGTTGTCATGTCCCCCGAAATTGTAACACCAAAAATGAAATATTAAAATATCCAATAAATATCAAAATATAAATATAAGTAATTGCAATCTAAATATTATTATTATAATTATAATTATCCTAGATAATATTATAATTATAATTATTGAATATAATATTGTAAATATTAAAATATAAATACTAACAGTTTAAATATCATTATCATAATATATAAATACTAAAGTATATATAAAATAATAATAATAAATATATGCCGGCACGGGTAGCGCGGTTGGCTTGAGGCTGTGGGGTTACCCCTCATGGTCTTGGGTTCGACTCGCTCTTGGACTAACCCGGCGCACGGGTTGCCGGCTCCACGTGCGCCCCCAGGGATTAGTCTCGCCTAACTCGCCCACTACGCCATTGTGGGGGTGCTGGGTTGGTTGCGGGGACACCCTGGGTTAAAAATAAATATAAATAATAATAATAATAATAATAAATATATTTTAAGAAACATATAATAAAATATAAAACAATAAACATAAAATAATAAATATAAATAATACAAAACAAGATATAATCACCAACAGCGATTGTTAATGTGCATTGACTATTCTAAACTAAAGCAGCGATTTCATAATTAAATCGATCGGACTGTTATTTGGGCAGCAATCAAACTGTTATTATTAAGGCAACGATCAGGGTGTTATTACTTTATGAAAAGGTGCCTTCTCTTTTTGTAAAGTCGTCCCTTCTTATAGAAGACACCTCTCTTGGGAATAAAGACGGTATATAAGGAATATAAATTGGAAGATAAAAGGCAAGGAGAAGAATATCATTCAATGTTTAAGAAGAATCGAAGCAGCAACGAATCTAATAAGGAAAGGATGAGAATAAACTATGAAGTAAGGAATCTGGAATATACTTCTAAAGTATAGCAGCAGATCGAATGGGGGGGTAGTCTACATGGATATAGCAGCAGCAACTGATATAATCAGAATAATATTAAATCCTCCATCACCTACAGTAAATGTATTTATTATTCAGACAATAAGATATTAAAAGGAGAAATAGAAGAAAGGAAATCAATGAGAAACATGGAACATATCTCTGAGTGCAACAGCAGGCATAATCAGATAAGTTCCTATAAAATGATCATAGGAATATATATATATATATATATATATGCATTTTATGATTATGCTATAATGATGCTTGCAGCAATTATTGAGCCGTATAAATTGTTGTGTTTCCTTAATATGAGTATGAGTAATAGATTCTTCTGTGCTTGATTTACACTAACTATATTCTCTGAATATTAAAGGCAGATCGATCAAGGAGAAGAAATACCCAAACCAGGAAACGAACAAGAATCAGTCCAGTTCATCACCACAGCATGCTATTACCATATATATCATATATTCATGTGCTTTTTTGCCACTTATTGTCTTACATTATATATAAGTATAGTCTTATATAAAGAAGGAAGAATATGTAACAACCCCAAAACCGGGTAAACAAAAAATTTTCTAATTTCACTAATAAGATACAAGGAAATACAATTAAATGACAAAGTAAATAACTTTTCTTTTCATTCTAATTGAACATTTCATCATACAGAAATAAAAGACACGATACATCATTGTTCTATTTTCCAAGTAAATAACAGAGTACGCTTTCCTGATTACTTTTCTTCAAAATAAAAAGCAAGGTAAGAATCTTACAAGTTTCAAACATAGCTCGGAAGCTTTTGAGCAAATAGGAATAAGACTGTCCAGGATCTTCCCTTTCAAACCTTGGTTCATCAGAAGTCTTAAGGTGGAGGGGAAACATCACTCAGGTGCTTTTCCACCAACCACGGACTTATATTGCGGTCCCCCGCACGTTTACTGTTAAGTAGACGGCCCTCCCTTCTTCGAGGAGATTGGTTGGGTAACCGGTTCTGTATGACCAACTGAGCATAGTGTGTAATCCTACATAACTAAATCCTTGTGTCCTCACAATCTCAATCTAGCATGTAACCTGGATTACTGTGAACTGACAGTGTAATTCGTCTCACAGTCTAAGTGGACGTTAGGTATACTACACTACTTTGGCCAAAGCATTTCGGCAGTACTTATACTGACGGTCATCTATCACTTGCACTAAGTCAGGTTTGGTTTGACTTAAGGCTGCCTTATCCTACGCGTAGGTTGAGTCCTTCAGTGGGTAGTCAATCACCCTAGACTTCCTACTTCAACTACTTAAACAGGAAATGGAGTACAGTCAACAAGGGGTCCCTCTGGTACTTCCCAACATGGAAATCTATATCCATGGAGTACGTAGCTTTCTCTAGTTAACCTATTTAACTCTAAAGCTTTAGACTACCTTGGTTCTGAATCCACCCTCGTCCTAGTATTTAGTAACTAATCCCTTTCCTTTACTTAAGGAATTCAAGCAGTATTCAAGCAATACAATTATAAGGTACTTTACTAAAAGTAAACAAATATTTCCCTTTCAAATTCATCTATGATTTCAAATGATTCGTTTCAACATGCTTTTAAGTTGTTCCAATTCATCAAGTTCTCTAAGCTATTTCAAAAGCTTTTCTAAGGAAATTAAACTATTCCCCAATTTGACCAGCTCTTTAAGCTATCTCTTAAATTCAATAAGCCTTTTCTAAGGAATTAAACTATTCCCAATTCAGCAATTTCATAGAACATAGAGGTTTCTTTTTTTATTTTTCCTTTCATAAAGCAAGACATAATCAAGCAATCTAATCATACAATTTAAAATAAATAACAGAAAATCTATCAACATATATCTCATGCCTGATTTCCTTTTGCGTATGAGCTTGATCGGTAACTTCAATCCTTGCTCCACCGTCCTTCGCAGCCTTCTCTTAACTTAAGCAAAAACTACTTTCAGGTAAATGCAAAAAGTGTTCTCAGCAATACTGTCTCTCAGCAATACTGTCTCAATTGCAAATGATTTTCACAAAATGGCAATGGCTTTCACAAAAATGGCAATGGCTTTCATAAAAATGGCAATGGCTCTCATAGAATGACAATGGCTTTTATAAAATTTGAATTCCAAAACACAGAAATACCACAGCACTGTATTTCGAATTTTCCAAGGCAAGAAGAGTGAAATGAAAAGATTGAGTGTCTTTCAACAATGAGTGAGAACCTATTTATAGGTTTCGAATTCTCATGTTTCCTACCTTGTAGGCATGAGAATTCGACACCTCTCATTTTGAAAATGTCAAAATTCGCAGTGGCAGTCACACAGCAAAAGGGTTGATGATTCAACATAATTTTCTCAAGAATGTTTCAACATATCACATGCCAAATTCGTGGATCAACCACGTACAGGGAAAAGCCCTTAAAAATGGCGAACTTGAAGAACAAATGGCGTTTGGATTTTGCTGCAGAAAACGTCAAGGTTTACGCACACACAGTTCATGCCTCCTTCCACCCACGCGTCCCAGACCAGTGGCGTTCAAGCATCCGCGACCAGGTCTAAGCTACGCGAGCTAGGCGCGGATTATTCTCCTTAGTTTTCCACTGTTTTCTGGTTTAACAGTCGCGCGATTTCTTCCCATGAAGAAATCCGCGATTTTACTCAAACATTAACTTTAAATTTTTAAACAGTCTATAGTTCAGCATTTCGAAATTCTTTTTCCTTTTATATTTTCCAAGTATTTCAATATTTCGAAATTCCTTTGTATGGTTTGCAAAGTATTTACCAAAGACTATGAAAGTTTTATTACCTTTATTTCCAAGGTAAATAAACTCAAATTCCTTTATAAGCTAAATGTAAATTTAAATGCCAAAGATTTATAGTTTATACAAAATCTTTCCAAAGTTTTAGATATTTTAATATTTTCATTAAAATATATTAATATATTTTATATTATATTCAATACAATATTATTATAGTTTTTAACTTACCTTTCTTTTAATATATAATATATAAATATATCTATATAATATTCAAAATATTACATTAGATATATTAATATATTATATTACCGATAAAACTATAATAACATCGATATTAAATATATTATTAAATATATTAATTAACTTACCCAGTTTACACTTAAACATATCTATACATGTTTATTTTCAAATCTCCAATTACGTGTATTATAGGCCAGTCAGAGCACCTCTAATGGACGTAATTGCATAAACACGTATTTATACATTTAACCGTAAATTCCAGGCATCAGTAACTTATCAGTTCACATTTCACATTCAAGGCTCACAGAACAGTAAGTCAGTCAATCAAGGAACACCACTCATAAAGCATGAAGAAGTAATCATAACTCCTAAGCCTAAGGATGACTTATCATGACAACTTAATCTGACTCAGTTCCTAAAATCCTCAGTGAAGTGTGTGTATGCTCATACGATCAACTTTACCGGTTAGTCGACCAAGTTCCTCTTCCTGAGTGATATTTCCCCTCCACCTGGAGGAATAGCTCCTGTTCCTGCATCCATGGCACAAAACCACGGCAATCAAATGCTCACAATATTTGCAATATATATATATAAATCAAATATATAAAACAAGACTAATTATTTTCCTCTATTCATTGTTTTATTCAAGAATAACATCAATCAAGAATACAGAATGAGCCAAACATAACATGCAAACAAGATTTCATATTGTCAACAAAATTCAATCACATTTGTTCATTCAAAACCTTCCTTACAATCAGAATGCTCTAAACATTACTAGAATAGTAACTATACAAATTCCGGGGTGTAACAGAATAAATGTATTTCTACACAAAATCATTTACCTATGTATGCATGTTACTTATAGATAATAAGAAGGATCTCTATGACTGGAATTGTATTATGTTAATTGTCTTAAACCCACCCTGTGGGAAGGGCCATGTAATGTCCCCATTTTTAGCACTACACTTTTCAGTGACTGTTAGCCTATTTTCGGATACCCATAGGCTAGTCAGAGGCAGAATTAGGGTTTCCAGCTACTTGGAGGTTTCTTTTGAGGATTCAGGGGTTTGCATGTTGGAGTTTTACAGTTTGGATTTTGGATTCCTTCTGGGTTTTCAGAGAGCATCGTAACGGTGTGACAAGCAACTGAATCAGAGACTTTTCCGGACTTACTATTTTTAGTAAGTACGACGGTTGCTCGGATTATGGTAAAAATGAGTTTGGAACAACTTACTATTTTTAGCAATATGCTATTTTTAGTAAGTTCTGTTTTTAGCAGTGCTATTTTTAGCAAGGTTTATGCAGTTCAATGCAATGGCTATATTTGGCAGGTCAATTTGAGCAGTTTGGTCTCCAACACCTTTGGTGCTAATTTTGGCATTGTTTCAGCAACTTGGTGTTATGGCTATTTTGGGCAAGGCAATATAGTCAGTTGGTCTCTAACATTTGAGGTGATTATTTTGATATTTGATGAGAATATTATTTTAAGTGAAATATTTAAAAGGCATGTTTGGACGCCTTGGAGAAATAAGTAGTTAATTATATTTATATTTCACTTTATTGTTTTGACGCCTAGCCTGGAGGAATTAAATCAGTTTAATAAAGTGTTTCACTTTATTATTATTTTGGATGCCATAATATACTTTATTGACAATTTAATAAACTATAATGCTTCTTGGAGGAGGACAACTTGGAGAAATGAAATGCAAATGACACTAATGGGCATTGTGAATTTGAGTTTGGTTTTGGCGTCCATTTGGAGGGAGATTGAATTTGAATTTGGAGCAGGAAATATTATAAATAAGAGCATTGGGCTCTTAGTTCATCATCTTAGATATCTATAGTAAAGTTATGCTACCGAAATGGTTAGTGAACTGCTTCGAGGGATGCATACCTCCTAGCTTTGGCTTGACTTCTTGCTTGAAAGACAGCAACTAGTTGAGATATTGTTGTTCTTACTCCTTGAGAATAGATTGAGCACATTGTAGTTGGGTTTTCTTGCATTTCTGTCAGTTTTTGGAGTTGCTGGTTTAGTATAGCTGAAAGTAGTTTTTGCTCACAAGTCTTAGAATATATTTTATATTGTTCTGGGTAGTTTGTATATGTCATTAACATCCTTGGGCGCCCCCTTTTGGAGAGTTTTAGATTTTATTATGCAGATTTGGATTTTATCTTGCTGAAGTCGCCCCTCTTGAGGCCGTACCACTTCATCTTGGTTGGCAAATGTTTAGAAAATTCATTGAGTAGTTGTTGCCGCTGTTTCTTGGTCATAACTTGGTCCCATCTTCCTTGGACTTCATTGCACTTAGTCTCATGTCATTTGGAGTAGTTTTGATGGAGTTATGATCATTTTAGTGGGTCATAGAGCTGCTGATCTGCATTTTCTAGTTGTTGGTCTGTGAAATATCCCGAACCAATTTTTTCAATTTTCGATCACAGTTACAATGCAACATGCACCCGTTAAGGTTAGCGTCAAAACCAAAACGATGCACATGTAACTCTAACCAAGAATGTACACCAGGATCCCGAGTTGGGCAAGGTGTGAACATATGGTCAGAGGATGACAAAGCAAAGTTGTTAAGGGAACTCTAACCAAGAATGCGCCTGAGAACGACGAGCATATGGTTAGAGGATCTCTACCACTACAAACTGCAATTGAAAGTAACTCAACACCAAGTATGTGCTACCCAATTCCAGAATGGAAATGAGGTGACCATATGGCGGAGGTGAAAGATACAATGCAACTACAAAATGTAAAGTAGGCGGCAAGCCAGCCTCTTCCACTTATCCAATGGGAAATACAGTAAATGAAAGAGTAAAAGTTAGCATGCTGACAGTACTACTGTTCAACTTACAATATTTAGAGAGTCTGCCAAGCACACATGATTAGAAAGCGTTCAATGCTGCAGTAAATGTAAAAGACTCTTCTATACTCTACTTGACTCCTCGGACTCAATCCCACCCTCAAGATGAACTCCTATAAAACTGATCTAACTGAACTATTGACCGAAATAACACAGAACAGCAACCTGTTCCTCACTAAAATGCTCACAAAATGCTCAAATCTTCACCAAACGTCATGAGGACGAATGCTAAAGACTCCTGGAGGTATGGCGCCCAAATCCCAATGAAGAACCTAAAGCAAACAAGCCTAGATATTTAATGCACAAATCCCAATGCACCCTAGGAAGGTACGGCCTTCAAGAAGGTACGATTTTGCATTATAAAATTCAACTCTTCATTAAAAATTCTGAAACTCAATGCAAAGGGTCGCCCCTATCAAGGAAACTCAATGAATCAATACCTAGAACGACTGTATTTTTATTTTCTGATTTATGAATAAAACAACAAATTCAGCCCTGTTATCAGCAACTCCAGAAAAAGACATAAAATGCAATAAACTGAGCTACAAGCAAAACTCAAGCTACAATGCAATCCTCACTACAAAATCCCTTAACAATAAGCAAACTTCTCCACTAGGTGCTATCTCTCCAGCACGAAGTTGAGCCAAGGCTAGGAGGCATTCATTCCTCGAAACAGTCCAGCAACCATTTCGGCAACATAACAATATTGTAAAAACATAAGATAAAGAATGAAGACCCAAAGCCTCCTTTTATAACTTTGGCCAAGCACTCTAGAACCTTCCAGAAGGTGCACTCCACTCTAGAAATCTTAATTCCATGTTGACCCTTTGACTTCTCCAAATGGCGTCCCTTTTTCCAATGTACATTCCACTTTTCTAACTTAACACCAACTCTTCTCATTTTGACGTACCTTTTCATGAAGTTAACATTAATAAACAAGATACATATTTCACTTAAATCTTTTGATGAAGCGCCTACCCATAAAAATCCTCTTTTTAAAAATATCTCCGTTAAGATAATATTTTCATCAAATATTGAGCTTGCCAAAATAATCACCTCAAAAGCTGGAGACCAGATGAATATACTACCCTGCCTGATATAGCCACTTAATCGAACTTCAAAGACCTTGCTAAAAATAGCACTGCCAAAAATAGCACTTACTAAAAATAGCATACTACTAAAAATAGTAAGTTGTTCCAAACTCAGTTTAACCCCAATCCGAGCAGCCGTCATACTTACTAAAAATAGTAAGTCCAGAAAAGTCCTCTGAATCATTTGCATGTCACACTGTCGCGAAGCTCTTTGAAAACCCAGAAGGAATCCAGAATCTGAACTATGAAACTCCAACATGCAGCCCTCATAACTTACTAAAAATAGTAAGTCTAGAAAAGTCCTCTCATCCAGTTGCATGTCATACCACCGCAAAGCTCTCTGAAAACCCAGAAGGAATCCTGCGACCAAACTGCAAAACTCCAACATGCAACCCTCTGAATCCTCACGGAAGCCCATCCAGCAGTTGGGAACCCTAATTCTGCCTCTGACTAGCCTACGAGTATCAGGGAATCGGCTAATAGTCACTGGAACGTGTAGTGCTAAAAATGGGGACATTACAGTCTATCATATCAAATTGTAAAAGTTTGTCTTTTGAGTGGGGTTTTGGGTTGGAAAGTCATTTTGATGATAGGAGAGACTTATTCTATTATTGCAGCATTGAGACAAATGAAATACAATGATATTGGCAAGAGTTTTATCATATTGTAAGTTGAACAGTAGTACTGTCAGCATTCTTATTATCTTGCTTATTACACTGCTTTCCCACGCTTGTGGAAGAGACTAGTCATGCTCATTCTACATTATATTGCATTTACATATTGCTGATCGGCTGAGCCGTCAACATACTCCCGCTGAATAAGTGGTCGAGTTGCATATTTACTTTCAACATTGTACTTTCTATTTCCAGTCCTCCCGCTGAATAAGTGGTTGAGTTGATTGTTACTTTCAGCAATGTAATTTCTATCTCCAGTCCTCCCGCTGAGTAAGTGGTTGAGTTGATTATTATTTCCTCTCATTGTACTTTCCAGTAGTTCAAATTTATGCTAACGATCCCCTTTCGAGTATGCTCTTACCTTGCCCATACTGGGATCTGGGTTGATCAGAAAAGAAAGGGTCCCCTTCAGTTTGTTTATGGTTTCACTAACGTTAACGGGTGAAATTAATGTGATAAAACTTGAAAAAATTGGCTAGCACATTTCAGGCCAGGGGTGGAGTGGTAGAGAGCCAAAAGCCAACTTGTGACCTCCGCCCAATCCCACAAGATGGCAAGTGTCTTTAGGGGTCCTGACATGGATGGGGAAAGCGGGTACAAGTCACCAAGGGGGAGGGTTGTGGTATACACCCTCTTAGACTTGGCATATGGCTTCGAGCGGACCCATCATGTCCCTTCTCCCAATCCCTAATTTGTTGCATTATGGATAATCTATGAATGTGATGCAATTTCTTAATCCTAACCAACATGTCTACATATTTGTGAATGTTGTTCATGTGGTGAATGTAGAGTTCAATCCAAAATTACATCTTTGAAGAGATATTTATTGATAAGGTGAAAACCTTAACCCTAATTTGTTGTAATTTGTGATCAATAGGCAAATTCTAGGGAAAATTAGGATAAGGGACATTACAAATGTCCCCTCTCTAGGTGTAGTCGAATTGGTAGTATTTTAATTAAATACTAATGTTTTTAAGTTAAATTTAATATTTAAATTGGGATTATTAAAATAATTTAAAAAGGAGACATAAGGTGATTATTTACAAAGGGGTAAAGTTAATACTTTAATTGTGGGGTCAAAAAGGGAGACCCATGTAATGTCCCCAATTTTTATGAGTCGACAGATAATTAAATAATTAATTTTAAGTTGTCAAAAAGATTGCATTAAAGGATAACTTAAATTAATTATTTAATGGTATGCAAAAGTAACTTAATTTTTGGAACAAGTTAAATAAAATTAATTAATTTTGGGGTGAATTCAAAAAATGAATTAAGGTAAAAAAAAAAGAAAAGGGTGAGAATTCAAGAAGTTGGAGGAGTTGCAAGGAGGAAGAGAATAAAACTTTTGAGGAGGTTTGTTGTAGGTAGGTTGGTTTTGGTTTTTTTTTTTGGAAGACTGTATTGCTGGATAATTTCTAGAACTTTGTGAAGATGAAATCCTTCACAAGGATTATCATCTTTGGAGTTGAGAGCAGTGTTACAAGACTCGAACTCGCCTCAAACTCAGCAAGCCAATTTTTGACTCGGACTCAGAGCCCAGACTCACCAAGACTCGGCAAATAGAAAAACCCAATAACTTCAAAGATTTTTAAGGATTTAAAACTTGTTTCATGCACCCTTTAATAAATAAACCTTAAAGACACAATAACACATCAAATAGAAATTACTATGATCCCATACACAAACATACATCGATCACATAAGTATAAAAGCAAATTTTAGCTGAAGGAAATAACACATTCAGATATATAAATATTGTCAAATGTATACAAAACTCATGGAATATGAAAACTAAAAAAACAAGTCTATGGCTCAAAAGAGCTTGCATTACTCATCCCAATATCACGACAAGTCATGCGCTAGTGTCTAAGATAGGTCCTAGATGATGACGTAGCCATGATATTTGCTTGCGTCTCAATGATTGGTGGGTATATTCAAGTGAGGAATTTATTATTAAGATTTTATTGAAGCCTTCAAGACTGCATGTTTTATTCTCTAATGTATGAAACAAGATAATCCTTTATTATAGCTTTGACTGTGAAAGATGCAGAGATTTGCAACAGGGGATATGTATTTTGTACGTTTTATGATCATGATTCATCATTGGCCTATAACATGCTTAGACCTATAGTTTGATGAGGGTTTGGGGGAAATGCCCCAGCGGGATCAAGGGGCAATGCCCCTCATGGGGGTTCGGGGGCAGCGCCCCCAGCGACGTCAACGGGTAGCGCCCCTTGTGGGGGTCTAGGGGCAACACCCCTAGTAGGATCAAGGGGCAGCGCCCCTAGCGGGGTCAAGGGGCAGCGCCCCTTGCAGGGGTCTGGGGGCAACACCCCAAACGGGGTCAAGGGGCAGCGCCCCTAGCGGGGTCAAGGGGCAACGCCCCTTGCAGGGGTCTGGGGGCAACACCCCCAACGGGGTCAAGGGGCAGCGCCCCTAGCGGGGTCAAGGGGCAGCGCCCCTTGCAGGGGTCTGGGGGCAACACCCCCAACAGGGTCAAGGGGCAGCGCCCCTCATGGGATCCCAAGGCAACGCCCACCAAGCCCAAATGAAGACCTTCAAACACACAAACCTTCATGGCGCACACCATTTAATTAAAAATATTGTAAATGAAAGATTGCAATTTTTTTTTTTTTAAATAATTAAAATGGCCAAGTTTGGAGCATGAGACTCGACGAGTCCGCCAAGTCTACCAAGTTCGGCGAGTCCGACGAGTCTCAGTGAGTACTCGGCAGTTGAGTCTCTGGGACTCGTTTAGGGTCACCCGCTTTGGGACTCACAATACTTGCCAAGTTTGGGCGAGTCTTGTAACTATGGTTGAGAGACACTCCCTAGGTGATTGCCGATAATTCCAAATTAGGAATTATGCAAGTACTCTAATGGGTTCTTTCAGGTATTTCAAGGTTTTATATTTCAGAGTTTTTTGATTTTGATGTTGATTGAATAATCTTCTATTGTTCAGAATGTATAAAGGTAGTATTAAAATAAAAGGAAATTATGTTTCCTTTCTTGATACCGTACCATTGAATTATGGGTCATACAAACATTTATCAGCCTTCAATTTGGAGTGTGCATTTCCAATATAAAGAATCTACATGTTTATATGCAGAGTTTTTAATTAGCTATGCATGCATAGCACCAGTATTTTGAAGTATGGTATCCACTGTGAGTTATAGGGTGAATTTATAGAAGCATTTTATTTTTAAAAGGCCAACATTCAATTCAAACTCAACTGTTGTTGAACATAGGGAAGATAACAGTAAATCAAATTAAAATTGGAAGATGTCGTTTGAATAAGGAATCAATGCATATTCATCTACCTTATTTTTCTAATAACTGCGCCTCCATGACAATTGAGTCTATTGTATCTACTGAAACATTCAAGGAAGTTTGAAATAGCTAATTAAGAATAGCTACTATTTATGAGCGTAAGAATAGCTACTATTTATGAGCGTAAGAATAGCTACTATTTATGAGCGTGAGAATGGCCATTGGAGCATAATTGGTTGACATAGGAACAAAAAGGGAATTCATTGAAGCCAACATGGATTTCTTCAAGGATGAATGTCATTTCATATTGTGCATCGCCATATGAGTCGCCTAGCTATTAAAAGAGCTTGGAGAATTTTGGGAAGTTGTAGCTCTTTCTTCATTTTGTCAACAGATATAATTAAATGCCTTCTTTAAAGAGAATTTGTTTAATCTATTGCTATTGTATGATAGAAGGATGCTTTAAATTTTAATATTGGAGGCTTAGTGAATTTTTGAAGGACTTAGCCGAAAGTGTAGAATTGATAATCTTCAAGAAAGAAGCCGACTTATTTGGAGGCTCAAACTGTTTCCTTGCTTGAGCTTGTCATTATTCTGGACAGGTTGAAGGAGAATCATGTCACAGAAAAATTAGAAGATCGATATTATTATAAGTATATGCAAATAAGCTGAAGGATACTACCAATTTGGAGATGATAATGTTCAGTGCTTGTTGCCATCGTACTTTAATACTACTATTTTCCTATTTGGTGAGATGCTATTTTATATGAGCTACAACTTATGAGGGAGATTGTGTGGGAAAAGGTAAAAGGTAAAATGATTTAAAAAGAAACTACCGCTGATTATCTTTATAGCCATCGAAATGCTTAATGAGTGATTTATTAGAACCATCATATTTAAGGTTGTGAATTGGGAGAGTTTGTATATTTAAATCTGGGCAGCCAAAACAAGTGAGCCACAGGTCAAATAATTTTAGCATGAAATATTAAATAACTCTTGTTAGAGTTATTGTTTATTCTGAGCAGGGGGGACTAAGATAAATATTTATAGTTCTTAAGCTACGTATAATACAAGGGAGATTTACGAGTTAAGAAGAGTTGTGATGCTTTGAATATTAAATGGAGAAGGTAATCAGTTAGCAAAATCTATGCCAGATTTGGAGTTAATATCCCTCAATGAGCTACTTATATTTATAAGGTGTCGCTTGTTCAAACCCAGTGCACAGTTGAAGGATACTGAGAATTATTATTTCTCTAATTCCCAAGTTGGCGATATTTGCATGTATGGTTTATAATCTCTGATAAAAAAATCACCAGTTATTATTCTGAAGATTGCTCCTATAGCATTTTTTATGAACTGTATTTATCTCTTTCAAAATAGCATTTTTCCATTGTTTTGTAATTTGAAAATTGGAGAAAGATTTTAGTGTGTTTGAACTGCATAACATTAATTCTCCTAGGAACAAAATTACAAACATTTCTGGGACAACCCGGTACTAACTGTTTGACGAAATGCTTAAAATGATCAATTAGTGATTTGATTTCAAAAAAATTGGTATTAAAACTAGTTGAGGAAAGTACAGAACAGAGTAGGCTATTATAACATAAGAAATAAAATTTATTAGAAACTGGAGTTTCTTAAGAATTGGAATGGGAGTTACGGAAAGTGAACAAAAGTGAGTTTTGGGCTCTTTTTTCTAGAGGCTGGAGAATTTTTTGGAGAAAAGGTAATTGATGGTTGAATAGAGTTCACTAAAAAGCTTTGTGAGGACATAAACCTTCACAAAGGTCATTGGCTGCGAAAGTGAGAGACCTTTCCTAGCTGATTTAGCAAGTAATAAATTAATAAAGATTTAATAAAATTTTCATGCTGAGCATTGAAATCGCCGAGGAATCAATGAGCTGAATTCTTTTCAACTAAAGTGTAGAAGAGTCGATATTTGGACGGCTGAGTTTATATTCAAATGGGAAATGGAGATTTTTTTTAATAGCAAACATTCATAAGTGGAGCGTAGAATTTTTCTAATATCATAGTCATGGGATTTGGAGATGGATTTGTAGATGTTAGCATGTGTTTTTAAAGAGTAATAGAAATGTTATTTTTTACTGAACTTTTAATGCAAGGTTGTCGTTCCAATAATAGTTGAACGATGGTGAATTAGAATCGTGACTCTTGGAAAATATTCAAGTTGTTGGTTTAAAATTATAGAGTCGAGTGCTCAGTGGCTTTACTTAGCTGGTCGATTTTTTTAAATGTAGATAGCAGCGCAACACCCTTACATTGCTGCTCTGTCAACTCAAGATATACCAAAGAAAATTACAGTGAGCCAAATTTTCCAGTAGACTGTTGCCACCTGGTCTAATTTGTTGCTACTTTTCATTAAATAGAGGTGGGGTCTTTGGTCAACACATGCCTTCTAGTGTTGGAAATGCTAGCAAAATATTGAGCTCGTGCAAGGATTCAAAAGCTAAACTGGAAGGCGTGTGATATAGGGGTTCAAACCCAAGAAAATTGTTTACATAAAATCACTCTTCGTTATCGTCAAACCAACATCCATATTTGACATGTGAATAAGAGGTTGTCGTGGGTGTTTTGTTGGAGTTTGTGTGGGCTGGATATTTCCATTGTGAAGGTGTGGACTAAGCATTTCCTTCTTATTGTGGAGACATGAATGGTCAAGATCTATGGAGCTAAAGTACCAGCGCTATAGTTGATCAACGTTGATACAATAGTTCTTGGTCAATACTTCTAATATTTTTCTAGAAATATCTGCGAGTCAAAGAGGTTAGGACCTTTTTATTAATATGTTGTTTACTTTTGTCCATGTAAGGCAATTCGATGAATTAAAGTGAAATTGTCATATGTTCTAAGTAGAGCAATTATTTCTATTTATTTGCAATTTGCAATATATATTGAATGTTACATGAGATCTTGTCAAACCATCATCATATGCAAATAAAAAAATCAAAAGAAACAAAAAAAAAGGGGGGGTGGAACAACACAGTGATATCAGAGCTCAATTTTCCTGTCAGCCTATGTTTAAAGAATTTTTTTCAGTTTTAGTCCTGTTATGAGTGAAAGAGAACAAAGGTACTTTAACAGGGAACAAAGGAAAACTTAGTGGCATCCCCCTCAAGTTCTAGAGGGAGAAACTATTTCGGGTATCCTTGGATAACATCAAGATTTTCCCAATGATAGTGGTATTGATCCCTTAGCATGTGTTGAATAGGTTGAGGTGAATATGGATAATAGAGAGCGTGGGTAACCAAGTACAAGGAAAATTTTGAATGATCTTGTTAGAGGACAACGTGATTTACAATAGAATTTGGCTCAGATGGTTACACTTATGACTCAACATATGTTGAGCAACAATAACAACAACAACAATAATAATGGTGGGAACAATGAGCATGAAAGAAATGGTGGCAATGGGGATGGATCAGTCAATAATAGGGTTGTAAATCATCGTATTGTAACTAGGACAGCCAACACTAGACCTATAATGCAAATTTTTTCTCCAAGGAATGTCCCTCAAATTGAAATTGAACCAACACAACAAGAGTTGCAAGATCAGATTTTACAAGGTTGAAGGAATTCAAGTGTTGATTTTCAAGGTAAAATGTTTTTCCGTGACTACATGGATGTCAGGATGAGGCATAGACATCACAGGGGTGGTAGACCACATAATCAAGACTTGCAGAGGAAGATTGGTAAGCTATTAATTCCTTATTATGATGGATCTAGGAAGAGTACAACTAGGGCCTGGATGCAAAAGCTAAGACACTTACTTTTAGCTTAACCCAATGCCAGAAGATGAGGCTATTGAATATGTTGATACATTTAGATGGTAGTTCTCATGAGTGGTGGCATCATGGAATGATCACCTTGGATCATGATCAGATTGATTCATTGCATATTTTACTAAGAGGTTGATTAATAGATTCGATAAAAAGGATCCAAAGTTGCATTTTAAGGTACTGGCACAACTTAAGCAATGGGGTTTTGTTGATACTTACATCGCTGATTTTAAGAGGTTATCAATTTCAATAACTGATATTTCCTACCTGTACCAGCCTCTCCTAGAGTCCCTATCAGACCTGCAACAATTAAAGGATGCTTGCAGACATAGGCGTGATTCCCTACCTATGGCAGCCTTTCCTAGAGTCCCTATCAAATCTACAACAATTAAATCTAACAGAGTTTCCAAGGTATTTGAGTTGGGGTTTCATATGAATGTTAGTTTCATGAATTGCATCACTATGTGAGTGATTGTCCTTCCAAAAACAATTGCAACAGCTGTGATATGTACATTGATAATTCATAACAGAAAATGACAATTGTCTACTATTTTGTTGTACCCAAAATTAATTTCTGGCATTCTGCTTAAATTGAGCTAAATAATGTAAAAAAGTCATCAAAAGTATGTTTTAGGTTAAACCAAACATAAGGTCTTTGTGGGTTTCTGTCAAGGAACCTATGGTTAAAATTTTGAAAAACTGAAAATTAGGGTATTATACCCCTATTTTTAGGGAAACCCTAAAAAATAGGACCTTCCCGGAAATGATTGAAAATGATTTTGATAGGGTTAATTGACTTCACGATCACACTGATCAAGTCAGAATCATCAAAAGACATGTTTTACTCTGGTGGGTCTATTCTCATTTTTCAGGAACAAAGCTAGGAGCTCCGCAGCCATTAATGTCAGATTGGCCAGTACCAGGTGTTGAAGGCTAAACTTCAAGAACTCCAAAGAAGAAGCTATGGCGGAAAAGGATGAAAATGATGTCGTTCAATGAAGGAGATTGTCAAAACGGAAAAGGCCAAACTTTGGCTAACTTTGGAAGGTGCACGTTTTCACTACCAAGGCAAAACATAGTCTGCAATTGAAAAAGGCGCCCCTCTTGAAGAAAGGTGCCCTTGGATCTCAAAGGAAAAATGTAATCATTTGACATCTTCAGATCAGTCATCCTCTTCACTTTCGTGCTGGCTCGACAACGAAACAATCGGCAAGATCATCTGATTCAGGGATCATTGGCCAATCGTCAACAAAGTATGGAGAATCCATGAGCAATGAAGATGCCAAATCAGAGAGCTTCATGGTAAAAGTGCCTCTGCTGGCCAAGGGCGCCCCTCAATTCAAGGTATCAGATGAATCCATCAACAGCTGCTTCATACACGACATCTTTTCAGCTTCCTCCCAACTATGTGATCAATCTGACAGCAAATCCATTGGATACGCCAAACGATCACATGTTGAGATCAAGCAGAAAAAGCCAGAACTGAAGACTAAAAGGACAAGCCCAAAATTGGCTAAGGACGGAGGAAAAGCGCCCCTCTTGGAGAAAGGCATACAGATGCAATCTGATTGATTATTGCCCTCCAAGATGACCTTCTCAGCTATGATCAATCTCGACAACGAGACTGTCAACGAAAGGATCCAACAACTGAATCATTTGATGACAAGGATTGAAGCACGTAGTTTGAAACATAGATAAAACCAGTCAACAAGCTAAAAGCGCCCCTACTAGCCAGGGGCGCCCCTGAGTTTGAAGGACCTAAACTCACTATCATCAACTGAGAAGTCATTCATCCTATGCAGGATTGAGCTGGCTACCCGATGCATCATCAAGCAGAGTCATCCGAATCATCCATCAACGGGAACGTCAAATCAAAGCACAGACAACCTAAAAAGGTCAAAACGAAGAACAGTCAATGAAAATTCACTAACGCATTGCCAAAAGCACCCCTCTTGAAGAAAGGCGCCCTTCATTCTGGAGGTCCAAACTCAGTTTTCTGAGTTAATCTCTCCCAGGCATATCTCATCAAGTTGATCCCATCTCAACAACGGATCCGTCAGCAACTGTCGAAGATCAACTGAGCAGCCAAGATCGAAGATCAAACGGGGGCACTTCAACTTGCAAAATTGATAAAAAAGATCAAAACTACAAGGATGGACTCCTAAAGAAGTCAAAGCAATATGTTGACTTGAGTTAGCAAGTTTTGGAGGCAAAAAGAGGCCAAACACTCCACAATCAGTGGAAATCACCTTTTTGAACTCCAAATTAGACCTAAATCACAAGTTGGCATCCATACTTGGTGGATCTCAACTCAAATCATCATATATTCATGCTAGGCATCCCATTCTTACTTATTCTTTTGCAGGTTGAAGGATCAAAATAGAAAATTGCTCCCAAGAACATATTTTCAAGATCTACAAAGGTTTTGAATGGATCTTCGATATTTTTGATGCTCAGTGGCAATAAAAGTTTTCTTCTTCGAGGATTGTTTCCAAAGGTAGATTTTTGCAAAGTCGTAGTTTATAACTTCCAATCCACCTTCTGTCTACTTCCTCTATTTCTATCTAAAATTCTTTGCATGTCACAGGAAATGACAGATTATCTCAGATTTGACCAGCTGGGTA
This sequence comes from Sequoiadendron giganteum, assembly GCA_007115665.2. NCBI lineage: Eukaryota > Viridiplantae > Streptophyta > Pinopsida > Cupressales > Cupressaceae > Sequoiadendron > Sequoiadendron giganteum. The sequence goes on from CM021108.1 coordinate 380,742,642, forward strand.
CGATCAACGCATTTTCCCAGCGAAACCCATCTTTTCAGATTTGCCAAGTCCAGCAAACTTGCTGCCCCTATTTTTAGGGATCTTTCTAGAAAAGTCTCCAGATTTAGCTTCCAAGCACAAACAAAACCCACGTGCCAAATTTTTCCCGAAAAAATACTTCTCAGCAGGCACTATTTTTTGGGGTTTTGGAAAAGTGTCAGAACAAGGTCAAGTCCCCAGTCAATCTTTAAGTCTTTCAGAATGCAGTACTCCCAAGTACAATACAAGACCAAAATGGTCTTGTACCATGATTATCTGAAGACGACTGACACAGACTTATGGCAGAAAAACCTGAAAATCAATTCTGAAGACTTGGAGGGCATGAACCAAATTACATTACAGAACATTGAAGAGTTTGACTTATTCCAAGCTACATCCATTCCTATCACTTTATAGAGCATTGAGCTTGTAACTGCTTGCACAAAGCATTACAACCCCACCACAAGAGAAATCCTGTCAATGGACGGAAAGGTGATCTGCATTCTAAGGCCGAAGGACATAGAGACATGTTTTGCGATTCCACCATACCCTAATAAGGTCATATCTGTGACGGAATGCGGAAAGGCATTCGAGGATTCATTAGACAAGTGTTCACTAATAATGGTTGAACATTGGTTAAAAGTGAAGAAAACGAGCTTGCCCAACTTGGTTGGGCGAGGAGAATTCAAAGATGAGTACGCAGTGTTAATCACTCAACTCAGCAGAGTCACTGGACAGGAAGAGGGAAATCACTTCCAGTCGTGGATGTTCTATATCATTGGCAAAATCATCAGCAAGAAAGAACATTATGACTAGGCCTCTTTGATCAGTGACACGCTCCACCAACAATTTACCAAGTTTCTAGAAGAGCATCATTTTCACGTGTTCCTACCTAGTATACCCGATAGCCTTCCAAGGCGAATTCAGAATACTAAACACTGTGGGAACCTTGGGTGTGCAGAAAATCCAAGAATACTTTCCTCACCTTGAGTTTACTCAACCGGAAAGACACTTCAAGAAGATGAATGACCTCTTCACTATGCACACCATGTGCAAGCTAGACCATGAGATGCACATACATATTTCACCAGCAGTCAAAGCGGCAATAGTGGACTGGGTGGATTGGTTTATCCAATTCCCCACTTTCACCTACATACGCGTGTACGGCTACAATGGCCACCCCGCCATGATGCCACGCTACCCTTCAAACAAGGTAGTGTTCATGGAATTCCTGAGGCAGTTGGCTGAGGTTCACTCTTACCTTCACCAAAAGAAGAAGTCAACTACGAACTTTCCCATTTAGATGGGACTCTATAGATACAAGTTTGCAACCGATGCTAGGTTGATGAGCCAGGAAACAGTGAGATTTAATCTCAAGTACCTCATTGACAGGAGGTCATCATATGATCCAAGAGGACTTTTCGCAACACATCTCGAGCAACGATCATCACATGAATCTTCCATAGAAGATTTTTGGGTCAACTGTGACGATGAGTTCAAGGTGAGAAGAAGGAATTATAGCAGATTCAAGCTCTCACAAATTGCAGATTTTATGTCAAAGGACATCGAGGGCTTATCTGAGGACAAAGAAGAAGTCATTCTTTCTTCCTTCTTCACGGATCAAGTGGATGCACAACCACTAGGCAAAGTAGATTGGTACGTGAAAGAGAGTACATCTATAGAGGAAAGAATTGGTAGAGTAGTCAGACACAGTCGACTCTACCTTGACAGCAAAAGGACAAGGAAGATAGTACTTCCCCGATCAAAGCCGCCAACGTTTCAGTCTACACTACCTTCCACGTCCAGGAAGAGACCCAGACAAAAGAAGATGAGCAACCTTCCCGAAGGAATGCGAATATCGGGAACCACATGGGGAAGAATAGGAATTGCTGGTAAAAATCAACAAGAGGTACAAGTGGAGATAGCCACCAATTTACCTAAAATAGTTGAGAACGTTGCAACTGCACCAAAGCCAGTGATTGAAATGATCACTGCAGAGATGGAACCCATTGCAGAAGCAGTTGCAGTAGAAACGGTGCCTGTGATAGAAACAGAGCCGCCAACTTCACCACCATCACAGAGGTCACAAAGTCCCATTGACTTGGACTCGCCGCCACGAGACATCACCACGGCACAGTCTCGTTCTTCCAACATTCAGGGGGCCTATGTTCCTCCTTCCAGCAAAGCTAGCCGAGATTCTATCTGGCTTGAGAGTTCACTTGGAAAGAAGAGGGAAAGACCTTCTTATCAGCTTGAATTCACAAAGTTCGACCATGTCTCTCAAGACATGTTGACAAAGAAGTTGAAGAAGCAAACACATGTAGAGAGGAATGCAGAGAATGAGGTCGTCATAAAGATTGCTGCCCCACCTGAAGATAAAGACATACATAATGTGAGGGTTGAGGATTTCACGCTATCAAAGGTGAACCTTGGAGAGACCACTTGTTAGGTGAAGGCAAACCTTCTCGGAATTGCCTCAACGAGCGTCCAAGAAAAGATGACGAAGGATGGACAAGACAAAGCAGCCTTGAAGGCTGAAAACCAACAATTAAGAATGTACATTTCAAGCTTAATGCATGGCACTCCCAACTCCTCGGCTTTGCCTCAAGAGTTGCTAGATCTCCTGTCATGTCTCCGAAATAGCAATACCATAAAGACCAAGTGTTAAAATACAAATAAATTAATAAATAAAATAAATAACAACATTAATATTAAATATAAAATAAATGTGTACCATAGCAATATAAAAATATATAAATATGAAATAACAAATGTAAAAAATAACATATAGGCAAATTATTGTTATTACATTCTAGTATTAAATAACTTAATATCAAAAATAATAATAATAAATAAATATTATAATCATTACACATCAAAGATTGTAATACATTAGAATAAAATAATAATAAGATAGTAGTGTTGTCCTCAATTTTGAATTCTCAAAATTGGGCAACCCATATGAAATTTTGCCTAAAATTTCTTCATAAATCTCTATGGCATGCATTTCGAGGCACCAAAATTCTCCAATTGAATTGTGCAGCCATTGGTATCCATCCTATTTTGCCTTGTGTGAAATTTGGGAACATTTCAACATGTTTTTCCCCTTGTTTTGTCCAATTTCGGGAATTTTGATCACCATTGCAAATAGGGATCTTTGTGTGTTAGCGCACATTTTACGAGGTGTTAAGGTTGTAAAACTTTGGATTTTAATTGATGGTTCCCTTGGGTATCCTTTCATCAACTCCCCTTTCCGTTTTTGTAAAATTTTGAGTCATTTTTCTTGTCTTTTTGGTCAAATTTGGGTTTTTAAAGCAACTCAACAGAATAAGGAATTTTAAGTCTAAAAGCAAAATTGCTAAAGTCATGAAAAAACCCGAAATTGCTTAAGTGACCAAAAAGTTCCTATTTTGCTAAAAGCAAAATTGCTAAAGTCATGAAAAAACCTGAAATTGCTTAAGTGACCAAAAAGTTCCTATTTTCTTAAAAGCAAAATTGTTAAAGCCTCAAAAAGTTCCTATTTCACTTAAATTGACAAGAGTAAAATTGTTAAAGTGCCAAAAAGTTCCTAAAATTGCTAAATGAGCCAAAAGTTCCTATTTTTTTCCAAATTGTCAAAAGAAAAGTTGTTGAAAGGCTTAAAAAACCCAATTTGGTCTCCTTTTGCCATTTTCTTTTGTTGTTGAGCTTGAAAAACCCGACACCATGCTTGAAGAGGGCAGTTTGAGTTTGGTTTTGATTGTCTCCTTTCTTTCATGGTGTTTCCATTAATTTCTAGCAAAGAAATCAGATTTTCAGCTGCAATAAATCAAGTCATTTTTATTTGTTGAGCTTGCCCAAGTCATCTAGGGTTTCATCTTCATTTCTGCTTTCAGCTTCTCTTCTCCAAGGCGCATTGCTTTTCTTTTCTTTCTTGTTATGTTTTCTTTTTTATTTCTTTGTTCAATCACATCTTTCTTTGCTGCAAACATTTTTCTTTTGGTATGGTCTTTTTCAAAGAGTTTTTTGATGTCTTTTTAATGGCGTGTCTCCTTCCTTTTATATTCGCCTTTTTTTTTTTTGTGACTTTGTCATTGCTCAAAAACCCAATTTCATGAAAGCATCATTTGTATCTTACTTTTGAAAACACGTTCTTGCTTGAAACATTTTTCGCAGCTGTATAAATCTTATTCATTATCATGAAACCCTCTTTCCCTTGTGATCTAAAAGGAGTTGTAAAGATTAGTCTTTATAGAAAAACATTTTTTCCTTTCAGCCAAATCATGGTTCTTGGCAATCATGTTTTTGGTATCAAATAGCAAGTCGGGGTTTGTCATGAGAATTGCAATTGTAAAAGTTGCAAAAAATAAAAATTGCTAAGTGTTCAAAAAATTCCGACTGCACTTAAAAAAAATTGCAGTCAACCTTCCAAAACCTGAAATTGAGCTTTGGCCTCATTTTTGCAGCCCCTTTGTCTTATTCTCGTTACTCCTATTTGCACACATGACCTACCAAATCAATAATATAAGGCATGGGCCTTATTTTTCAAGCAAATTCCAAGGCTGGAGAATGATACAAAGTAAGAACAACAATATGACGAAGCCACGCAAGGAGTTGAACAGGCGACATGATTGAGCATGGAATGCTTTCAAGACGGAGATGAAATAATGTTTTCCAAATAGCAGCATGAAGACCCAATCTAGGATGATGTAGTTCAAGTCGTGTCTTTGGACACTTCAAATAGTTTCAATTACGTATTTGTAATTTAGTTTTGACAAATTACATGTAAAATGGAAAATTGTAATCGCAAGTAATCATATCACTTGCAAAGTTGGAAAATGTAATTACATGTAAAACCTTACAAGTCAAATTGCAATAGGACTTGTAATGTTGAATAAGTCAATTACAGTTAGTTGGGATCCTCCCACCTTTTTCTCAAGGCCTCTCTCCTATAAATACTTGAGGAGATCCTTTGTAATTTTTATCTTTTGGCAATACAACAAAACTCTACCAGTTTGTATGTGCACTCTAAGACTTTGAGCTTAGATGTAAATCAGATTGCAATCAATAAAAGAGGCAAATTGCTTTCAAACTTTGTGTTGATTCAAGGTGTTATGTGACGACATTTTCTACATATTGATTGTGAATTTTGTGGTGTTATACAAGAGGGATTCAAGTTGAATTTTGCAAACTTTGAGCTGCTTATTGCGTTTGGAGTTTTAGATTGGTTTTCAGATGTGATACTGCAGACTTTGAGTTGTTTGTCGCATTTTGAAGCTATTGTAGAATGCTCAAGCAAAGGGGGTAACTTGCAAACTTTGTGCTGCTTTTATTTTCTATGTTTGTGCATGTAAAGTGCATCATAAAATTAGACTTTGAGCTGCTACATATTGTACTTGGTTACCACAAAACCATCTTAGAAAGGTTGATAGGAGAGTAAGTTGTCAAAGACTTTGAGCTTTCGATTTGTTTTCCCGTCCTGGAGGAGCAACGGAGGACTTTGTGCCTTCATGGAAACTTTGCTTCTTTCTTTACTTCATTAATCATTTATGCTTTCAGTTGTGATAATTGTCTTTTTTTTTAAATAAGAGAAAAGGATAATTGTCTTTTCTGGAAAAAGAAAAAAAGACAAGAGTTTCACCCAGGTTTAGAATAGATTTGTAGCTAGAATTAATTTTAGAATAGATAATTGTCTTTTCTCTTTTTTTTTAAATAAGAGAAAAGGATAATTGTCTTTTCTGGAAAAAGAAAACAAGACAAGAGTTTCACCCAGGTTTAGAATAGATTTGTAGCTAGAATTAATTTCTGAATTGGTAAAATAGAAAGCGAAGGGGGAGCCTTCCCTTTGAAAATAGGAGAGTTTATCTCACATACTGTGGCTAAAACCACAATTTTGTACGCTTTCCCAAGTATACAAAATTTTCAACCAACAAGTAATAAATTGGTTTTATTATTATACTTTAATGTTAAAATATGTTCAATAAAAATAATCAAAATAAAATAATAAGTATATAATCTGAAATATCATAATTATTAGTAATAATATATTATTTTCAAAAATAGATATTATTGTGATAATAAGCCTTTAAAGGCAGCAATTAAATCTAACAAAGGGATATATTTTTTATGAAAAGTCACCTCTTTCACCAAACAATACATTCCCCCCCATGAGCCACCCACCTTGAATGGTATAAATAGAAGGAAGGAAAATAAGGAAGAGGGAAAAACATTGAGAAATACGATCTGCAATTCAAAACAGCAGCAACAATGATTGTTATGCATTGGAATATAGAGCCATTTAATATATATATATATAATTTAATAGGCATACAAGTATATATGCATAGATATAGATAAATTTTATAATGAATAATATTCAATGAATAGAGAATATATATATATGAATAAGGAAAGAATAATTATATATATATATGAAGTATATATATATATAATATATACGTACATGATTATGCAATCATGATACTTATAAGTAATGATGACTCTTTAATATAAACATAAGTAAATTATATATATTTATGGATTGTCCTCATCTTATGATCAATTCAGTATAAGGTTGAAGGAGGCGAGTAAGGAAACATGGAGAGATATAGCAACTCAGGTGATGTACTCACTTAGCAATAATATTTAATATATTTTGAATATAAGAAACATATATTGCTAATCTGATTATTGGTGTAATGCTTTCTTTAGTATTATCATGATGATAATGATGTTGATATTGCTTAAAGAATCAGTAATAAATGCAAATGTATTTGATTGCTAAAAGATTGTCTTATGAGTGTTTGCAAGCCTACTAGGGAGGAAGGGCCTGAGAAAACTGGTGCCTAAAAACCCCACTTAACAATCCGCTACGGCCATGGAGGGGTGGGGGTCCCACTTAACAATCCGTTGTGGCCATGGAGGGGTGGTAGGTCCAGAACCACTTATAAGCTCCATTGGCTTCCCCTAGTAGGTTGAGTGTCTTCCGAGGTGATGGCACGGGTAGAGAAAGCAGGTACAAGTGTTTCCTCTAAGCACGCCACTCTGAGACGTTCATGCTGCTCGGGGCCAAGGGGTGGGTTGTCCTGATAGGACGCTTGTGCTCTTGATAGAACCCCCTTAACTGTGTAAATAAAAAAATTCTACTTTCACAAATAAAATACAAGGAAAGACATACATAATGATAAAGTAAATAAACTTTTCTTTTCTTTTTATTGCAATATTTCATTCTAAAGAAACAATTGACACAATACATCATTATTTTCCTTTCCAAGTAAATAACAGAGTACACAATACATCATTACTTTTCTTTCAAATAAGTAATAGAGTAAGTAATCTTACAAGTATAAAACAGCTCCGAAGCTTTTGAGCAAATAGGAATAAGACGATCCAGGTTCTTCCCTTTCAAACCTTGGTTCATCAAAAGTCTAATATGGAGGAGAAACATCACTCAGGTGCTTTTCTGCCAACCACGGACTTATAATGCGGTCCCCCGCACGTTTATTGTTAAGTAGACGGCCCTCCCTTCTACGAAGAGATTGGTTGGGTAACCGGTTCTGTTGTAACCAACTGAGCATAGTGTGGAGTCCTACATAGCTAAATCCTTGTAATCCCACAATCTCAATCTAGTATGTAATTTGGACTACGGTGAACTGACAGTGTAATCGTCTCACAATCTAAGTGGACGTAGGTGTACTACACTACTTTGGCCAAAGTGTTTTGGCAGTATTTAAACTGTTGGTCATCTATCACATGCACTAAATCAAGTTCAGTTTGACTTGAGGCTATCTTATCCTACGCATAAGCTAAGTCCTTACCATGGGTAGTCAATCCCCCCAGACCCCCTACAACAATCTACCTATTTTAGGGAATGAAAAGCAGTCAACAAGTGCCCCTCAGGTAACTCCTATCCTGGAAATCTTTATCCAAGGAGTACATAGCTTTCCTAGTGAACCTACTAACTTTTAAGCTTTAGACTAACCTTGTTACTGGTTTCATCCTCGTCCTAGTATTTAAATATCTAGTTTCCTCATTTCCTTTATATAAGGAGATCAAGCAGTATTCACATAAATGCAATTCATCAAAGTAAATTCCTTTTCCCAAATCGAAGCAGAATAAATAGTTTCCCCTTTTACCCTTACTTAAAATTGCACACAAGCTAATTCTATAAAATGCATTCAAACATTCCTTTGTAATTCGGAGAAGCTATTCCTTCATAAAGCAAACAAGTTAATTTCTTTTAGCCTATGTAGTAATACACAGGAAACTATTTTTCTCTTTTAATTGATTGGTCTACTTATACTACAATATAATTTAATGCACAAAGTAAACATGCAGTTCCATCTATTTATAAATTAAAACAGAGATACTAAGAATAAGACACTCATGCCTATTTCCTTAGCTGGCCTCCTTGCTGCTTGTAAATACTTCTGATACAGTTAGTAGCAGGCTGACAGCTCCCTTTGTTTCTTCCTTTATTAAATTCCTCAATCTCACTGCTCCTTCCAGATGTAAATCTTTAAGCTAAAGCTGAAAATGGCAATGGAGTATAATTCTGGAAATGCAAACTATTTATAATTCCCAAATTGATTCCTACAGCAAGTGCGCACATGTATGTATGCACCAATGAATTTCTCAAGCTTTGAACAGTATGGCAATGGAAAATTATGGCTCTATATAAGCAAATTTGGATATAGCAATGGCAAGATGTGAATTGGTAAAAATGACAAGGAGAAGAGCTCAATTTATAGGATTCGAATTCTCATGTCATGCTACATTTTTGGCATGAAAATCGACACCTTACATATTTGAAAATGTCAATCTTGTTGTGGCGGCGGTTTAGTTACTTACTCAGCAATTTCAAGGTGAGTCGACCTTTATCCAAGGAGAATATTTCAACTGTCACATGGCAAAATGCAGCTGAGAGACACCTACAGGCGTCCTCAGCAATGGCGTCCAAAAATGGCGAGTTAAACATTTATTGCAAGAAAACGTCTTTGCATAATGCGCCCCACTTGGCCTAAACTCCAGGCTTCCCTACGCATTTCCAAAATGGTGTTTCAACAAACCGCGACCTGGTCTCTGTGTGCACGCGTATTCGCAGCAGCACTTCTTATTTTCCATTTTCAAAGGTTTCGACTTTTACCTTTAAGAAATATTTTGAGCTGGTGTATTTTCCTTTCTTTTCCACGGTGAAAGAAATTTGTAATACTTAGCTTTATTTCAATGTTATAAAATATTCGATAAACCTCACATGATTTCCAATGTTTAAATCATTTATTTCCTCATGGTAACTTTATTCGATATCTTAAGTTATTTATTTCTCATGGTAACTTTATATGTTATTTACCAAGTGACTATAGAAATCTAAGTCTTTTATTTCCCAAAGATTTTATACATTTAAATATATAAATTCCTATATACATATATTATGTATTATATTATATATAATTTATTATAGTTTTATTTCCCAAAATAAATATATATATGTATATTTAAATGTTTAATATTTAAATATACCTTTATATATCTATACATTTATTTCGGTAAGACTATAATAACATATATATTTAATATAATATTAAATATCTATATATATATTCATCTGTATATTTACACTTAAATATACATATACACATTTGCATAAAATCATTCAAATGCGTGTATTGCGAGCCAGTCAGGATACTTACAATATACCTATTTGTGCAAATATGTGTATATATGTTTAACTGTAAATTCAAGGCAATATAATAATGTTATAGTTTAAACATCATAGATAGTGTGTATATGTTTATAGATGTGTGTAATCCATTTATACCGTCATGTGTATGTATCTCTATGTATGCCATGTCGACACATGTGTATGGCATAAAAAATGCCCATCATACGTATGTATCGCCATGTCATACATATCGATACGTACATATGAGTGATACATGTATACATATATACACCCTGCCTATGTTCATATATCAATTCACGTTTCACATCAAAGGTCACAGAACAATAAGTCAGTTAACAAGTAGCACCACTCACAAAGCACAAAGAAGTAATCCAAAACTCCTAAGCCTAAGGATGACTTATCAAGATAACTCTATCTGACTCAGTTCCTTTAAACCCTTAGTGAAGTGTGTGTATGCTCAACTGATTTACTTTACCGGTTATCCGACCAAGCCCCTCTCCCGAGTGATGTCTCCCCTCTGCCTGGAGGAATGGTTCCTGTTCCTACATCCATTGGCACAAAACCACGGTAGTTGCTTGCTCATAAAATTTTGCAGTATACAAATCAATTATAAAAATGAGACTAATTATCCTTCTTCATGCATTGCTTTATCCAAGAATAACATCAATCAAGAACATAGAATGAGTCAATCATAAAATGTAAAAAGATTCTTAAATTGATAACAAGGTTCAACACATTTTATTCATCCAAAATCTTCCTTACAAACAGAATGCTCTAAGCATTGCTAAAAGAGTAGCTATACAATTTCGGGGTGTAACAGCTCTTGGGCTTAGATGGATAGCTTTGGGCGGCTCTACCCATGCCACTCCTCATATGTCTTTATTATTGATTTGTGATTATATTTATATTTGGATATCTAGATATTAATGCTAACAGATATATGTACATGTGGAAATATTAAATGTAGACTTCAATCCAAGATTACTTATTCAAAGAAAACATTCATTTCAAAAAAGAAGAAACCCTAAACCTGATCAACAAGAGAGTTCTAGGTCAAAGTCAGGTAAGGGACATTACATCTCCCAGCTGAGAGAAACCGTCATCAGTTGATCACATACGGCAAACACTTGAGATGTCAAGTGGATGGGTTTGTTGTTAGAGGACGGTGTGTATTGGCAAAAGCATATCAGCTGAGACATAGAGCACATGGACTCCGAGCAAAGATCCAACAATCAGACTTCAAGGCAGCAGAACAGAGGCCGAGAGAGGAAGCGACAATTGTTGATCTACAACTAGCATATTAATCAGTCACAACCACTGAGAACAAACGCCATCTTTTTGATTGGAAAGAACGATTGGCATACAAGGTGAGAGCCTACGATGCCAATCCAGTAGAGCTGATTGACTATAGGCATTTTGTCGTTAATATTATCAACTTCACAAGAACGTTGGCAATATCCTTCCCTCAAGTAGAATATCAGCGTGAGGGAGGAGAATACATTAAGCTGGGAACTGTACAAAGACAATTTCAAGACGTCATCCATGGTTCGTTCCTTGAAGACCCCAATGGTTGCAAGTTAGCCAAAATTGCAGCCATGTCTATCTAGTTGGATGAAGCAGCTGCCCAATGCATAAACTATCAGCAGCAGCTCGTAACAGGCGAAGAAATGCTGAGACGTCAAGTAGTCATCTTGAGAAGCATTAATTGCCCAGGGGCCGAAGAGGTCAACGACTGGATTGAGACTTTGTTGACCAGTGGTGAAGAGGTGTAAAGCACCAAAGAAGGACGTCCTACCCTCCCAAACAGAAATAAATACGACTGAAGTCAACTTGATGCCCCTTTCCAAGTTGACTCCAGATCTCCATAGATCATGCATGTCAGATCCCACTGATCTAGGATGTCTAATTTACTCCCACGATTTATGGATCTCAGATCTCCTTTAAAGGTGGATGTCTATTTTGGAGACATATTTGTAATTTAGGTTCACTTCTAGTTAGGTGTCAGTCAACTGAGATAGACTTCCAGTTTGACTTTAGTTTAGTTTCAGTTAACTGAAGTAGATTTCCAGTTAATTGCTTGCTCACCTACTTTTAGACATAGGAATAAATCTTGCTGATTGGCAAGAACTGATTGTTAATTCAAGGAGATTTTAGAGTTGCCTACTCCTTTGAGTCTCTATAAATAAGAGCCTTAGGCTCATTATTTATTTTAACTTTTATTTGCTAGGCAAAATTGCTCCGCCACTGTTGCCAAAGTTTGCTTGCTTGTATCTGTTCACTCTTGGAAGAGAGTTTGTTGGTTGATCGTAATTGTGCATGATTTTGTGCCTTTTCTGTCCCGACCTTTGTAATTCTTTGAAGAAGCTTGAAGAAGTGTTGGCGTTTCAATTAGCACCTCTGGAGTGCTTATTGGAAACGGACAGCTATTGCAAGTGTGTTAGTACATGCTCTTCAGATTATAGAGAGGAAGATCTCTCTTTGCTGATTTTCTACTGTAAAAAAGGGGTGTACTAAGATTTCCTATCTTTTTTACTCAGCGGCAGGACACAAGGGTGCATAAACCAATGCGCCGTAGCTAAGCTTTTTCTCTGGTTTCCGCAGATCTTAACTACAACTAACTAACTTCTAGACTATCCTACCTCCTCAAGATAAACAGAGCATGAGGGCGTAAGAGCGAAATGGTATGGTTGGATCACTTGAATCCTCTATCTAAATGGAATATGGCCGAAGCTCTGAACCTTCGGATATATACCAAGATAGGGCTCAATACAAGCAAACACTCGTTACAGTAAACTAGATCTGAGACTTGCCAAGGAGGAGGAACCCCTATCCGAGGTATAGACTTGGAAGCAGCTCACTGGAAACAACAAGGAACGATGGCCTTTCTAACAAGATTCCCGAGGAGGTGACGACACCTGTCCAAAGTCTAGGCTGCAAGAGAGATCATTAAACAACATCAAACGATAATGATCGATGACAAAATATCCAAGGAGGCGACGACACCTGTCCAAGGAGGAGATTGAAACAATGCACTATTTAAAAACAAGACTTTGAATAACTCAAATAATTAGATCAATCAAGCTTGCACCATCTGATTTATTTCTTCAAGGTTCTTCAAAGAATTACAAAGGTCGGGACAGCAAAGGCACGAAATCATGCACAATTGCGATCAACCAACGAACTCTCATCCAAGAGTGAACAGATATAAACAAGCGAACTCGTGGCGCAGCAATTTTGCTAGCAAATAAAGGTTAAACAAATAAAGAACCTAAGGCTCTTATTTATAGAAACTCAAAGGAGTAGGTAACCCTAAAATCTCCTTGAGTTAACAAACAGTTCTTGCCAGTCAGCAAGATTTATTTCTATGTCTAAAAGTAGGTGAGCAAACAGTTAACTGGAAATCTACTTCAGTTAACTGAAACTAAACAAAAGTCAAACTGGAAGTCTACCTCAGTTGATTGACACCTAACTAAAAGTGAACTTAACTTACAAATGTGTCTCCAAAATAGACATCCACCTTTAAAGGAGATCTGAGATCCACAAATCGTCAGTATCCATTAGACATCCTAGATCAGTGGGATCTGACATGCATGATCTATGGAGATTTGGAGTCAACTTGGAAAGGGGCATCAAGTTGACTTCAGTCATATTTAATGCTATTTGGAGGGTAGGACGTCCTTCTTGTGGTGTTTGACACCTCATCACCATTGGTCAACAGTGCTTTTGTCCATTCGTTGACTTCTTCATACGGAGATCATTACGTGCTTGTCAATTGTCAGCTTCTCACTTGTCAGCAACTTGATGTATGTATCTCCTTCATTCTGCTTCCCTTAGGAGGGTTATTCCTTTTCTTTTTGTCTATGTTTCCACTTTGATGTGGAAGGTAGTGTAGTATTAACCGATGGCGGCTCTGTGTTGGGAATGACTACCTTCCACATTCTTTTGCAGCTTTGATGTTTTCCTTGATCTTTCTCAATGGAAGAATGTCATATGATGAAACCGCGAAGTTTGACCACGATCACTCCAACCGTGAGAAATGCACATGAACTTGCTGCATGTGTAAAATTTCAATGGTTACAATCCTCTAAACTGGCCTTGGAAGGCGATCAGATATACGAGGTGAAACCATTATGGAACCTATGGACTTGTTTCTATGCTTGTCAATCTGGCTAGATTGACCTTTAGGTGTGCCTGACGCAGATCGGTGCTGTCGTTTTCAGAAAATCACAGAGTAAGACCATTTTGGTCTTGTATTCGTCTTGGGAGAACTGCATTCTGAAAACCTTGAAGATTGACTGTGCACACGATGCTGTTCGAACAACTTTTTCTAGAACTGCTAAAAATAGCCTTGCCGGGGGTAATTTTTACGAAAAATTCCGAGACATGGGTATTGTTGAGAATAATTCTCTAAACAAACCCAGATCATAAGAAATTCGAAAAAACGTGTTTTTCTATGACATGCAAGAGCTCTTTGGTGGCAGAGGCAGCGAGGCACCAGAAAGTGTTTTTTCTCGGAAAAATCCAACACATGGGTTTTGTTCATGCTTCAAAGCTAAACAAACCCAGTTTGTCCGTTTTTCAATATTATGACTTTTTCCAGAAACCCTAAAAAATAGGGGCAGCAGGGCTACTTTTTTTGGAAAAATCCAACATGTGGGTTTTGTTGAAAAAGCTATGTTGATCATACCCAGTTGGCCAGATCTGTGATTATCTGTCGTTTCCTATGACATGCAAAGAAATATAGACAGAAATAGAGGAAGTAGACAGAAGATGGATTGAAAGTTACAAACTGCCACTTTGGAAGAATTATGCCTTTTGATGCAAACTCTGATAAATAGTCCCTCTGTGCAACAGATCTTCAAAAATATGAAGAACGGTGAAAACCCCTGTCAGATCTTCAAAAATGTTGGAGAAGAAAAATATCCGTTCTTGAGCTCCTCAACCTGCAAAGAAATAATGAATAGTGGATGCCTAGATGCTTTGATATGTCAATTTGGAGTTGCAAGCATCAATTGGGCATCCAACTCATGATTGAACCTGATTTGGAGTTCAAAAAGGTGATTTCCACTGATTGTGGAGTGTTTGGCCTCTTTTTGCCTCCAAAATTTGTTAACTCAAGTCAACATTTGCTTTTGACTTTCGTAGGCTTCCTTTTTGGAGTTTTGATCATTTTTGCAGGCTGAAGTGCCTCTGTTTGATCTTCGATCCTGGTTGCTCGATTGATCTTCGGCAGTTGCTGACGGATTTGTTGTCGAGACGGGATCAACTTGATGAGATATGCCTGGGAGAGATTTAACTCAAAAAACTGAGTTTGAGCCTCCAGAATGAAGGGCGCCTTTCTTCAAGAGGGGCGCTTTTGGCTGTGCCTTAGTCAATTTTCATTGACTGTTCTTCGTTTTGGCCTTTTCAGACCCTCTGTGCTTTGATCTGACATTCCCGTTGATTGATGAGTCGGATGACTCTGCTTGATGATGCATCAGGTAGCCAACTCGGTCTTGCTTAGGATGACTAACTTCTCAGTTAGAAAAGACAAGTTCAGGTCCTTCAAGCTTAAGGGCACCCCTGGCTAGCAGGGGCACTTTTAGCTTTTGACTGGTTTTACTTATGCTATGAACTGCTTGTCTTTGACCTCCTCTATCAGATGACTGATTTGTCAGAAGTTCTTGCTGATGGTTTCACTGGCGAGACTGGTCATAGTTGAGAAGATCATCCTGGGAGGCAGTAAAGATTCTGACTGAATCTGGATGCCTTCAAGAAAGGGTGCCTTTCTTCAAGAGGGGCGCTTTTAGCCATGCCTTAGCCATTTTCTGGCTTATCTTTCCAGTTCTTCAATTTTGGCTTTTTCGGCTTGACCTCAGTGTGTGATCGTTTTGTGTGTCCTGTGAACCTGCTGTCAGATTGATCACGTAGCTGGGAGGAAGCTAGAAAGATATCATGTATAGAGTTGCTACTTATGGATTCATTTGGTGCCTACAACTGAGGGGCACCCCTGGGCAGCAGGGGCGCTTTTACCTTGAAGCTCTCTGATTTGGCACCTCTGTCGTCAATGGATCCTCCATACTTTGCTGACGGTTGGTCAATGATCCCTGAATCAGATGATCTTGCTGATTGTTTCGTTGTCGAGCCAACATGAAAGTGAAGAGGATGACTGAGTTGGAGGTGCCAAATGATTTGATTTGCCCTCTGAGATCCAAGGGCACCTTTCTTCAAGAGGGGCGCTTTTAGCCATTGTAGACTGTGTTTTGCCTTGGTAGACAAAACGTGCACCTTCTAGACTTAGCCAAATTTTGGCCTTTTCCGTTTTGAGAATCTCCTTCATTGAACGGCATCATTTTCATCATTTTCCACCATGGCTTCTCCGTTGAAGCTTTTGAGGTTTAGCTTTCAGCACCTAGTACTGGCCAATCTGCCATTAATGGCTGCGGAGCTCCTAACTTTGTTCCTGAAAAATAGAAATAGACCCACCAGAGTATAACCTATTTTTTGATGATTCTGACTTGATCAGTGTGATCGTGAAGGTAATTAACCCTATCAGAATTATTTTCAATCATTTCCGGGAAGGTCCTAGGGGCGTAAAACCCTAATTTTCATTTTTTCAGAATTTTAACTATAGGTTCCTTGACAAAAACCCACAAAGACTTCATGTTTGTTTTGACCTAAAACGTAAAACCCTAATTTTCATTTTTTCAGAATTTTAACTATAGGTTCCTTGACAAAAACCCACAAAGACTTCATGTTTGTTTTGACCTAAAACATACTTTCGATGGCATTTTTACACTATTTAGCTCAATTTAAGCAGAATGCCAAAAATTTCATTTTGGGTACAACAAGAAGAAAATCAGATGGCGCATGCTTGCTTGATCTAAATATTTGAGTCCTTTCAAAGTCTTGTTCTCAATAGTGTATTGTTTCAATCTCCTCCTCGGATAGGGGTTCCTCCTCCTTGGATATTTTGTTATCGATCATTATCGTTTGATGTTGTTTAATGAGTTGTCTTTCAGCCTACACTTTGGACAGGTGTCGTCACCTCCTTGGGAATCCTGTTAGTCGAATCATCGTACCTTTTTGTTTCCAGTGAGTTGTTTCCAAAGCC
This sequence comes from Sequoiadendron giganteum, assembly GCA_007115665.2. Classification (NCBI taxonomy): domain Eukaryota; kingdom Viridiplantae; phylum Streptophyta; class Pinopsida; order Cupressales; family Cupressaceae; genus Sequoiadendron; species Sequoiadendron giganteum. The sequence goes on from CM021108.1 coordinate 380,759,414, forward strand.
TATACCTCGGACAGGGGTTCCTCCTCCTTGTCAAGTCTCAGATCCAGTTTACCGTAAAGAGTGTTTACTTGCATAAAACCTTATCTTGGCATATATCTAAGAGTTCAGAGCCTCGGCCATATTCTCCAGAGACGGTGGATTCAAGTAATCCAACCCATCCATTTCGCTCCTACGCCCTCATGTTCTATTTATTTTGAGGAGGTAGGATAGTCTAGAAGCTAGTTAGTCGTAGTTAAAGATCTGCGAAAACCAGAGAAAAACTTAGCTACGGTGCATTGTGTTTATGCACCCTTGTGTCCTATCGCTGAGTAAAAAAGATAGGAACCTTAGTTGTCATGTTCCCAAAGGAGAAACCTAAAACTCTTATAATTTTTCTTATTCATATATATCTATATTGACACATTTGACTTTTAATATCATTTTTAAATAAAGATATAATAAACATCAAATAAGAATATTATATAAAATTATAAATAGTATAATAAAATATTAATACCTTCATATTTGCATAAAATTATAAATGACAATAAAATAATAATACTTTTATATCAACACATTAAAGGTTATTTTTGAGAATACAATAAAACATTGAATTAATAATATATTGCAAATAATATAATATAAGAAAATAAAATAATAATCTATGCATTATAAATGATGAAATGTAACCAAACAATGGATATAAGGCAAAAAGGCACGAAATAAAATCAAACGCCACTCAACCAGTCGACCCGCCCAGGAACCAAATGACACATCTGTTGGAAGTGGCATCGATGGGTATAAGTGGAGAATCAATGGAGAATCAGGGAGAAAAGAACAACAAGAGAAGCGCAAGAGCAGCAGCAAGGAAGGGCACGGGATCTCCATTGACTGTGAGTCTCCTCACTCAATTTCAATGTTTAGTTTCTTTTCTAAATCAGACATAAGTCTCTTTCCTAATAATTATGTTGCTCATACGCCATCCATTCTTTGCTTCATTCGATAATAGATTTCTGCTTATGATACTTACACGCCTTCATAGTATAATGTAAACCCTTTTTTGTTGGTAAACGAATTGAGGAATGAACACAGTAGGGACTCGGGTTTGAGACATAACTAGGGACAGTAGCCATTGCGAAAGATCATGACTGGTTGGCCTCATGTGTAGCATTTATAAACCTGCACTTAAGTGACTGTTGTATACTGTCATCATTACTTTATATTGAACAATGAATTTATATATGTGTATTATGAACATTACTGGAAATTGTAAATATTCAGAGACATTTGTATTCAATAGAAACAATATACAAATGTATAGTAAATTAAGCAATGCAAGAACTCATGTATGCTTAATTAACATATGTAAATAATTGTCTGCTACAGTCATGACATCCTATCAGGAGCAGCAAATCATGGCTTAAGTAGATTGTCTAAAAACCCTTCTTTCATGCCCCTTAGGCCCTAGACAAGGGATTGGGCCTTGCAGCCCCTTAGGCCCTTGACTAGGGATTGGGCTATAGAAGGTTAGGGGTCCCACCTACGCCTCTGCCCCTTAGGCCCTAGACAAGGGATTGGGCCTTGCAGCCCCTTAGGCCCTTGACTAGGGATTGGGCGAATAGGAGGTGGTAGACCTTAGGCTACTTAGGTATTCTCGGGATTCCCTCCCCTGATAAGATGCATGACCCCTTCTTGTCTTCTTACATATATATATATATATATATTATGATGCTTATGTTTGATTTTCCTTGGATACTAAATATTGAAGTTGACACATAGGAATACGGGCATGTATGTCTATGTATTGCAGGTGCTGGCCCCAGTGTGCACGGTTGTAAAGACACCCCTAGTGAGGAGATATTACCTTCCGAACAATTTTACATTCAGAATCCACTGGTACCTCCAAGTAAGGATCATTACTAGTACACCCTTTTTTACATAGAAAATCAGCAAAGAGAGATCTTCCTCTCTATAATCCGAAGAGTAGTACTAACACACTTGCAATAGCTATCCGTTTCCAATAAGCACTCCAAAGGTGCTGATTGAAACGCCAACATATATGCAAGTGGTGTAATCTTTTCTTATTAGCAGAAATAAAAATTTTGGGGTGGTTACTACACTATGCTCCATGTGAATGTGTGGTTACACTTTATGCTTATAAATTATATCCTAATTAAGTCATCTTAATTGAATCACTTGGATTAGAATTTATAATTTTCATAGTTAAAATGAGTTTGCCCATAGTATATTGGAATCCTATATTTTAGTGTGTTGTCCCCCAAATTACTCTCTCGTCCAAATCATTGTAACTTATTAGTCCTTACTAAAAATATATCCCATTTGTTTTTAGGCATTTCTAATATATGGGAAGGTATGTATATATTCATCCTCTTTTATATAAATAGTACATCTTTAAATCTGAAAATAATTTGGTAATACAACACCAATTCCCAGAAAATAGGTTAGTTTATTTCCTCAAAAGTGATTTTTTTTCTAATTCTCACTTCATCAATGATCCAATATCATAAGTACATTTTTATCCCATCAAAGTCTTTTGAGCGCATTCATATTGATAGGCCAAAACTGGGGTACAGAGTGAAATAGATTTAATGTTTAAGAAATGAAATTTCAGTTTGGTCTACGTGTCAACCCAAGGGGTGTAAGCTTGCGAAAGGCATCGTGGCTATTTGCACAAGGGCTGCAGGTAGCAAGTTGAAAAAGAATAAAATGCACTTCTGACTTCCACTGAACTGCTATAGTAACTTTGCTGAAAACTATTTTAAAAACTATCTGTTGCAGGAACAGGAATGCTACAATAAATCTAAGATAAAAACTACTGCAATAATTTGCTACAGAAACAGACCTGCGACTGTCATAGATGAATTACAAATTAATCTATCATCAAGCTGCAAACAGAAACTCAATAACCTTAACTCGAATTAAACAGTATAAATGTATATTCAAATGATTTCCTTAAACTAGAGAGTGTACAGATTACACACGTGAATGAAAAATACTTCTACAGAAATCTCATGTAATTGTTGTACAATAACATAAACAAAAAAAAAAAAAATGTCACCCGCCTCCTGAAGAGTGGGCCCTTCCTCTCGGTTGGCGAGGTGACTGCAACACAAAAGCTACGCTCCTTGATTCACACGTAGGTTTCTGCATAAGGTTTTTCTTGTATTTCTTCATACCATTACATTTTTGCTACTCGCCTTTATATAATGAATAAGGCATATCTTACAAATTTGCATAGATGTTTCTTCTTCATTCATGGTTCTCCTTCTATTTTGTGGACAGATCTGAAATATAGGGAACCGTTTTGTTTGCTAATAAATAATCATCCTAAAAAAGAGGATTTGGTTTGGCTTGCATCCATTCAGCAAAACATTAGTTGCAACAATAATTATTTTTGGCCTATGGTTATTATCATGCCAAAACATCAAAGATTACAATAATAAAATAATCATAGAAGATTATTGTTGGCTCGTGGTTGCCCCAAATAAGTAGAAAATAAATCATTATCTATTGCAACAATAAAACTATCATCTGATTGAATTAAATAATAAATAGATGTAATTTGATTCCAAGTGTAAATCTGTGTTCTCCACTTCCAAGGGCATGTTGTAGGATTCATTGCTTTAACATAATGGAAGCAAGTATTAGTAAATATAATCAAATATTTATTATTCACATATTTTATCCAAAAACTAAATTACATATTACTTATATATATTTAACCATATGCAACAAAAGGTGGTAAAATGGTATGGAAATGGAATATGAAGATGGGTATAAAGACATTAAATAGGCTAAAAGATGGCATAAAATGGAATGTGAATGGCTCTCATCTCATATAAATACAAAGGCAACCAAGAATTTAGCAACTTGCAAACAAACAAAATGCATCCGTTTCCTACCAATAATATGCTAACCTTCTATTCTTGATAGTGAGATCGATTTTGTCTTTTCCTCCTTGAGTGAAGATGTGTATTCCAAAGAACCCAATGCAGAATCTTCCGATTGTATTTCTATACTAGAGAAATTGTTCCCTAGTCTAGGTTTCCCATAAGACTTACACAATTTAAACTTAGATAATAACCAAGGCTTCAACCAGCAAAGCTTTAGAGGACCAATATTCACATACTCTCCATGTAATGGACAAATGCTATATACCAAAGAACCACTATAGATTGGCAGACATGCTACACTTGAAATCTGCAATTAACCAAAGAAGACACTTTAGAGTTGAAACCCAGTTAAAAAAATTGCCTAGATTAAGCCATAATTCATAGAGGGAAATGATAAAATCAATGTAGAAAATTCTCATAATAGCTACAAATATATTGGCCAGACGGTAAAACTTTTTACAAATATTGTTTCCACATTGACGAACTCAAATTATTTAAATGAAATTAAAGATAAGCATATTTAATGCATAGGACCATCAAAAAAAATCTTTGATCACCACTTTTCATATTTCATTATTTTTTATGGTCCGATATTATTAAAAATAAGCTATGTTAACTACAATATGGTCTATTGCTTTCTTACAATAAAATAAGGAAAGACTTTAAAAGATACAGTAAATAAAGTGGAAACTATGATTATTAGAGATTGTTCAAGAAGAAATAAATATAAATTTACTAAGTTTACCATGTTACCCTAGGCACTAACATTGTGCCTCTTAGATACTAAAAATTATAAGCACTAACTCTACATTGTCACTCCTAGACACCGACCGTATGTACTAATCAAAACTAGATTTTAACCTTTACACCCTCTCTTTAAAATTTAGAAAACAATTATTTGCTTGGACACCAAGTGGACTTTTGAATTGCTCCAATTTTCTCTTTTTTAAGAAATTCACCTCATGTCACTCTAGAAAACAAATGATTTAAGTGTGAGAAAATTCTCTCCCTACACAAGCAAGCAAAGAAAGCATCCTAGCTTGCACCATATTAGCATTTTAATACGCACCTTGTAGTGCAATATAAAATAGAGCAGTGTGTAAGATAAAGCCTTTCTTCGAATTAGAAGGGAAATCTCCTTGTAACAAAAAATAAAATAAAAACCTTAAAATAGTAAAACTTAAAGACATGACCTCTAGCTTTTACAATTGTTAAGTTCTCAACGTTTTGAACATACATTGCAAAAAGAAACTGATTGCCTTGTTGGTTGAAAATTTTGTATACTTGAGAAGGTGTACAAAATTGTGGTTTCAGCCACAATATGTGAGATAAACTCTCCTATTTTCAAAGGGAAGGCTCCCCCTTCGCTTTCTATTTTATCAATTCAGAAATTAATTCTAGTTACAAATCTATTCTAAACTTGGGTGAAACTCTCGTCTTGTTCTCTTTTTTCAGAAAAGACGACTATCCTTTTCTCTTATTTCAGAAAAGGATCACAATGGAAAGCATATATGATTAATAAAGTAAAGAAAGAAGCAAAGTTTCCATGAAGGCACAAAGTCCTTCGTTGCTCCTCCGGGACGGGAAAGCAATCTCCAAGCACAAAGTCTTGAGAATTAGAAATCCTATCTACCTTTTTGAAGTAATACTATCAAACAATATATATATAACAGCACAAAGTCTGCAAATATAATGCACTTATGAGTCACAATTCCTAACTGTAAACCAATTTGATTTAATCTTTCAAACTTGAAGCACAAAGACTACAAGAAATCAGATCAACGTCTTTTCACAATAACTCCACAATCCTTTCAAGAAGAACTCAGAAAATTACATTACCATGACATAAGAACACAGTAATGAAATACAACAAGATTCAACACAAAGTCTGAAATCCTTATGCCTTCTTTATACCACTTGAAAATTAAGTTCACATACACAAAGCTCAAAGTCTTTTTTGCTGTAAATTTCTACAGAGTTTTCTCTATTGCCAAAAAGATAAAAATTACAAAGGATCTCCTCAAGTATTTATAGGAGAGAGGCCTTGAGAAAAAACTGGGAGGATCCCAACTAACTGTAATTGACTTATTCAACATTACAAGTCCTATTGCAATTTGACTTGTAAGGTTTTACATGTAATTACATTTTCCAACTTTGCAAGTGATATGATTACTTGCGATTACAATTTTCCATTTTACATGTAATTTGTCAAAACTAAATTACAAATACGTAATTGAAACTATTTGAAGTGTCCAAAGACACGACTTGAACTACATCATCCTAGATTGAGTCTTCATGCTGCTATTTGGAAAACATTATTCCATCTCCATCTTGAAAGCATGATGCTCAATCATGTCGCCTGTTCAACTCCTTGCGTGGCTTCATCATATTGTTGTTCTTACTTTGTATCATTCTCCAGCCTTGGAATTTGCTTGAAAAATAAGGCCCATGCCTTATATTATTGATTTGGTAGGTCATGTGTGCAAACAGGAGTAATGAGAATGAGACAAAGGGGCTGCAAAAATGAGGCCAAAGCTCAATTTCGGGTTTTGGAAGGCTGATTGCAATTTTTTTTAAGTGCAGTCGAGATTTTTTGAACCCTTAGCAATTTTTATTTTTTGCAACTTTTACAATTGCAATTCTCATGACAAACCCCGACTTGCTATTTGATACCAAAAACATGATTGCCAAGAACCACGATTTGGCTGAAAGGAAAAAACGTTTTTCTATAAAGACTAATCTTTACAACTCCTTTCAAATCACAAGGGAAAGAGGGTTTCATGATAATGAATAAGATTTATACAGCTGCGAAAAATGTTTCAAGCAAGAACGTGTTTTCAAAAGTAAGATACAAATGATGCTTTCATGAAATCGGGTTTTTGAGCAATGACAAAGTCACAAAAAAAAAACGCGAATATAAAAGGAAGGAGACACGCCATTAAAAAGACATCAAAAAACTCTTTGAAAAAGACCATACCAAAAGAAAAACGTCTGCAGCAAAGAAAGACGTGATTGAACAAAGAAATAAAAAACGAAAACATAACAAGAAAGAAAAGAAAAGAAACGCACCTTGGAGAAGAGAAGCTGAAAGCAAAAATGAAGATGAAACCCTAGATGACTTGGGCAAGCTCAACAAATAAAAATGACTTGATTTATTGCAGCTGAAAATCTGATTTCTTTGCTAGAAATTAATGGAAACACCATGAAAGAAAGGAGACAATCAAAACCAAACTCAAACTGCCCTCTTCAAGCATGGTGTCGGGTTTTTCAAGCTCAACAACAAAAGAAAATGGCAAAAAGAGACCAAATCGGGTTTTTTAAGCCTTTCAGCAACTTTTCTTTTGACAATTTGGAAAAAATAGGAACTTTTGGCTCATTTAGCAATTTTAGAAACTTTTTGGCACTTTTAACAATTTTACTTTTGTCAATTTAAGTGAAATAGGAACTTTTTGAGGCTTTAACAATTTTGCTTTTAAGAAAATAGGAACTTTTTGGTCACTTAAGCAATTTCCGGTTTTTTCACAACTTTAGCAATTTTGCTTTTAGCAAAATAGGAACTTTTTGGTCACTTAAGCAATTTCGGGTTTTTTCATGACTTTAGCAATTTTGCTTTTAGACTTAAAATTCCCTATTCTGCTGAGTTGCTTTAAAAACCCGAATTTGACCAAAAAGACAAGAAAAATAACTCAGAATTTTACAAAAACGGAAAGGGGAGTTGATGAAAGGATACCCAAGGGAACCATCAATTAAAATCCAAAGTTTTACAACCTTAACACCTCGTAAAACGTGCCCTAACACACAGATCCCTATTTGCAATGGTGATCAAAAATCCCGAAATTAGACAAAACAAGGGGAAAAACATGTCGAAATGTTCCCAAATTTCACACAAGGCAAAATAGGATGGATAGCAATGGCTGCACAATTCAATTGGAGAATTTTGGTGCCTCGAAATGCGTGCCATAGAGATTTATGAAGAAATTTTAGGCAAAATTTCATATGGATTGCCCAATTTTGAGAATTCAAAATTGAGGACAACATGCCTATCTTTTAATTCTTGAGCAAGGGCACAAGGCAATTTAGCACTTCTATTCAAGACTAGAGATTTTTATTTTCACTAAAAGAAAAAACGTATAGTAGCCAATAAACACTCACTCTTTCTAGTCAATAGCAAAGACCAAAGAAATGCGAGTACAACATAAGGATTGAATTGGTTTAAATAAAGTATGCACTCAACGTTAAGTAAAAGTAAATTATATGAAGGAAATTGCATACAAATCAATAACAACCATAGTTCACTGAAATTAGCAATACAAAGCCTACAATTTTTAGGGAAACTAATTTGATTTACCTAAACAACACATACACAAGATCATAAAAATCTTGTGGAATAATTTCAGCAGCAAAATAGGCATACCAAACTCTATCCATCACATAGGATTTTTGAACAACAATTTTAGCAACAAGTGGGCATAAAGTTACTACTAAATATCTAAGTGTAGCAAATGGCACTTATTTATAACTTTTTACAAGGCTTTACTTGAGAAATAATAAAAAAGCTAACTATAACTTCTATGTTGTCAATAGTTTCCATGCACATAATGCAAGTTTACTATACAATTTTGTCCACCATTTCAAAACCATGAATCAATATTTCTTCAAATACATTTCTTAAAATGTAATGTCCCCTTTTTAGCCTGATCTTGTTTGTGGGTGGTTTGGCCTATTCCTGACCCTCGTAGGCAAACACAGATGTTTAGAGGGTCCTTCTTGGCAGTAATCAGTGGTTTTCTCCTTCAGAGCTCAGTGTGGGTTCAGGTTTGGCCTTCGTTAGACTCAGTTCTTCATACTTACTATTTATAGTAAGTCACCATTTCAAAATTTAGTAAGGCACCTGGACAGGTCTCAAATGCAGTGTTGACCTCTTCTTCAGTTGGATGGGCGAAATATTAAACGTTTAATGATTAATTATCATTAAAGGTACTTTAATGATAATTGAATATTATAAAGTAAAAGTGTACTTTATTTTCAATGAGGCCATGACCCTCAATTAAATTCACTTAAAGTACATCTTTATAATATTATTTTGGGCACCCAAGGTTAGTGAGATGTTATAAATTTTTTATTAAAAACCTAAAATGGATTTGAAAAGAAGATTAAAAATAGCTAAAGAGGTCGACCTTCTTGAGAAATTATAAAAGGGCATCAAAGGCATTCATTTGCATTATCATTTGGAGAATATATTATTTGTGATTTGAAGTTTGAGCAGGTTGGAAGAATTTGAAAGGGTTTCTGTCATTTCTAGCATTGGAGAACGAGAACTCTTCAATGTTTGCAATTTTGAGGCTATGAAACTATCAACTGAGATTATTGCCAAAGTGTGGGCTTCATCTAGGAGTCCAACTTGTGCTTAAATTAGAGAAGAAATACAAAGAATACAAGGGTTTGATGCATATCTACCTATAGATTATAAAGGCATTGAGGATTCCCTGTGGAATATACTTATTGCTGGCTGCTACAGTACCCGCTTCAGTAAATGCTACAGTGCACATGAACAGTGATTGCTATGATAAACGCTACAATAATTGAAGCAATGTGAAAGGAATAAGCAGATGATTGAGGTTCACTTTGAAGGCATTTGGTGGCTTAAAATATTCGTATTTATTGTGGGAAAAATCGTGGGCTTTAGAGGCACATTGGCAGCCATCGATTGGCATATCAGACCTCACATATTTGCAGATTGGGAGCTTAATACTCATCGTTTTCTCCTATGACCTTGGGCGCTCCCTTCCTAAGGATGGGACAATGATATTTGATGCATATTTGGAGGTGTATAAGGTGTGAATATTTTATTATCTGCAACTTAAGGTCTGAAACAGGAGCGGCACCATTAAGGGCTCGATTTGGCTTGTGGAGAGGACGTCTAGTTCCATCCCATTGAAGCTGCACCTTCTCCAACATAGGCGACTTCATGACCAGGTTCTCAAGTAGTTTGCATTCATTTTTAGGGACATATATGTCATTGTTAGTTGCTGCAATTTAGTTTCAGACTTGCATAGCTTTGTATGCCAAGAGTCTTGGCCAACATTTTATATCAGCATTGTAATTGGAGTAGTTCATCAATAAAGGAGTGATTAGATGCATGACACATTGTTACACCCCGGAATTTGTATAGTTACTATTCTAGTAATGCTTAGAGCATTCTGATTGTAAGGAAGGTTTTGAATGAATAAAATGTGATTGAATTTTGTTGACAATATGAAATCCTGTTTACATGTTATGTTTGGCTCATTCTGTATTCTTGAATGATGTTATTCTTGAATAAAACAATGAATAGAGGAAAATAATTAGTCTTGTTTTATATATTTGATTTATATATATACTGCAAATATTGTGAGCATTTGACTGCCGTGGTTTTGTGCCATGGATGCAGGAACAGGAGCTATTCCTCCAGGTGGAGGGGAAATATCACTCAGGAAGAGGAACTTGGTCGACTAACCGGTAAAGTTGATCGTATGAGCATACACACACTTCACTGAGGATTTTAGGAACTGAGTCAGATTAAGTTGTCATGATAAGTCATCCTTAGGCTTAGGAGTTATGATTACTTCTTCATGCTTTATGAGTGGTGTTCCTTGATTGACTGACTTACTGTTCTGTGAGCCTTGAATGTGAAATGTGAACTGATAAGTTACTGATGCCTGGAATTTACGGTTAAATGTATAAATACGTGTTTATGCAATTACGTCTATTAGAGGTGCTCTGACTGGCCTATAATACACGTAATTGGAGATTTGAAAATAAACATGTATAGATATATTTAAGTGTAAACTGGGTAAGTTAATTAATATATTTAATAATATATTTAATATCGATGTTATTATAGTTTTATCGGTAATATAATATATTAATATATCTAATGTAATATTTTGAATATTATATAGATATATTTATATATTAAAAGAAAGGTAAGTTAAAAACTATAATAATATTGTATTGAATATAATAGAAAATATATTAATACATTTTAATGAAAATATTAAAATATCTAAAACTTTGGAAAGATTTTATATAAACTATAAATCTTTGGCATTTAAATTTACATTTATCTTATAAAGGAATTTGAGTTTATTTACCTTTGGAAATAAAGGTAATAAAACTTTCATAGTCTTTGGTAAATACTTTGCAAACCATACAAAGGAATTTAGAAATATTGAAATACTTGGAAAATATAAAAGGAAAAAGAATTTCGAAATTTTGTAAAGGCCAATGTAAATTTATGAAAAATATTAAAGGAAATATGAATGCTGAACTATAGACTGTTTAAAAATTTAAAGTTAATGTTTGAGTAAACTGAAAAATCGCGGATTTCTTCATGGGAAGAAATCGCGCGACTGTTGAACCAGAAAAACAGTGGAAAACTAAGGAGAATAATCCGCGCCCAGCTCGCGTAGCTTAGACCTGGTCGCGGATGCTTGAACGCCACCGGTCTGGGACGCGTGGGTGGAAGGAGGCATGAACTGTGGGTGCGTAACCCTTGACGTTTTCAGCAGCAAAATCCAAAACGCCATTTGTTCTTCAGTTCGCCATTTTTAAGGGCTTTTCCCAGTGACTAAACCTGTACGTGGTTAATCCACGAATTTGGCATGTGATATGTTGAAACATTCTTGAGAAATTATGTTGAATCATCAACTCTTTTGCTGTGTGACTGCCACTGCGAATTTTGACATTTTCAAAATGAGAGGTGTCGAATTCTCATGCCTACAAGGTAGGAAACATGAGAATTCGAAACCTATAAATAGGTTCTCACTCATTGTTGAAAGACACTCAATCTTTTCATTTCACTCTCCTTGCCTTGGAAAATTCGAAATACAGTGCTGTGGTATTTCTGTGTTTTGGAATTCAAATTTTGAAAGCCATTGTCAATGAGAGCCATTGCCATTTTTATGAAAGCCATTGCCATTTTTGTGAAAGCCATTGCCATTTTGTGAAAATCATTTGCAATTGAGACAGTATTGCTGAGAGACAGTATTGCTGAGAACACTTTTTGCATTTACCTGAAAGTAGTTTTTGCTTAAGCTAAGAGAAGGCTGCGAAGGACGGTGGAGCAAGGATTGAAGTTACCGATCAAGCTCATACGCAAAAGGAAATCAGGCATGAGATATATGTTGATAGATTTTCTGTTATTTATTTTAAATTGTATGATTAGATTGCTTGATTATGTCTTGCTTTATGAAAGGAAAAATAAAAAGAAACCTCTATGTTCTATGAAATTGCTGAATTGGGAATAGTTTAATTCCTTAGAAAAGGCTTATTGAATTTAAGAGATAGCTTAAAGAGCTGGTCAAATTGGGGAATAGTTTAATTTCCTTAGAAAAGCTTTTGAAATAGCTTAGAGAACTTGATGAATTGGAATAACTTAAAAGCATGTTGAAACGAATCATTTGAAATCATAGATGAATTTGAAAGGGAAATATTTGTTTACTTTTAGTAAAGTACCTTATAATTTGTATTGCTTGAATACTGCTTGAATTCCTTAAGTAAAGGAAAGGGATTAGTTACTAAATACTAGGACGAGGGTGGATTCAGAACCAAGGTAGTCTAAAGCTTTAGAGTTAAATAGGTTAACTAGAGAAAGCTACGTACTCCATGGATAAAGATTTCCATGTTGGGAAGTACCAGAGGGACCCCTTGTTGACTGTACTCCATTTCCTGTTTAAGTAGTTGAAGTAGGAAGTCTAGGGTGATTGACTACCCACTGAAGGACTCAACCTACGCGTAGGATAAGGCAGCCTTAAGTCAAACCAAACCTGACTTAGTGCAAGTGATAGATGACCGTCAGTATAAGTACTGCCGAAATGCTTTGGCCAAAGTAGTGTAGTATACCTAACGTCCACTTAGACTGTGAGACGAATTACACTGTCAGTTCACAGTAATCCAGGTTACATGCTAGATTGAGATTGTGAGGACACAAGGATTTAGTTATGTAGGATTACACACTATGCTCAGTTGGTCATACAGAACCGGTTACCCAACCAATCTCCTCGAAGAAGGGAGGGCCGTCTACTTAACAGTAAACGTGCGGGGGACCGCAATATAAGTCCGTGGTTGGTGGAAAAGCACCTGAGTGATGTTTCCCCTCCACCTTAAGACTTCTGATGAACCAAGGTTTGAAAGGGAAGATCCTGGACAGTCTTATTCCTATTTGCTCAAAAGCTTCCGAGCTATGTTTGAAACTTGTAAGATTCTTACCTTGCTTTTTATTTTGAAGAAAAGTAATCATGAAAGCGTACTCTGTTATTTACTTGGAAAATAAAACAATGATGTATCGTGTCTTTTATTTCTTTATGATGAAATGTTCAATTAGAATGAAAAGAAAAGTTATTTACTTTGTCATTTAATTGTATTTCCTTGTATCTTATTAGTGAAATTAGAAAATTTTTTGTTTACCCGGTTTTGGGGTATGTTACACACATACTTGTAGTAGTGATTACAATCTTCTTTTCAATCGAATAGTTTGCATGCCATATGTTTGCTTAAATGCCTATTGGCTGTAAGTGACTATTTGCATAGAGATTTACATGTCATGACAAGTGTCTTTGTTGTACCTTCATATGGGATTGAGTAGATGCATGCCAAATGTTTGTGAAAATGATTTTTGGCTGTGGGAGTTTATTTTGCATTATTAAAGTCATTTATTGCACTTGAAAATTACAAAGCAATTGCATTTTATCTTAGAAACATTCCATAGTTGTCATTTGCAAATCATTGAGACCATTGCAAACAATCAAAACAAACAAACTTACAACCTTCAGCACTAGTTTCCCGGGGTAGAGACGGCAAGTCTCTTAGATAAAAAATATAATTATCAACTAAAAATAGAGCTTCTAAAAGATCTTAAGATAGCAATGCTCCTTGGGGACGCATCCCTTGCCCTAGTATCCCCATACCCTATAGGAGATGTTTTGGGGACGCAGGGATGCCTAGGAAATGTCCCCGCTATCCCCTTTCCAAACAAAAAATAGGGTATGTTTCCAGAACATCCCAAAACATGCAAGATACATTTGATGATTATTGCAGCCATAAAACATTTTGATGACACTCATAATTTGATGGCGAATTATTGTTGGAGGGCTCCAAGGACACACAAGGACCTTCATGGAGAACTTTCCCTTGCATATTTTCAAGCACTTAGAGAAGCCTTGGGGGTAATGAAATCTAATTACCTACATTTACTCTCCAATAGGTATCATCTGTAATGTCCCCTTCTCAGTAGCCACCCCGGAGGTCGTTTAGCCTTTATTTATTCCCAAAGGCTAAATAAGAGAAATAAGGGAGTAAGTATTAAATTAATTATTTATAAAGTTATTTCAATAAATTAAAATCATAAGATAACTTTATATTTAATTAATTCAATAAAGTGACTTAAAATAAAATAATAAATTATAAAAGTCACTTAAGGGAATAAAATAATAATATTTCTAGAAGCTTCTTGAAAGTCATTGAGAAATCTTTATAAGGAGTTGTTGGCTTGGCATTTGGGCATGCTTTATGTCTTGGATTAAATTCTCATTACCAGTTTGGTAAGAGGCTTCAATGCTTTGCTTGTTCGAGGGTTTGAAAACTCTAGGATACCAAGTTCAGTTGTGAAAGATCAACCCTAGCTGGAGTTGTGGAGAAATCCATCCAGGGTTTCTACAAGTGCTTCATTGAGAACTTTCACAGGTGCAATAGCTGATATATTATTGCCCTTCTGACAGGAGTCCTAAATTAATGCAATAGCTGGTTTATTATTGCATTATTGGATTGCAGCAGCTAAGGTATTGTTGCAATTATTATTTTATCTGAGGAAGAAGCTTGCAATAGCTAGTTTATTGTTGCAACTAATATTTTCATGTGAGGAGGAGACTTGAGATATTATTTTCTGCTGATTTGATTTGAAGCAAAATTTAAATGGTCAGTGACCAAATTTTGAAGGCAATTGGAAATTCGATTTTGGAGGTTTAATTGCAGTTATTTGGTAAATCGATTTTTGCTGAAGAAGTATTGAGTTTCCTTGAGTTCATGTTCAGTCTTGTTAGTGTCGGTTTTTTATAGAAGATATTTGCAGTATTTGGTGATCATTTTCAGTCAAAGGGAAAATTCGATTTTGTGAGAATCATTGGAAAAATTAATTGCATACTTTTCTTAGAAATAATTAGCCATCTGGAGAAATTGTGTGATTCTTGAAGATAATTCTGGGTGTATCGAATTTACTCTTAAGTCTATTTTACTGCTGGGGAATACTGACAAAATAGAAATAAGACAAAAATCACAATCGCTTGAGTCTTATCAGGAGTTGCTTGAGAAAAGACAAAGCAAGTCAATTTCCATCAAAGGGAAATTCAAGTCTTGACGTCTTTATTAAAGAAGACAAAATATATAGCGCGGCAGTTTGATTCGTCATGGAGTTTTATACTCAAATATGATTCTAGCTGGGAAGAGTTCATGGCTCTCCAACCTTGATTGGTGAACATGTGTTTACCTTGAGAAAGTCGCAATTCAACAAATAGTTGCGGCGCAGCATTTGTGGAAGCAAGTATAGCAAACGAATTTGAGACTACATCAAGTTTGTGGGTTTCCAGGAAGCAGTGGCTCTATAAGAAACATCGAGTTCAATTTTGAAGACTTTGGCTAGGAAAAGTTGTAGATGTAAACATTACTTTCCCAAGGCAGCAAACAGGTTCTTTTCTCATTGTATGAATTGTATTCAGATATCTTGTGGATCGCTGTAATTGCACTTTCTTTTTATCGCTGCTAGTTAGAGTTGAGCATTATCTACTTTCGGGCTTTGTAAATCATAAAGTTTTTGATGGGCTCTTATAGTCATTAGAATAGTGGTTGCTTATTGCATTCAGTAAGTATTGTATTGCTGCCATTGACATTGGCAAATCATATATCTTGGAGGCATTGATGTGTCAACGCTTTGCAAACAATTATAGTTCAGTCAATTAGAATTGCATGATAAATGTTTCATAAAATGCCTCACTGCTGTAACTGAGCATATGTATGAGTTTCTCAGTCATTATAGATCAGAAAGTCACTTTGCAATATATTTCCCTGTCATTTACAAGTTATGCAATAGAGTTTGGAATTGCACACAAAGTGTTTGTGGAAATGTCAAGCTGGTTGTAGTTGTATATTTACATGAAGTTTCCAGTCATCATAACTTTGGAAGAACCAGGAAATATATTGTATTGCATCTTTATTACCATTTCAGTCATTAGAACGTTGCATTAGATTTATGACATCATCATTAAAAATACAAAAAGATACAACATTCAGCAGTTAAAGAGTTTGCAAGGAAAGTGTTTGACGAAACTCTTGAGAGGGCAAATGAAATATACCGTGCCAAATTTTTCACTTTTTCACAACCAAGTTTACCTGTTATCGTTAATGAAAACACAATCCAACTGGAAGGAACCCTTTCCTCTGATCAACCCAGATCCTGGTGTGGGCAAGGTTGAGAGCATACTCGAAAGGGGATCATTAGCATAATTGAAACTGCTGGAAAGTAACAGAAAGAGAAGCAATCACTCAACCACTTATTCAGCGGGAGGACTGAAATGGAAAGTACATTACTGAAATAAAGATGCAACTCGACCACTTGTTCAACAGGAGTATGTTGACGGCTTAGCCGATCAGCAATATGATGAATAATGCAATACAGTAAGTAAATAGGCGGCAAGCCGGCCTCTTCCACTTGTTCAGCGGGTGATGCAAGAAGGGGAAACTTAAAGCTATAGACTGAAATGAGCCAGTCTCTTCCACAGCCGTGGGAATTACAAAAATCAGATCAGATTAGGAGAAATGCTGACAGTACTACTGTTCAGCTTACAATATGTTAGAGAGCTTGCAAGCACACTACATTAGTGAAGTAATCCAAGCTGCAAATGTATAACGAGTCTTCCAAATGCCTAATATGACTTCAAGAACTCAATCCCAGCCCAAATGATGAACCCTCTAAGTCTGATATGATAGGACCAGCAACTGAAATACCCTAACCAGCAACTACAAGACCCACTAAAATGCTCATAACATGCTCAATACCCAACCAAATGACTTGAAATCAGATGCAATAACGCCTAGACAAGTTGGCGCCCAAATCCCAAAGGCTAGATAACATCAAATGACTTCATATTAATTTGCACGGAAACCAATGCTCTCCAGAAATGTATGGCCCTCAAGGAGGGGCGAATTTGCCTTCAAAAAAATCCACACTTGATAATAAAATCTGAAATTTACTAGAGAGGGGCGCCCAAGGCTGCAAAACACAATGGTCAAATACCCATAACCAGATAAAAATCATTCAAAGACATATGAGTGAAAATCCAGTTCAGCCACAGCCAAAACAACAACTGTAGAAAGACTGAAAATACAATAACTTAATTGCAAAATGCAAAACAACTCAATATGAAACTAATCTCAACTAGTTGCTATCTTTCAAGCAAGACGTTAAGCTAACTAGGAGGTATGCATCCCTCGAAGCAATCCTGATACCATTCCGGCAACATAACAATATTGTAAAACATAAGATGCTGAATGAAGACCCCAAACCTCCTTTTTATAACTTTTGAGGAGACTTCTAGAAGCTTCTAGAAAAGTGTGCCCTTTCCCAGAGTCAACAAAATTTGAAATTCCTTGTTGACCACAAATCCTCCTCAAAGTTGGCGTCCTTTCTTTCATGGAAGAATTATTTAATGAAATGAAATAATTCATTTTATTCCTAAGTTGGCGTCCAAAATACTTAGGAGAGAAACTTTTATAAAATTTGCCTTTTTTAATAAACCAACTTATCCCTCCATTTAGGCGTCCACCAAGCCTTAGTAGAAATATCTCGTTTAAAATACTATTTTCAACAAATATTGAATTTGCCAAAATAATCACCTCAAATGCTGGAGATTGGATGAATATACTGCCCTGCCCGAGATAGCCACTAAATCGAACTTCAGAGACCTTGCTAAAAATAGCATTGCCAAAAATAGAACTTACTAAAAATAGCATACTGCTAAAAATAGTAAGTTGTTCCAAACTCATTTTAACCACAATCCGAGCAGCCGTCGTACTTACTAAAAATAGCAAGTCCAAAAAAGTCCTCTGATTCAGTTGCATGTTGTTGTACCCAAACCAAAAATTTTGCTTCATTAAGGCATTTTGCTTAAAATGGTCTAAACCTTGTAAAAGTGAGGTCAAAACTCAGTTTTTGGGCAAATAAAGTATGGGCTTTGAGTCAATGTCATGCCACGGAGATACTGGCAAAATTTGAAAATTTTGAAAATTAGGGTTTCTGAAATCTATTTTTAGCCCGAAACCCTAAAAAATAAGAACTTGTCAGAATTGGCTGAAATTAATTTTGATTGGCTTATTTCACATCACGATCACAGTGGTGAAGTCAGTTTCAGTTAAAAGTCAGTTTAAGGCTGGTGGGTAGTTATAACTTTTTCAGGAGAAAAGTTAGGACCTCTGAGGTCATTAATGGCAGTTGGCCAGTACCAGGTGTTAATATTTAAGCCTGAAACTCAAAGAAGAACGCTCTACGATAAAAGGTGTTGAAAATTATGCTTTTTCACGGAGGAGATTTTCAACGAGGTAAAAGTACTGTGAAATTGGCGAAGTCTGGATTGAAAATATTCTAAGTCTGGAGGTCAAAAACGCCACTCTCAGCTAGGGGCGCCCATCATTATGGAAGTTGTATTCAACTTTTTGTGAAATTTTCTACCAAGATGACTTCTCCAGTTTCCTGATAGCTTCGCAATGAGCTAGCCATCTAGTCTGACGGAGGAGTAAAACGCCTGAAAACGAAAATTCAGTACAGAACGAGGGAAATGCAAAGTAGATAACTTTGAAAAGAAAAAGCGCCCCTAGAGGCCAGGGGCACCCATCTTTTTGAAGATTCAGATGAAGTCTTTTGATCAAGTGACACTCAGGAAGTTTGTTTCTATTTTTGGTCCAGCTCCACGATGCATCTATCAGCAGGTGAATCTGAGTTGCCGAGTTGCCGCCATCAGTGGTCAAACTTGAGGTTTCAGACTTGATCAAAAATTGTTCAGAAAGGACAAAAGCGCCCCTGGAGGCCAAGGGCGCCCAAGGTTTTGAGACCTTTAATGAAATCTGTTTGATGATTTCAGATACTCATCTCGTTCGTGTCAGCTTCAGCTTTCCGTTCCCTGTCTCAGCCGGTTCAGAAGATGTCTTGGCAATCCGCAACCGGAAGTTGAGTAATTTTTGCCAGTTGCAGTAATAGATGACATTGGTTGAGAAAAGCCTCCAGGGGCGCCCATGATGTTTTTATATAAAGTGTTCATCAGGAGCCTTTACTTAGAATTCAGCCTGCTTCGCAGTGAACCAGTCAGCATGTTCTGAAGTTTTGTCAAATGCCGAGAAACGTCAAGTGAAATATAGTCAAGTTATCAGTGAAAATGATGAAAATGCCTAAAAATATTCTAACACTGAGGTCAAAAGCGCCCCTGGAGGCCAGGGGCGCCCATCTTTTTGAAGCCTCAGATGGTTGAATTTTGAATTGCCACCTCAAGGAATCTTCTTGTCAGTTTTGGTCCTGCTCTTCATCGAGATTGTCAGCCAGTTGATCCGACGTGACAGTCAACCAGAATCAGTGATCGAACATGAGCTTCGTTTGAGGTTTTAGATTCTAAATTTTCAAAAAATGTCTAAGGAAGGATGCCTAAAGTCAAAGGTTGACTTTTTGAAATTCAAAAGTAGAAGTGTGCATGAAGAGAGTTTTCAGTTTGCCAAATTTTGATCTTCAGTTAAACTCTTTTTCAGGTCGACTTCTATTTTACCTATTTTTTAGTCATAACTGGCTAAACTTAGTTTCCATGCATCAGTTAACTGAATCTTCAAGATGGCGCCCTAACTTGGGTTGGTTCTACATCTAGTTAACTGAATTTGAAGCCAAATATAGGCCATGCGTGAGTTTTGAAGCACCAATTGTACTTCAAGCACCATTTCCAAAGCTTAGCATGCATTCCACACGCCTTAGAAGATATTTTTCTATATATTTTGTTAATGGCGTCCATTATTCTTCATCAGAGTTGACAAGAAACATCTTTCTTGAGCATAAAATTGATCTGCAGGTGCTACAGGTGTCAGATTTCAGTGTTCTTCGTAGCTACAGATTCAGATTGTTCAAGAAAAGATTATTTCAGACTTTGTTTTCCATTTGCATGCAGGTTTCATCAGTTCTACTTCAAGCATAGGCGAATTTCTATAGAAGAAGAGAGAAAACAAACAAATAAAAAACTTCTATTCTTCTGTCTTATTTTCCTCTATTCTCGTCTTAGATTTTCTTCGCATGTCAAAGAAAACGACAGATTTTTCAAAAAAGCATCATCTGGGTTCGAGTATTTCAGCATCAACAACAATACCCATGTCTTAGATTATTTTGCGAAAATTGCCCCACTGCCTCTTTTCTAGAAGCACTGTCCTTTTTTCTAGAATTCTCTTTGCATGTGGGCCTAAATCACATTTTTTCACAAATCTGTTGATCTGGGTTGTTTTAGGATTCATTTCTACGCAAAACCCATGTTCCAGATTTTC
Organism: Sequoiadendron giganteum; assembly: GCA_007115665.2. Lineage (NCBI taxonomy): Eukaryota > Viridiplantae > Streptophyta > Pinopsida > Cupressales > Cupressaceae > Sequoiadendron > Sequoiadendron giganteum. Next base: position 380,779,900 of record CM021108.1, read on the forward strand.
ACGAGAAAAATTGCCCCCAGTGCCCCTAACTGCCAGTTCAGATCTCAACTGAAAACCTTTTGCATGCGGGCCTAAATCACATTTTTTTGAATTTCTGACGTTGTGGGTCATCTTAGAATTTGATTATGCACAAAACCCACGTCTCAGAATATTTTGTGAAAATTGTCTTTCGACAGGCTATTTTTAGCCTTATCTGAAGTGATTTTTGGTTTTCCGGAGAAGTTGTCAGAACGTAGCCATGTTCACAGTCAACAGGCAAGTTTTTCCGGATGCAGTTCACGTAGATCAAATTCAAGACCATGTCGGTCTTAATTCATGATTTCATCATAAAAGCTGACATTGATTTGTATCAAGCGCATCGGAAAGGTTGACAAGCGTGGTCACTCAAGTCCACATGGTTTTGTGCCTTGTATAGCTGATTGTCTTCCAAGGCCAGTTTAGAGGGTTGATAAGCATGAAAAACATGAGAAACGTCAAGCTGCAGAGGAAAACAGTGGCCATCACTTTAGTTACAGAGCCGCCAGAGTTACCAGCCAGTGAAGGACCAGTTTAAGTATGCAGAGATTTTCAGTTTTGCTTGAGTTGCTGAGAAGCAATGAATTGACAGTTGAGACATGTGACGACCTCTAGATGGTGATGCAGTCACTAGCTCGTGGAGGGGTTACTTGCTCGAGATCAAGGTCAGTGAACTTCAGTTCAAGGCGTCCCACCTTTTCCAAGATAGACATTAGACACAGGAGTTAAACTCGAGGCTTCTTTCCGAGTTAACTGGTTGTTACACATTGCATGCCATGTCTTTCTTGGAAACATCTACAAACACTTGGATCTTAGATTAGATCTTTCAGTTAACTGATGATAGCATTCCAGTTAATTTGCTTTCAATAAGGACGTGCATGCTTGCACATTGTCTATTTAGATTAGATGTTTCAGTTAACTGATGATAGTTTCCCAGTTAACTATATAGTTTCATTCAATTAGGGTTTAAGAATAAGATCTTGCATGTCTTGCAAGACTGTAGTTGACTCAAGGTGATTTTAGGGTTGCCTACACCTTGAAGTCTATAAATAAGAGCTTTTAGCTCATTTGTAATTAGCTTTTCCTGGTGATAGAGAATTGCTGCGCTATCGGCAACATGCCTATTCTCAAGATTGGTTCACCCTTGTAAATTAGAACTTTTCCTTGATAGCATACATGCTGCGCCTACCTTGCCTATAGTATTGCTATTATTGTATCTGTTCAAAGAGTAATTGTTGTTATAATAAATTGCTGCGCCTACCTTGCCTTCATATTATTGTTATGGTGTTTATTCGACCTTAGTTAAATGGGGTTGTTGGTTTGATCGTTATTGCATGCGTGTTGCGTCTCTACAATCTACTGTTCCAGTTGCTTACCTTTTGTTTTGTTTATTATAAGCCTATTCAGAAGAGCAAATAGTTGGGCCTACCTTGCCTTCATGTTGCGAAACTGTACTCAAAGCTTATCGTATGATGTGTGTTATAGTAGACTCATTCAGCCAAGCAGATAGTTGCGCCTACCTTGCCTTCATGTTGTGAAGTTGTACCAGGTTTACCGTTCATTTGTTTGTTTTAATAAACTTCTTCCCGGATTAGCAAATAGTTGCGCCTACCTTGCCTTCATGTTGTGAGCCCGCACCTGGAGTTTATCGTACAATACATTCCTGCTCCATTTCCTCATGCTCTGTTTCTTGAGAAAATTTGATAGATATTAAAGAAGTTAGCTTAGTTGTAGTTACATGATCTGCGAAACCAGAAAATACTTAGCTACAACATTCTAGGTTTTCTTAACCTTGTGCCTCTATCAGTTGAGAACAAAAAGATAGGACATTAGTTTAGTTTTCTATTTCATGCATTCCAGCACAACGAGGGAGCTTCCCCTCCTAATTTGAAGAGCACTCATTACAAGTGTGCATAGTTGTCCGTACAAACTTACACTCCAGAGGTGTTAGTTCTTACGCCAACAAATGTCATGCTATCGCGAAGCTCTCCGAAAACCCAGAAGGAATCCAGAATCCGAACTATAAAACTCCAACATGCGGCCACCGTAACTTACTAAAAATATTAAGTCCGAAAAAGTTCTCTGATTCAGTTGCATGTCACGCTGTCGTGAAGCTCTCTGAAAACCCAGAAGGAATCCAGAATCTGAACTATGAAACTCCAACATGCAGCCATCGTAACTTACTAAAAATAGTAAGTCCGTTAAAGTTCTCTGATCCAGTTGCATGTCATACCACCGCGAAGCTCTCTGAAAACCCAGAAGGAATCCCGCGACCAAACTACAAAACTCCAACATGCAAACTCCTGAATCCTCAAAGAAAACCTCCAAGCAGCTGGAAACCCTAATTCTACCTCTGACTAGCCTACGAGCATCAGGGAATAGGCTAACGGTCACTGGAACGTGTAGTGCTAAAAATGGGGACATTACAGCAAACAAAAAATTAAAGGCCAAAATTGCAAGGGTCTTTACAGTGGTATCAGAGCTAAGAATCTTGCCAGCCTGTTGGGTAGATTGGATTATGTTTCAGCTTATAAGCATGGACTCAATGAGTGACAAAGAGTTCGGACAAAGACTTTTTATGGAAGGAAACAAACTTGGTCACTTGTCTCTAACAAAAGATGTTCTTCTCAGTTCATTGGAGGAAGTAGTGAATTGCTTGCATTTGGTGGATCAGTCACCTTCTCAATTAATTCAAGTAGGTATGATTTCGGCATCTACCTTGTTGGGTGAGCACAGGTTGTTGAGACACAAAGATAAGGATCATGTAAGACTTGTTGTGGCCCATTGCCTAAGTGAAATTATGAAGATTACAGCTCCTAAAGTTCCTTATGATAATGAAAAAATGAGAGAGGTCATGCAGTTGTTTATTGAAAGCTTTAATGGGTTAGGTGACATCGAAAGCCCTACTTTCAATAAGAGAGTCAAAATTCTAGAATTGGTGGCACAAGTGCAGTCATGTGCTATCATGTTTGATTATGATGGACTTATTCTCCAATTATTCAATTGCTTCATATCAAGAATCAAGAAACGTCATTCAGACAAGGTGAGGACAGATATTTTCAACATGTCCCTGATCCTAGATGAAGATGTTGATGTTTGCAAGCAGTCGCAATCTGATTTGTTAGACATTTGGAAAGGAGAGCAACATGTTTCGACTGTAGCATATGATCTCACAAGAAGATTGGTTGAGCAGAAGATTGAGAATTTTATGGAACAATTGAATGTAGAAGAGTTAATCACATTTGGTTTACAGGTTCCATCTTCTCTACATGTAGATAGCATGCCATCATCCAGTGGATCAGCTGAGTTGGATGATGAGATCAAAGAACAAATTGAGCCCTCTTGTGTTTTGACAGCTAATTAGGGCATTGATGATGTTTCTATAGGTGGAATTAGTGCTGACCTAATTCTAAATAAGGATATGTGCATGGATGACATCACCGAAGAAAACAGTTGTGTAACTCAAACACTTCCAAAACAATCTGATGCTTCCTCTAATAAAGAAAAGGTTGTTCGTGAACCTAAAGGTCCGCACAATTTGGAGAACCAGCTAAAGGTGAATGAGGATGAGATTGTGGAAGCCTTATCTCATCATGACAAAATGCACAAGATGATTCTTTGGATGAATTCCCATTTATGGATGATTGACTGGCCTGATGAACTGGCTATCAGATTCGTTGGATAGCTCGGAGAATTCTGAGGGGGTATTCTGGAAGTGACTTGCTCGAAAAAGAAGTTTTAGGGGATCAAAAGCTTAGGCGCCCCTACCTAGCTAGGGCACCCAACTCCTCTACAGTTAGAATATTTTTTGAGATTCTCATCTTTCTTTTGACTTTTCTTATTTTGCAAGTGTTTTTACCCTCTATTTGACCTGACATATTTGATGAGCTCCGCAAGATATCCACTGAAAAGCATGATCAATTCTGAAGGAAATGTTCTGGAGGTGACAAACCCTAATTTTGACTTCTGAATGCCCAAAAGCTTGGGCGCCCCTGGCTACCTGGCGCACCCATGATCACCAGACTAAACCATTTTTACTTGATTTCCAACCTTCAAACTTCATTCTTCCATGCTCTATCCTTCGTTTGATTTGCAATTGTTGGTGACAGACAAATCTGATGATTGAGCTGAGACATCTATTGAATAGCTAGCAGAATTTTGAAGACAATGATCATATTTGCAAACCCTAATCTCTGAATTAGGTCCTCCAAAACCTTGGGCGCCCCTGGCTAGCTGGGGTAGCCAAAGATCCCAGAGATAGAATATTTTTCGATGTTTTCACAATTTCTAGTTTGCTTCTTGATGAAACTCCTCTGTTCGATCTGAGATTTTGGCTCATAACTTGATCCGATGGACCTGCTACTGTATTCACTGCAGAGCCAGAAGGATTCTAAAAAAATCATCTTGGTGGTACAAACCCTCTCCATCATTTGGCACCTTGAAAAGGTAACCAGGGGCGCCTAAGATTGCCAGAGATAGTTTTTTATTCTCAGGTTTCAACTTTTCTTCATTCCTCATTCTTCGTCTCTCGAGCTTCACCTGTCGAGATTGAAAAATATTCTAAGGCATGACTAGCTAGGTGCCTTGACTAGGCAAGGGGGCCTAGCATCTCCAGACTTAGTCAAAATTTCACCATTTTCAAGAATTTCAAATTCCCCTCCTTCGTTCTTCATTCCTTGAGTATCTTTTCGCCATCTCCTTATTTGTGCAGTGTTTGAGACCTCAAATCTGACACCTGGCAGTTGAACAACCTCCATTAATGACCTTGGAGCTCCAGTTTAGTTTTTGAAAAAGCAGAATAGACCCATTAGAGAAAAAATGATCTTTTGACGATTTTGACTGGACCAACCTGATGAGGAAGTATTTTGAGCCAATCAAAATTAGTTTGAATCCCTGGAGTCAGACATTCTATTTTTAGAAAAAAATTCTTGCATCCATTTGAGAAGAAACCCAAAAAACCTAGAAAAAGTCTATTTTTAGAAAATTTCCTAAAATTTAGGGCCGAAAAAGTGAGATCTGGGTTTTGTAGACTAGGTCGCTCTAAGTAGACCCAAATCCTCAGATTTTGAAAATTTTGAGTTTTTGAACATCATGCATGACATGCAAGTTTTCAATTTCCGACCTTTTGACAGTTTTTAACAAGACTTTTGACCATTTTTTTTCAAAATGCCTTAGTGTAGCAAAAAAATTAATTTGGGGTACAACAAGATCAATCTATTAACGCCCGATACAAACGCCAGAGATAAATGGATCCATAGGAGACAGTTAGTCCATGTCTCAAATCCGAAGGGAGACGTTGGCGATTAGTCCAACAGATTTCTCAGTGCATTTCAGCAAGTGTTTTCAGGCTAGCTGGCATAGGGTTGACACAGAGTACTAGTTACCACCCTCATATGGATGGTCAGACGGAGATTGTGAACAAATGGGTTGAGGGGTACCTGCATAACTACGTCTCAAGTCAACAAAAGGCATTGATTAAGTGGTTACATTTAGGAGAGTACTGATATAATACCACTTACCATATGTCCATTGTTATGACACCATTGTAAGCATTGTATGGATATGATGCTCCTTCATTTATGGATTTGGCATTTGGAGATAGCAAGGCTCCCAAAGCCAAAGATTGGATACAGGAGAGCTGAGATATCTTTAAGGCTCTTAAGGATAATTTGCAGGTTTCCCATAATCAACAAAAGACTTATGCAAACAAACACAGGGTTGAACGCAGTTTTGAGGTAGGCAACTTGGTCTTCTTGAGGTTGTAACCCTATAGACAGTATTGACTAAAGAAAAGCAATGCGAAAAAGTTGAAACCACGTTTTATGGTCCTTACAAGATAATTCAACGCATTGGGGAAGTAGCTTATGAGCTCGAGTTGCCAGAGGGTAATAAGATTCATAATATTTTTCATGTATCGTGCCTCAAGAAGGCACTGAGACAACAAGTCACTTCTTCAGCTGAGTTTCCCCTACTGGATGAGGAGGTGCGGTTGGTATTGGTTCCTAAGAAGATTCTGGATGTCAAGGAGAGGAGATTGAGGAGAAGAGTGATCAGAGAGTATCTTATCAGGTGGAGAGACTTGCCCCTGGAGGATGCTACGTGGGAAGGAGATCAGATTTTGCAACACCCTAATTTGCAATTGCTTGAAGGCAAGCAATCTTGGAAAGGGAGGATTGTAATGTCCCTTTCCCAATGATCACTCCAGGAGGACTTAATAGCCTATTTAATTCCCGTAGGCTATAGTCGGTTAAAGGGAATTGGTTAATTTAATTATTTAATGTTGCCTAGTGAAAAAGTACATTTATAAGGCAATATTGAATAATTAAATTAAATGGTGTTATAAAGTGACTTTGGGGAAATATTAAAAAGGCACTTTATAAAAGTCACTTTTAAATAAGTAATCCTAGGACAGAAACCCTAGGGTGACTGGGTTTGGTGGTGAGACTAATCCACCCTAGCTGGTCAGTTGGAGAGATCGCTCAGGTCTTTCACAATGTTCAATATTACCAAATTTGTGGGTCTCCTTCGGAGACAAATTTATTGGATAATGATATATACATTTCTTGCACATTTCGGGGATAACTTTCAATACCAATTTCAGGTGTCTCTTTGGTTGAAGATTCGATTTGCATTGGCAAGGGATTTCAAGTTACAGATTAGTGTTTGATATTTCCATGGACATATTATTCCTCCACAAATGTTGTACCCTCCATGCTGCGTTCCAAGGGCAATTTTGAATGTGATGCTAACTTCAACAGAAACTTCTACAGGCCGCACCCAATCTAGTTAAACCATGAGACTTGGAAATGTGTGACGTCTTTGTTTACAAGGCAGTCTTAGCTAGTCGTGACCCTCTCAAACTCATACGCCAACCTCTCTTTTTGAATTGAGGGCCAATATTTGTGATTGTTGTTCATCAAGGACTACGTGGGAAATCAGATAAGTACCTGCGGGTTTGTTATACCATCAAGGGCGCCCAAAATATAAGAGGAGGATGACGTGATGACCAAGTCGTCCTTCCACAAAAAAGCATTGAGTGTAATGCTGCTGATAAATCACAAGAAGTGCAACTGTGAAGGTTGAATGCATTTTGACCTGTGTGGGATATCTTTTACCAGGTCAGATTATGTAATGAGGATACTTTAAAATATCAAACTGTGAATGATAAATTATATAATTAATTTCAGTTTGTATGGAATTGTTGCCTACTACATATGTTGTTTCAGCTTTCATATTGTTATGCATAGAATATAGATTTCCATTTCTTGTGCAAACCATATCGAACATATTGTCTATGAGAAAACTCTTAAACCATACAAACCAAAGCATTACAGCAGTTTGACAAAATGCTCACATGTCAAACTGAAAGAAAAATCGTAAAAATATCATTCAATACAAGAGGGGATATTTACAGGATTACACCTCCTATTGGTGAACAACTTTTTTGTGTGACCTAGATTTCCACTTCGATGGTACTTGTTCTTCCTAAGGTTTCATGCATAGAGGGTGTTTGTCGAGGTTATGTTCTTGGCAAACAACATCAAGTGCCTTTTCCCAAGGGCAACACCCACCGTGCTTCTACCTTACTAGATTTGGTACACAGTGACCTTATGTCCTTTACCACTCCATTTTTAGGAGAAAAGTACAAGCTCACATTCATTGATGATTACTCTCATTGCAGATGGGTGTACTTTCTGAAGTACAAGAGTGATGTATTTGCCACTTTCAAGACATCAAAGGTGTTTTGTGGAGATGCAATCAAGTTCTTCTATTTGGTAGCTTTGCATAGATAATTGGGGGGATTATGTAGAATAGGAATTTCAGGATTATTACACTAAGTATGGTATTCATCATCAGTTTATGGTTCCTTATACGCCTCAACAAAATGGTGTTGCCGAACGCAAGACTAGATCACTCAGGGAGATGGCCAATGCTTTAATCACATTCTATGGCTCCATCCTTTTGGGATGAGGAAATCGATGTGCTAATTATATTCAGAACTGCACTCCCCACAAGGCAATCATGAATATCATTCCAAAGGAGGCTTCGTCCAATATCAAGCCTAATGTTTCCTTCTTTAGGGTATTTGGTAGTGAGGCTTGGATATTCATTCGGAATGGCCAAGGTAAAGCAATGGAGAAGAAGAGAACCATTCATTTTTTTTGGCTATTATGAGGATGTGAAGGCTTATCGGTTGTTTGATCCTACCATGAGAGATGTCTACTTTCACAAAGATGTCCAGTTTGATTAGTCCTTCCCACAATCAAATTCTACATTTGCTTCTTCTTCCTCACTACTTGCTCTTCCTATCTTATCTCATGAGGATACCTATGCATTGTAGGATATTTCAGATGATGGTTTTGATGGTTTTGTACCACCACCTCCTATTCCACGTAATATCCACCCTATTTTTTATTTTTTTTGATGTGTTTACAGTTTGATATTGAAATATGGAGAAACAATGATAATGACAACAAATAGAGAATTTTTGCAATGAAATGTGCTAGAAACTTAAACTATTTGAAACACCCACGAACTGGAATATATTTCAAATTAATCAAAGAAGTGGTACAGTCATTAAATAAGGTTTTTAACATCATCCAAATGACTACCACAATCTTAAATATGCATTTCAGACATACCCATTTGCTGCTGTGTGAAAATGGTCTGAAACTGAACTATGAACAGCAACCTGTGACTTCGTAAATGCTTGCAAACTCCTCCAAAAACCTGCTGCTCCACATTTAATCTGATTGTTGAGTGTTTATCATACCCAGGTGCCCCAAACACCAAAAAAATATTGCCCAAAACCTAGGTGCTTGGGCCACAAACTCCCACACCCCTCATGAAATGGTATGACCAGCTTTGGAGAATGGTACAACCAGCAAAAGGGAGTTTCCTGTTTATTTTGAGCCCTCAAATCTGCTGCTCAAACACCTTAAATCTGCTTATGAAATTTATCTTGAAACCCCAAGCAAGAATTACCAAAAATTGAAACAATAAAGCTCCTGTATGATTTCTGAATGAAACCACCTGTAAATCCACTAGGAAAGATCTTGCTTTCGAAATGGATGTCCTCCGTGAAGGTTTTCGTCCTCACAAAGCTTTGGTAGAACGTTGTTCAACCTGCAATATTTCTTCATACAATTATCAAGCATGAGTTACAAAATGAGCTCCAAATCACTTTTAATGCCCTCCTCAATTCCCACGCCCAGCTTTGGGAATTTAACTTTATTTTATTTCATAAAACCCCTTATGTCTCCCATGTAGGCACCCTGCTTTTAAAAGAAACTTAAATTTACCTTTTTAAAAGTCCAGTATGTCCCCTAGACACCACTTTATAAAGTCACTTTAAATAAATTAAAATAACGCTAAGTTAAATATTTAATTTAACATAATATTAATGTTACTTAAAAATAATTCACTAGACCATAAAAAATCACCAAAGAACCATTTAATGCAAAATCTAATCATGCCAAGGGGAAACTAGCGAGGAAAGGTCAAGTCGGTGTTGAGGAAGTGACTTACTAGAAATAGTAAAATCGAGCCAAGTGCCCTAAAACACTCTAGTAAGTGCCAGAAGGAATCTCCTATAGGCCTAAGCTCACTGCAACACATAGAATATGCTAGAACAACATGGTCTCTAAGATCTGTGGAATCCCCTAACCAAACCACATTAGCCTATGGGAACCCAAAGAATAGGCTAACAATCACCAACAATCAACTGCTTAGGAAGGGGACATTACATTCCACCACTTTTGCCTCCTCCCACTAGTGTTTTTCCTAAGTGGGCCCACACTACTATTCAAGAGGCTAGATCTTTCGCTGGTGATTCTATGAATTCTTGTTGCACTTGCTCTCAATCTTCTAGTACCAATCTTTTCAGTCATGCTATATCTACTAATCCGCAAAGTTTTCTAGAGGCTTTAGGTGTTCCAAAGTGGGATCAGACTATGGATGAGGATTATTCTTCATTGATGAAGAATCAATCATGGGATTTTTTTCTCTTCCTCCAAGGAGAAAGATGATTTTGTGTAAGTGGGTGTACCATACTATTGTGACCTATTTCACACATCGCCCCATTGAAAATGGGGACCCCCAAGTTTTGGTTCCGCCCTCTGCGCAACGTCTTTAAGAGTTCAATTTGAATAAATTTTTGAGAGTCAGTCCGGCCAAGTTGTAATTTTGAGCCCGTTTGAATGCTTAAACGTCATGGAAATGATCAAAAGACCCAGTAGACGAGGAACGCCATTGGTTTCGGTCAATTCGGACACTTTCTATTTTTTAGGGATTCTGCTTTTTTTTGCTTTTTGCTTTTTTGATTTTTGGCATTTTTAGGCCATTCTGGAGTTCCTATTTTTTAGGGATGCTTTTTGCTTTTTTCTATTTTTGGAAAGTTTCTATTTTGGGAGAAAGCTTCTATTTTTGGATCCCACAGAGCACGAAATCAACACACCTCCAGAAATCATGAAAATCAAGGAAGAAAATGGCAAAAGTTTGGAAAAATGGCTAAGTCTGAAGAGGGCGCCCACAAGGAAGGAATGGCATGAAAAGTATGAAGTCCACCCTACCTTTGGCATGCCAAAGGTAGCCAAGGCTGAAGTCCGCCATGGCATGGAGATCTCCAAGTCCGCCCATGGCACAAGAAGAGCCAAGTCCGCCCTTGGCATGGGAAGCATAAAGTCCGCCCAAGGAAAGAGGTGGATGGCGCAAGACAAGGCCAAGTCTGCCCATGGCAAAGGAGAGGCCAAGTCCGCCCTTGGCAAGAGAAGGTCAAAGTCCGCCCAAAAAAGTCAAAGGCATGAAGACTAGCAAGTCCGCCCAGCAAGGTGAAAAGTGGCTAAGTCATGAGCAAGTTCGCCCCAAGGTAGATGGCATGAAGAGTATGAAGTCCGCCCAGCATAAAGGAGAAATGGCAAAGGCAAGTTGAAGTCCGCCATATGTTGAATGGCAAGAGGCATGTGAAGTCCGCTCCAAGAAGGTTGGAGAGGGGTGGAAGGGTGAAGATGTTTGCTCCAAGATGTTTGGAAGGGGTGAAATTGCAAGGAAAATTCGCTATGTATTGAATTAAATGGCAAATTACAAGTGAAGTCTGCCATTGGACAAGGCAAGGCTAAAACACGCCATGGGAAGGAGAAGGGTGAAGTCCGCCCTAGACAAATGGAAGATAGAATACACCATTGGCAAGGAATTATAAGAAATTCGCCCAACTTTGGAAGATAAATTTTTCTAAGGCATGAAAAATGGAGAAATATCCAGAGGGAGAAGAGGTTAGGCCGGCACGAAAATCACTCCTCGGCATAATGAAATAAAATTCCTTGACATAAAATGAAGAATGTTTGGCAGAGTAAGTATGAAGTCTGCTCCTCTCGGCTCGGATAAATTCCTAAGGCGCAAATAAAAAAATGGTAAAGTGGCAGAGAAATCTCCAAGTTCGCCCAACCCAGAAGGAGAGAGAAAATGAATTGTTTGGCTAAGTATAGACGTCCGGAGAAGCCAGAAGTCCGCCTGAAGCATTGAAAATTAGCAGATGAATTATTGAGCACATTTTGGCTAGGCAAACAATTGGAAGATAAAATATTTGGCCGCGAACAAACAAACTTAGCCATGTATCAATTTTAAACGGGTTGGAATTTAATATTTTAATATTTTTAATTATTTTCCAACACTTGGGAAATTTTAATTAAAAATTCGAAGTACGGAAGATTAAATCATTTTGCCTTAGGTAATTTTAAATTTGCCATGATTCGAAGTTTTAAAACATGTTGGGAAATTAATTTTGACAATTAATTTAATATCTTTCGGTATTTTCTCCAACACTCAGGCAAATTTTAAGAAATTCGAAGATCTCAGACAAAGGTGGCACAAAGATGAAAATTTGAAACTTGCCTCAACGACTGGAAGAAAAATTAGAAACTTGCCATTCGGAGAAGGAAAAACGTTTCTAAAATTGAATGAAAATCAGAGAAAAGAAAGCAATTCCTTGAGAAAATCGCACTTCTCAGCCATAAAATGAGTTTCAGCAACTCATTTCTCACAATTTCGACTAAGAAGAAGCTATCTCTCTCGAATCTTCAAGGAATCATTTGTGAAGAAAAAATTAGTGAAAGTAGCGTTGCTGTGGGAATCAAAGGAGTAATTTCTTGTTGAGTGGTGTGATTTTTAGAAAGAAATAAATTATTTCTTTGCTGAAAATCGTACTTCCCAGCAGATTGGTGCACTTCCTCTGTCAGATTTTCAGAAATTTTGTTTCGTTTGCAGCCAGAATACAATCTCGGAGGTTTGGAAATTAATTGGCAATATGTTTCTACCTCTTTTTTCCTTCTACTTTCTTTCCGGCACGAGTTTCATTCATTAATTGGCAAATTTGTTTACTTTCAGCTTGCTTTTTGACAGAAAATTTAATTTAAACAAGCTAAAAGTGCGATTTTATCCAACAAACACCCCAAAGTAAATTAATTTTAAGAAGTCTTGTATTAATGTTAAACATTTTGTACTTGTAGGTTGATGGTCGATCAAGCAGAGACGTCCAGGCAAGCACAAATGAAATTCGCAAGCACAAATGAAATTCGCAAGCAAAGGATCACAGTCGGAAACCAGAATAAAGTCAAAATGGAAAAACATTTCGGACACCAATCTCGGCCATATTGACCTTGATGAATTCAAAAGAAGGATATACGGGCACAATGGACCTTACCAACGCCTGCCGCCAGGAGAATGGTGAGAAATGGAATTTTTCAAGCTGTCGGTTTCCCGCCTGCACTTGAGTGTGTTGAGCTAATGGTGGAATGTGCACTTCATTATAATGCTGAATCCAGACAGATTGTGGCACCCGATGGGAGAGTACTGGCTCATCTGGGAGAGTTGGCCATACAGGAGGCCTTTGGCATTCCTACATATCCAAAGACAGTCTACAAAACTAAGGAGGACGCCCAGAGGCTGTATGATAAAGAGCCTGACCTTTGTGCCACCAACCTCACCAAGGCATGGTTGGACAAGCCAAGACCTTCTTTCAGGAAAATGCCTAAGAAGCTGTTACGCACAAACTTCAAAGAGGACTATGGGGACATCATCATCTTATTGAACCGGATAGCAGGCAGTCCTTTGGGGGCGCCTTTCGAGCCATGGATGTACTATTTCATCGAGGACATCACAGAGGGCGTGAAGATGTTCAACTGGTCACGTATGATAAGTAATAATCTCCATGAGCAACTTATCAACTTGGAAAAGACCAAGACGTTCTACATGAGCTCCTATGTCATCTATATGTTGGCTAGGACGTACAGATATGCAGGTTTGATCTGCAAAGGCACAGTTGGCAGTGGATCGAATGAGTTAAAGGCATATGACTGTTATTCACAACTGCAGTTGAGAGAGAAGGCGCACTTTAGGCGAGCTCACGACGCCTTCCTTATGTACATCACAAGGATACTCCAGGGAGGAACACATCAACGGCTGACTCCCGAGGCCAAAAGTTTGATTGGCAAGTATGGATCTTGGTTCATCCAATATCCAAGATATACTTACATTAGAATCCAGGGATTCACCAGAAACCCTTACCGATTGCCAATCTTCCCCACAAACAAAATGGTCCTACTCGAAGTACTAAGGCAGCTGGAAGAATTTCAAGGCTTCCAGAGGCAAAGTAGAAGGCAGCAGTCACCTTTCCCTTCTTTTTAGGAAACATACTGGAGTCATGTCCATCATCCCAGGCTATCGATAGTACCAGGCTCGAGATACAGCATTACCCCTTTGCTACGTATCCATCTAGGAGCCACTTCGACCCACATCATCACATCAAGACGATGGATGGAAGGAGATACAAGCATAGGGTTGAACTGGAAGATTTTTGGGCCGATGTTGCGGATGAGTTTGAAGTTAGGCAAAGGATGTGGTCTAGACTGCCTGTCAGCTTGATCAGGGGAACGGAACTTTGTCGAGTGCCAGATCAGTTGGAAGAAGATGGACAACAAGTACAGCCACACCTTGATGAGAGCTTGCCATTACCTGCTGTCAGATGGTCGGAACCAGAGCATGCCGATTTGAATACTTCGATGAGGCCTGTCATCAAGTATACACAGTGGTGGGTCGATCAACAGATTCAGGAGCTAAGGCGAAAAAGGATAACACTAACTTATGATATGTTGAGTGAGGCAGAATCCTATTCTTCCAATGCAGACGCATCCCAGGGCATAGAAATGATAGAGGCCACCACTTCCAAGAAAAGAAAGGAGATAGCTGTGGGTAAGGAGCCAGTTCAGAAGCAGGCAAAGCTAAAGCCTTCACAATCTGCCGCATCTAGAGATATTGAAGAGATGCTAGCTACTGTCAATGCTTCGCTGGCTGACATTAGGGATCCTTCTCCGATTCCTGAAGATAATATGGAGCCGCAGCCGGTCGATGATGCACCACCATCTCCCACGAGCACAGAAATATTGGAGTCCGATGATGATAATGTGGGAACCCAAAATGATGATTTCCAGGAAGGAATGATTTCAGCCCTTAGGGGAATTTTGGACGTTCCTGACGGAGAAGGCATGCCAGAAGAAGGTGGCATGGAACAGCCCACTATTCCGGACTAGTTGAGGGAAAGGCTGAAAGTACAGGCGCCAGTGGAGGAGCCACAAGAGGATGATACTACGGATTTCTTGGCCAGGCTTACACAAACTACAGCCAAGAAACCGGTAAGGAAATTCTCAAGCATACAGAGGGATGAGGTCGGCAACCGAACCATACAGCTTGTCGTGCCTACAGTGGACAAGCCACAGGAGGACATAGCCCCTCAGGATTACGCCATCACCACCATTGACTTGGGTCCAACTACGAAGGGCCAAGAAATTGAAGATTTGGACAATTCTGTGTCCACTATCAAGTCAAGGTTGGTGAAGGAGGTGGCCAAGAGGAAAGAGTGCCAATTAGAAATTGAGCGCTTGAAAGAATATATCCAGCATTTGATCAAGCCACTTGATCAGGATAACACAGCAGCTCCTCTTCTCCAAAATTCGTCACAGGAGGCAGCCAAGGAGATGGAAGAAAACAGGGTCACAGTTCAAGAGGCCAAAGAATGGATAGCAATCAAGGGCACGGAAGCTAAGACATTCATGGAGAAGTTGACCTTAGTTTACGGTCAGGCCACTTCACTGCTTTCTAGACTAGCCGCTTTGGCGGAAGTATGGGAGAGCCTTCCAGATGTGTAGGATAGGATCATTCCTTGCCTTAGGATTCTGAAAGGGATTCCGAAGCAAGAATTAATAGACGAAAGCGTCATTGCAGCAAGTGTAGCCTATGACTTCCATACTTGGTATTGAGCACTAACGGCACGGGGTGAAGTCTTGGAAAGGGTAAAGGTTGACGGTCTCAAGCTGGAGGATCAGGTTAAGGAAGTCCAGACGAATATTCTCAACATGATCTCCGATATCCTAGACAAGGAAGCTCTACGAGAGAAGGACTTGCAGTTGGAGGTTTTGAAGGGAAAGGTCCAAGAGAACATCTTTGCTATCACTGGACCCATCTTGAAGCGAGATTGGGCCAAATTGGCGAACTTCCTGAGCATCCGAGACACCTTTGAGAAGACTGAGCCAAAGTGGGAGGATACCTTCGTCAGATGCGCCGAGAGCGTGGACGGACTGGAATTCAGGATCGGAATGCTTCCACAGGTCACCATGGATGAAGTTGCCTTGATCGTGTCCAGATTCATCGAACACACGGCAACACAGGAGGATCGGGATGTAATTCCTTGAAAATAGCTCCAAGCGCCACCTCACCCTATCAACTCTCTGTTTACTGAAGATATTTTGGGAAACCCTAATTAGGGTTTTAATTGTTCAATCTTGGCCGTTGGCTCATTTTTAATCTGAGCCGTTTATTCAATTTTGTAAACTCTATATAAACTTGCATACACTCATTTGTGAGATGTGAAGTGAGTTGTATAAGATTGTTGCGACAAAACTATTTCCGTTTATAAAAGCTCTTGTGCATGATTTGCTAAGAACCACTTTTATTTTCAAGTAGTGTGCAAGGTTTTCATATTTCTCATTCAACATCTAGAATAGAATTAAATTAGTATTTCATTTACTTGTTATTAGTGAATGATAGATTTGATAGCAGTGGTGGATAAAGTTTAGCTCATACTTTTGTCGAATGGATGATTTGCATTCGATGTGTAAAGTTAGCCTGAGCCATTAATTTGTGGATGCTTAACTTCTGTTTGTTTTAATTATCAATTCAAACATGAAAATTATTATCACTTCCGTTGAAGATTGCAGCCGCTTTGCGTAGTTGTCCGAAGGAGGCGAAACAAAGTGTGGTTACCGGATTTTATCTAGTCACTATTGTCTCTTGAGTTCTTAGGCATAGTTTAGATCTCTAAACCCTTATCCTTTTGCCTTTTTTTTGGAAAATCTGAAATACCCATCAAAAGAGCCTTCAATGATAAAACTGTCTAAGTCCTAAACTGGCAAACGAATTATAACGTAAGTCCCCTTGTGATTACCAGCAAATCACAACGCCCACTGGCCTTATCCACATGTCATGACCTGACCAAAGAAACATTGGAGTTATTGTATTATCTTTTAGGTATTTGCAATCACTTTTCAAGAGAGGATAAACTGTCCCTTGGGCATTTTATTCTGTGTTCGGTGGCGTACTCAAAACACACACCAACACATACCAACTTCCAAGTATGCAACAGATTGTTCTATTGAGCTTTACAAGGAATGTCTTCTTGCTAATGGTTTCTCGTAGGTTGAGGGTATTGATTACATTGAAACATTTTCCATTGTCAGTTCGCCTTGTCATTTATCTAGGTGCATCTCAAGGTTGGCCTATTCACCAGATGAATGTGAAGAGTTCTTTCTTGTATGGGGATCTTGATGAGGAGATCTAAATGGAGTAGCCTCTAGAATTCATGGAAGAATCTTCTCTTGTTTGAAGGTTACAATGTTCTTTGATGGTCTCAAATGAGCCCCTAGGGCTTGGTACGAGAAGGTAGATGGTTTCTTGCTTGCATTTGATTTCACATGTTGTCACTCTAATCACACAATCTATATATAGAGACATGGAGTTGATCTTTTGATCTTGGTCTTGTACGTAGATGATTTGAGTCTTACTAGCTCGATCTTCGTGCTTCAAGATATATGGCATTCATTGAGGAGCACTTTGAGATGACAAATCTCACGCTTCTGCACTTCTTTCTTGGTCTCCAGGTTCTTCAATCTTCTGAGGGCATCTCCATTCATCGAAAAATATGTCATTGATGTGCTTCATCGTTTCAGTATGGTTAATTGTAAGCCAACTCCTACACCATCTCAATCAAGTGTCACATTGACTATCACTTGCACCACATCTAGCATTGATGCTACTTTGTATAGAAAATTGGTAGATGGTGTCTTATATTTGACACACATGCATCTTGATATCACCTTTGTTGTTGGGCTTGTCTCCCATTTTTCCCATGAGAGTCACTAGAAGGCAACCAAGCACATTTTGAGGTATATTAGGAGCACTACACACTTTAGCATTCAGTACATACCAAGAGCTTCAAAGATAGTAGGCTTCACCAATGCAAATTGGGCAAGAGATGTTGACCCATAGAAGTCCACTTCTAAGTTTTTCTTTTGCCTTGGTTCTCGTTCATTTGTTTGGTCTTGCAAGAAGAAAACCATTAATGTATTATCATCAATTGAGACTAAGTATCAAGGTGCAATTCTTGTCAGTTAGGAGGTTTTGTGGCTTCGAAAAACTATGACAAATGTTAGTCTTCCACCTAATAGTCCACTTCTTTAGTGTGATAACCAAAGTGTCATTCACATTGCATGCAACCTAGTTGAGCATCAATGGACGAAGCACATTTAGATACACATGCATTTTATTCGACAACTCATCCATGATGGTCATCTCTCGTTAGAGTATTTTCCTACTGATGTAATGTCCCCTTTTTGGTCCATTCCAACATTCTTGGGAAGTTCCAAGATTCTTGGAGAATACCAACTTTATTGGAAAGGAATTTTGAAGTTGCAGTGAACTCAATTAATCAATATGAGTCCAAAGGTACATTTTGGATGCAATTTTGACACTTTGGAAGCTCTCCACACTTCTTGGAGAAGTTCGCTATTTTTGGAAAGCACTATTTTTCATAATGTTTGATATATTGAGAACTTAAGAGTATTTTGGCATGGTCTAAATTCATATTTGGTCTATTCTAGTATTTTCCACAACTTGGTGATAGTGCGGAAATATAATTATTTTTAATTATAAAGTGACAAATATGGTTCAAAAGTAAATTAAAATAAAGTCACTTTATAAAAAGATAAAATATGATTTTCTAAAAAGTTATTAAATGGTTATAAAATATAACTTCTAGAAAGATCCCAAAAGGGGTTATAAAAGGAGGTTGAGAGGAGCTATCTCCTCATTCTTAATATTCTTCGTATTTGCATATTCTTGAAACCCCAATGTCGAGGTTGAGCAAGCTTGTTCAACAAAAGCCCTAGGACGAAAACCCTATGGTGAAGATTTGTTTCAAAGCGAAAGATCTTCCCTAGCCAATACAGCGTGTTTCATTCAAGATCATAGTTTGTGCTGAATACAGGAAATATATCGTGGTGGATTCACACAAAATCCACAGTTGAGCTGATTATTTGAAGAAAGAAGAAATTTGTGCTACATTTCATATCTTTCCAGGAATGTGGAGTTCTACAGGAACAAATTTGTAGAAGTTTTGCAGGCAAATAAAAAATTTGTAAGGAAAGATTATTTCATTTTGTATTGGCCACTCTATATTGAATATCTATGCCAGAATGGGGATGCCATAAGAGTTGGAGTGTTGCATTGAATTTATTAGTAAGAGTTTAGTGTATATTCCAGCCAATTGCAACCTTAACAGAGGTGGCATTGAAATTAAAGAAGGCATTGGGAATCTTTTAGGGAACATGGGAACTCCAAAAACGGAATCGCCTAGCATATGGAGGTATTTAGAGTCCCTTATGCCAGCCGCAAACTTTGCTATTTGTTCTAGGGGATCCGTTCCATAGTAAGTAAGGAATAAAGCAAGGACGTGGGGAAGATTAAAAGGCAGTCACAGGTTCTGAGCAGCTATTTTCATGAAGAGGATTCACTCTATTAAGCCATAAAGCAGATCTCAGGTTATATAAAAAGGTTCATCAGAGTTTGGTCATTCCAATGAGCATAAATCAGACCTGATATACTTCCAGTTTGGCCATTCAGACCAATACAATTTATTCCTATATCTCAGATTGTGTAATGTCCCCATTTTTAGCACTGCACTCTCCAGTGAATGATAGCTTATCCCCAAAGGCCCGTAGGTTAGTCAGTGGTAGAATTTGGGTTTCCAACTACTTAGAGGTTTCTTTTGAGGATTCAGGGGTTTGCATGTTGGAGTTTTGCAATTTGGTTGCGAGATTCTTTCTGGGTTTTCAGAGAGTTTCGCAGTGGTATGACATGCAACTGAATCAGAGAACTTTTTTGTACTTACTATTTTTAGTAAGTTACGACAGCTGCATGTTGGAGTTTTATAGTTCAGATTCTAGATTCCTTCCAGGTTTTCAGAGCACTTCACGACAGTCTGAAATGCAACTGAATCAGAGAACTTTTCTGGACTTACTATTTTTAGTAAGTACGACAGCTGCTAGGATTATGGTAAAAATGAGTTTGGAACAACTTACTATTTTTAGCAGTATGCTATTTTTAATAGTGTTATTTTTAGCAGGGTCTCTGCAGTTCAATGCAATTGGCTATATCTAGCGGGTCAATTTGAGCAGTTTGGTCTCCAACACCTTTGGTGCTAATTTTGGCAGTGTTTCGGCAACTTGGTGTTATGGCTATTTCAGGCAGGGCACTATAGTCCGTTGGTCTCCAGCATTGGAGGTGATTATTTTGATATTTGATGAGAATATTATTTTAAGTGAAATATTTAAAAGGCATGTTTGGACACCTTGGAGAGATAAGTGGTTAATTATATTTATATTTCACTTTATTGTTTTGACACCTAGCCTGGAGGAATTAAATCAATTTAATAAAGTGTTTCATTTTATTATTATTTTGGACGCCATAATATACTTTATTGACATTTTAATAAAGTATAATGCTTCTTGGAGGAGGAGGACTTGGAGAAATGAAATGCAAATGACACTAATGGGCATTGTGAATTTGAGTTTGGTTTTGGCATCCATTTGGAGGGAGATTGAATTTGAATTTGTAGCAGGAAATGTTATAAATAAGAGCATTGGGCTCTTAGTTCATTATCTCAGATATCTATAGTAAAGTTAGGCTGCCGAAATGCTTAGTGAGCTGCTTCGAGGGATGTATACCTCCTAGCTTTGGCTTGACTTCTTGCTTGAAAGATAGCAACTAGTTGAGATATTGTTGTTCTTAATCCTTGAGAACAGATTGAGTACATTGTAGTTGGGTTTGCTTGCATTTCTGTCAGTTTTTGGAGTTGCTGCTTTAGTATAGCTGAAATTAGTTTTTGCTCAAAAGTCTTAGAATAAATTTTCTATTGTTTTGGGTAGTTTGCATATGCCATTGTCATCCTTGGGCGCCCCCTTTGGAGAGTTTCAGATTTTATTATGCAGATTTGGATTTTATCTTGCTGAAGTTGCCCCTCTTGAGGCCGTACCACTTCATCTTGCCTGGCAAATGTTTAGAAAATTCATTGAGTAGTTGTTGCCGCTATTTCTTGGTCATAACTTGGTTGCCATCTTCCTTGGAGTTCATTGCACTTAGTCTCATGTCATTTGGAGTAGTTTTTATGGAGTTATGATCATTTTAGTGGGTCATAGAGCTGCTGATCTGCATTTTCTAGTTGTTGGTCTGTCATATCAGATTGTAAAAGTGTCATTTGAGTGGGGTTTTGGTTTGGAAAGTCATTTTGATGATAGGAGAGACTTATTCTATTATTGCAGCATTGAAACAAATGAAATACAATGATATTGGCAGGAGTTCTATCATATTGTAAGTTGAACAGTAGTACTGTCAGCATTCTTATTATCTTGCTTATTATACTGCTTTCCCACGCTTTTGGAAGAGACTGGTCATGCTTAGTCTACATTATATTGCATTTACATATTGCTGATCGGCTGAGCCGTCAACATACTCCCGTTGAATAAGTGGTCGAGTTGCATATTTACTTTTAGCATTGTACTTTCTATTTTCAGTCCTCCCGCTAAATAAGTGGTTGAGTTGATTGTTACTTTCAGCAATATAATTTCTATCTCCAGTCCTCCCGCTGAATAAGTGGTTGAATTTATTGTCATTTTCTCTCATTGTACTTTCCAGCAGTTTCAGATTTATGCTAACGATCCCCTTTCGAGTATGCTCTCACCTTGCCCATACTGGGATCTGGGTTGATCAGAAAAAAAAGGGTCCCCTTCAGTTGGTTTATGGTTTCACTAACATTAACAGGTGAAATTAATGTGATAAAAATTGAAAAAAATTGGCTAGCACATTTCAGTGGTATCAGAGCCAAGATCTTGCCATCCTGTTGGGATAACAGAAAAAAATTAGTGTTGCCACAATAGATTTCATTAGATATGCCGAACAATTCAAGAGGCAATGTGAACATGAGGCTTCCATACTCCATGAGGAATATCAGAGCATGCCAGATGATTTCAAGAACGATGTTTCTTTTGACTGCTACTTAAATTTTGTGATGATTATGAATCCTAGAAAATTGGATATGGTCAACTACATCAAGAAAAAGATTAAAATGGAAGTAGAACAAGCCTTGGTTGAAGGATCAAGGAAGGAAGAAGTAGTTCTTGTTTGTGAGTTGCAGCCCACAAGTGAGCAAGTTGAAGAGAAAAATCATTCAATTAGCATTGTAGATGGCACAAACAAGGTGCACCTGTCACCTCAAAATGATCGTGAGTTTGATGAAGATACTCTGACAGTTGAAGAGTGTTTGGAAGAACTTCAAAATACTTCCTTAGTCTTGCATGTGATAGGAAGTGATGAAGATCAGCTCAGTGAAAAAAGCATAACAGCAGTCTTGAGTCCTAATGAAGATGTTGGAAATACTATTGTGTGGGATGAGTTTGTTGAAGAAGAGTTTGATGAAGAAAAAGCTAGTGTTGTCCTTGAACCAGCTTATGGTCATTATCATGGTGATGTTGTTGGTGGTAATTCCGATGTATTTGTACCCCCTTTTGTTGAAGATTTGGTGATGGATAATTTTCCTCTTGTTGCTGTCCCAACTTCCAATGAAGTTCCTCATGAAGAAATCAGCGCTTTACTCATTCAAGATGGTTCCATTGAAGATGAAGATGACGAAGTTTTCAAAACAGCTTACTTAGATGATTTTTTGCTTCATTACAATGATGGTGTCAAGGTTGGTCTTGGGTATGAGCGTCAAACTAAGCCCTTGGAGAGAGGTGTCTATGAAGATATCAGTTTAAGTGAGTTGGGTGGTGACCTATTCAAAAAGTCAGCACTCCAAGAGAATCACGAAGAGCTCTTTCCTTTTGATCAAAACGATCAACCTCTTACCACTTGGGATCCAGGTGTGAAGGCACCTAGCATTGACACGGAACCTGTGTGGGATGAATTTCCCTTTGATCCGAATGATGAAATGGAACTTGATAAGGACTCTATAACAACAAACAATGGTGACAATATGCTTGAGTTTGGGGCTGCCTTCAAGTTTGACCAAAGTGACATTGAGGTGGAAGCAAAGCTTGAGGACCATATGGCTCTTGATGATGAAGAGTTTGAAGGTGTTCTTAAACACAAAACTGATTTACCTATTCTTGAAACTGGTTGTAAGAAAAGGCTTGAAGAATTAGAAGAACCTGATCCTCTTATTGACATTAAACAATTTCAGTTAGTGGGTGGTGAAGAAAAGGAGTCTTGGAGCAGCGATGAGGGCAGCAAAGACGAGAAACAAAGTTTTGTTTATCAGTTGCAGCCAACCAGCAATCCACCATCTTTGGATATTCTTGGGAAGGAGGATCAAGTTAGAGGGTCATTTGAAAAAGAAGTACGGGTTCTATCACAAATTGATCGCACACACAATTGGATTGAAGAACTCTACTGGAAGGCTCAGCTTGAAGAGAGACGAAGGGGAGTGAAAGACGATGTTGCTCTTCCCAATTTGCAACCTATCAGAGATTCCTTGGAGACCTTGAAGTCCGAGCACATGCACTTGATTGAAGATCGAGATCATGCCATTGAAGTTGCAAAGAAGACCAGTGGTGCTTTCCAAGGAAGTGAGAGAAAGGTTGATGAGCTCACTCTGGAGGTCGAATCAACAAAGGACATGTTAAAGAAACTCAGTTGGCTCTAACGGAAGTCGAAGACCAGTTTGCTGACTTCAAACTTTTCAAGGAGCAAGAGGGTGCACAACAAGTTGAAGAAATCAAGCAAGTGATTGGAGAGCTTGATAGTCTTCAGGAGGAGTTTGATCTTGAAAGCATCTCAAGAAAATCAGAAGCTGTATGTGCAGATTTGGAGCAGCAAGATGAAATGAATGACTTCCAAGTTTTTGACAATCATCTCTTTGAAGTGGGTGCAGAAGAAACTTATGATAATCCTCTTTTTGAGATGGAAGATGAAGCATCAAGTGACAATAGCACGAAATGTGATCCTGATGAAGATTCCAAACACTATATGGAATGTGGTTTTCAGCTTATTGATGATTTGCAAGCAAATGACGAGGGAGGTTCAATCCTTGCAAATGATAATTTTCCAAGAAGTTTGTTTGATCAAGAATGCTTAAGCGGGATTGAGGATGCAGTTTCCACTTGGGAGGTATTGAATCGGGATGTTTTCAATGTCCTTGGCATCAAAAGGTTGTCCAAACATAGTTTGGTAGCTGCTGGTAACTCTATTACAGCAGCGAGGACAAAAGATTTCAGACTTGTTACTCATGAAGGAGGGGAGAAAGATGGACTGAAACATGGTGTTTACACGCTTGTCAATCCATCCCTTTGGTTGAGAGATGTTTTTAGTCTATTTTGGGAGTTGGATTTGAGGTCATCTAATGTTTCATGCTCCAATGTTGTTGAAGCTTTCGTGGATTGGCTTCAAGGGTTCACTAGAGGAGACGCCAATTTTATGAGTATGCACTTGGTTTTGACCAACACTTGGAGTTGGGTTGAATTCTCTTTCCAGTGTGTTGGAGATCATCTTCAGTTGGGTATCCATGCTTGGGATCCTCAACTTGGTTTGATGGAGCTTATTACTTGTGGAAAGAAAGATTTTTGGAGGGATAAGGATCAAATTACCCGATTCCTTAGTACTGTCCCCTTCTTTACCAGCCTCTTGATGGTCCCATTTGTTCATCAACAAATGGATTGGAGAAAAATTTTGAGTATGGGTTGGAGAAATGAACGGTTGGTTGCTCTTGAGAGTGATCCTTGGCTAAGACAAGGGCAGATTTTGAGACTCGAGCTTGCTGATTGGAGGCAGGCCAGCCACCTTACATGGGGAGTTTCTCTCGTTCAAGAGAGTTGGTTCATCACTTCTTGTTAAAGAGGTGGTAGTTTCCCGATGGAGATGGCTCAAGTGTGTTTTCTAGCCACTTTGGAGGTTTGTGAAACAAAATTTGTTAGTTTCTTCCCAATATTGGTTCAGGACAGCGAACTTTCACATGCTTTGATTCTACATTTTGAGACTCTTGGTGTTGGAAATGTGAGAAATTTGTACAGTCCTCACGGCTATACCATGATATTTCAATTGAGACATAGTAACTCCATGTGGAGTGATGGGTATGAGTTTGTTGAGCTCTTGCAAAGGATTTCTTTCCTCTTTGCAAGAAGATTTGGAGATGTCACTTTTGCACTCGTGGCTCTACTTGACACCTTGAGGAGATATGCAGAGGATTGCAATTTTGAGTCGAGTAGTCTATCTTTCCTATTGCCTAGGACTCTAATAGACAATGGCATTGCTGTTATGGATAACTCAAAGGTTTTTAGGCATGAGATGTTGCATGATATTGATTTCAATCTTTCCAGACTTTTCAGCTTGAGTTTCATTGATGGTAATATTTTGGAGTTACAAGGGTGGTTAGTACAATTTTGGCATGAGATTTTCACTGATGTGATCAAAGTGGTGCAACATCAACATGATGGGTCTTTGCAGAGATGGACATGGGACCTTGGGATCCGTTGTAGCGTTGTGCAATTGCTTGAGGACAAGCAATTTTGGGAAAGGCGGACTGTAATGTCCCCATTTTTAGCATTGCACTCTCCAGTGAATGATAGCTTATCCCCAAAGGCCCGTAGGTTAGTCAGTGGAAGAATTTGGGTTTCCAACTGCTTAGAGGTTTCTTTTGAGGATTCAAGGGTTTGCATGTTGGCGTTTTGCAGTTTGGTTGCGAGATTCTTTCTAGGTTTTCAGATAGTTTCGCAGTGGTATGACATGCAACTAAATCAAAGAACTTTTATGTACTTACTATTTTTAGAAAGTTACGATGGCTGCATGTTGGATTTTTACAGTTCAGATTTTAGATTCCTTCTGGGTTTTCAGAGAGCTTCGCAATAGTGTGACATGCAACTGAATCAGAGAACTTTTCCGGACTTACTATTTTTAGTAAGTACGATGGCTGCTCAGATTATGGTAAAAATGAGTTTGGAACAACTTACTATTTTTAACGAGTTCTATTTTTAGCAGGGTTTTTGTAGTTCAATGCAGTGGCTATATCTGACGGGTCAATTTGAGCAGTTTGGTCTCCAACACCTTTGGTGCTAATTTTGGCAGTGTTTCAGCAACTTGGTGTTATGGCTATTTCGGGCAGGGCAGTATAATCAATTGGTCTCCAGCATTTGAGGTGATTATTTTGATATTTGATGAGAATGTTATTTTAAGTGAAATATTTGAAAGGCATGTTTGGACGCCTTGGAGAAATAAGTGGTTAATTATATTTATATTTCACTTTATCATTTTGATGCCTAGCCTGGAGGAATTAAATCAGTTTAATAAAGTGTTTCACTTTATTATTATTTTGGACGCCATAATATACTTTATTGACATTTTAATAAAGTATAATGCTTCTTGGAGGAGGACGACATGGAGAAATGAAATGCAAATGACACTAATGGGCATTGTGAATTTGAGTTTGGTTTTGGCGTCCATTTGGAGGGAGATTGAATTTGAATTTGGAGCAGGAAATGTTATAAATAAGAGCATTGGGCTCTTAGTTTATTATCTCAAATATCTACAGTAAAGTTATGCTGCCAAAATGGTTAGTGAGCTGCTTCGAGGGATGCATACCTCCTAGCTTTGGTTTGACTTCTTGCTTGAAAGATAGCAACTAGTTGAGATATTGTTGTTCTTAATTCTTGAGAACAGATTGAGCACATTGTAGTTGGGTTTGCTTGCATTTCTGTCAGTTTTTGGAGTTGTTGGTTTAGTATAGCTGAAATTAGTTTTTGCTCAAAAGTCTTAGAATAAATTTTATATTGCTCTGGGTAGTTTGCATATGCCATTGTCATCCTTGGGCACCCCCTTTGGAGAGTTTCAGATTTATTATGCAGATTTGGATTTTATCTTGCTGAAGTCGCCCCTCTTGAGGCCGTACCAATTCATCTTCCCTGGCAAATGTTTAGAAAATTCATTGAGTAGTTGTTGCCTGTGTTTCTTGGTCATAACTTGGTCGCCATCTTCCTTGGAGTTAATTGCACTTAGTCTCATGTCATTTGGAGTAGTTTTTATGGAGTTATGATCATTTTAGTGGGTCATAGAGCTGCTGATCTGCATTTTCTAGTTGTTGGTCTGTCATATCAGATTGTAAAAGTTTGTCATTTGAGTGGGGTTTTGGTTTGGAAAGTCATTTTGATGATAGGAGAGACTTATTCTATTATTGCAGCATTGAGACAAATGAAATACAATGATATTGGCAAGAGTTCTATCATATTGTAAGTTGAACAGTAGTACTGTCAGCATTCTTATTATCTTGCTTATTATACTGCTTTCCCACGCTTCCAGAAGAGACTGGTCATGCTCAGTCTACATTAATTGCATTTACATATTGTTGATCGGCTAAGCCGTCAACATATTCCCGCTGAATAAGTGGTCGAGTTGCATATTTACTTTCAGCATTGTACTTCCTATTTCCAGTCCTCCCGCTGAATAAGTGGTTGAATTGATTGTTACTTTCAGCAATGTAATTTCTATCTCCAGTCCTCCCACTGAATAAGTGGTTGAGTTGATTGTTATTTCCTCTCATTGTACTTTCTAGCAGTTTCAGTTTTATGCTAACAATCCCCTTTCGAGTATGCTCTCACCTTGCCCATACTGGGATCTGGGTTGATCAGAAAAGAAAGGGTCCCCTTCAGTTGGTTTATGGTTTCACTAACGTTAACGGGTGAAATTAATGTGACAAAAATTGGCTAGCACATTTCATATTGCACATACAGTTCACTTTTATAAGTTTGTATGCAGTCCCAACTCTAGGATTTGAGGATTGTTTGAAGAGACGTTGGATAAATTATCAAAAACAGATTGAAGCGTGACAGTTTGAAGCAGTTCTGGGCAGTATTTGAGGTGTTAGACACTTCATTTCCAGCTGGACATCCTCTATTTTCAATGCCACGCGTTCACCTTGAATATCTAGTAGTCTTTGAACAATTTTGGGAACATTATTAGACCATTATGATACTTTAGTTCCCGCCACAGCTGTTTGAGGTTAGGTTCAGACTTAATGTTCATTTAAGTATGAAGTGAAACATTAGTACCCACATGTGAAAGTTCTGTATAATCTACCCATCAACATTGTCATGTGAAGCTTTATTTGAAGACATCTCATAATTTTAGTATTGAATAAATTGTTTCCATTCAGTGCTACAAGTTTTGCAGAAGTTTTGTATTGGAATTTTGAATATTAATGAAGATTTCAGTATTTCAGTTTGATATCTGGTGTTGCTGAATTTTCAAGATATTTTTATGGGTTTGAAGATTTTCTGATTAATTCCGGTTTGGAGAGTCAATTGTTGTGGAGACCATTCATTAAACTAGTTCATTTCCTATTTGTATGTTGTTAATTTATGAATTGGCGAGTTAAATAACATCATAGCTTTAAAGAGAGATTTGGGAGTCTGAATATGTAGTTTTGAAGTCTTCAGAATTTTGGGGTCGAGGATATCAGACGTTTTTCATTTCACAGAATACCGTATGGTCATAGAGTGTTGGTGCGCCTCATGCAAAGGAAGCCAAACGGTTGTTAGAAACATTGAACGGGTTGTTCAAATTAAACTCCAACAAGATGCGCTTTGGGAGTAGGATCGTCGCCTCAAGGACTGTGACTCGATATCATTGAAGGCAACATCAAGTTATGTAGAAGGGAGTTGAAATGTTTGGGTGCCGTCCATGTTGAAGTTCGAGTTGATAAATTTAGAGGAAATGAGTCAAAGAGATTTTAGATGTCGTTTATAAACATTTGAAGGGATTGTCATAAAGTGAATATTCACTAGCACGAAAGGCTCATAATGAGATGCAAGATTAAAGGAGATGACCTAAGGATTTAACTATAATTCCTAGCGCTGTGTTTTCAAGAGGTCATGGTATTTAGAAGTCAATTGGAAGGCAGCTTCGTGTATACATGCTGGCAATGACTTGCAAAGAAATAATCTGGGAATCGTTGTGTATTGAAGGAGTTTCAAATGGGAAGCAGTTATTTTGTTTAATGTTCCTTTAGCCGCTCCAAATATCAATATTTCTGGCACTTCTCTGGGTTGAATTCTCTTCATCTTTCTTGAGCCTTATCAAAGCCTTCATTTAAAACAAAGAGTCAAAGATTAAAATTGTGGGAGTTTGAAATAATTAACAAGAAGCCCGGTTTTGCTAAAACATCGCGGTCTTGAATAATATTCTTCCGACTCATAAGATTTTGAAGGAGTCGTAGAGCTTTGAAGGGGTCAAAATTATGAGTCAAGACAAAGACTCCATTTCTTGGCGGTTGCTGGGACATGGCCAGCAAAGGAGGAGTCATGTAAAACTTAAAGAACAAACAAATTATCTTTTTTGCAAAGTGCGTTGGAGATATCTTTTCATAATACAACAAAGTCAGTCGGGTGCCACTCATGATCATCGTTGGCGCAGTTCCGTAGCTTATATGTGTAACGACCCCACCCTTAGGTAATTAAAAAATTTCCAACATTTCACTTCAAACATATAAAAGTAACAAGTAACAAAGACATTACAATAAAATTCTTCCTTTCTTTATTGATAAATACATGCAAGTTACAATATATATTTCCACATGAGTTCCATTTTCATTGCAAATATAAATCAGAGTACAAAAGTAAAACAATTACATACATAGCTCATAAGCTTTTGCACAAATAGTAGTAAGACGATCCAGGTTCCCTTCCTTTCAAATCTCGGTGTATCTGTCGCCTGCTGTGGAGGAGAAACATCACTCGGGCGCTTTTCCGCCAACCACGGACTATTAATGCGGTCCCCCACACATCTATCATTCAATAGATGGCCCTCCCTTCGAACGAAGATATTGGTAGAGTATCCAGCTGCGACAACCCAACTGAGCATAGTGTTGTGTCCTATACATCTAGAACTTGCTATTTTACAATCCTGAACTAGCATGAAGGATCACAATGAACTGACAGTGTAGTCTCAACTATCTCACATCTAAGTGGATGTCGTACATTTCACTACTTTGGCCAGAGTATCTTCATTCAATACTATGAATGAAGGTCATCTATCATATACACTACTCAAGACCGATTTGACTTAAGACTATCTTACACTACGCGTAGGCTTAGTCCTTCACTGGATTGTCAATCATCCCAGACTATCCTACATCAATCTAATCTACGACAACAAATATAGGTTCAAGTCCTTCATTGGATTATCAATCATCCTAGACCAACCTACGACATTCTAGCTTACTAGAAATAATCCAGCTTGACAAGTAATTCATTCTTTCTCTCTTGTTTCGGAAATCTTTATCCTAGGAATTCCTTAGCTTATCTCAATTAACCTATAAATCTGAGCTGCTTGAATATACTTTGTCTTTTGTCCTCATTTCGTACCTAGAATATGATAACTAGATTATCCTTATTCTCCATATATGGAGATCATACACACAATGTGAATAACAAATATGTTCTTTTTACTCTTTTCCTTTAAGTATTTGCATTCATTAACACACTAGCAATGTGGTTGCATAATTACGCCCTTTTACTAATTTTCTAAGGGTAAATGCATTCATTATGATACCTATATGCATCCAATCAAGCACATATCTTATGTCACACAATTTCAAAAACAAATGCCAAACAATTTTTTATCTAGCATATTACCTAGATTCAATGTAAGAACAAGTAAAGGAAATTATCATGCCTGATTATGAGCTTTCCTTCAAATGAAGAGATTTTTGTCCACCTTTCAGCACCCCAACTCAAGCTTTGAAAATTCGGTAGTCTCTTCTCCAACTACTACCTTTAATACTCAGCTTGTACCATGTTAATGACAGAATTTTTACTCAGAAATGTCCTCAAAAGATGGATGATTCAGCTTGTTGTGGGTTACAGTTGTGCTGAGACAATTACAGTCTACTAGTAATTGACTGGTAAATTCTCTGTTTGCGGAATAATCTTAGAATAGATAAGATTGTAGATTGTATTTACAGAGAACAAATTGCAATCTTCATAACTTGAAAAATTGGTGAATTGATAGGAAAAGTGAGCTCCTATTTATAGAGGTCGAATTCTCATGCCATCCTACAAATTTGACATGAGAATTGACACCACTATCATTTTGATTATGTCAAACTCATGCTGGCAGCATATAAAACCCTTACTCAGCAAAATAAAGATGAGTCACCCCTTTTTGAAGAAGAATAATTCAAAGACACGTGAAGAAATTGCATAGAATGACACCTATAGGCGTTTTCCATCAAGGGTGCCATTTTTGCAACTTGGCAAGAGTTTAGCCATAGTGGAATGAGTCCTAGCTCAATGGCGTCCCAGCTATCCTTGTTTTCAGACATTTTCGCAACCTCCAGAAGCTACGATTTTGCTTGCTCAAACTTGGTCTTCTTCCCGTGCGCACATATCTCAGTTGCGCTGAATTTATTTCATTTTAAAAGTTTTGACTATAGCCACATGAAATATTTGAACTTTGGCGTTTTAATTCCCAGCTTATTATGGTGAAAAGAATTCCAATATTTCAAACACAAAACATAGCTTATTTCCCATGGTAAAATTTATTCGATATTCACCAAATAACTTAAAATGCTAAGTCCTTTTATTCCTCATGGTAAAATTTATTCGATATTTACCAAATGACTTAAAATGCTAAGTCTTTCATTTTCCAAACACCTTCTTTTATTTCCAAATAAATATATAATATTATTTCTCCATAAATTCACTTTATAATATTAACTCTAATTAAAAGATTTAAATCTTTTAATTTTTACACTTTAGAGTTTTTAGAATATTTAAATAAATACATTTATATATTTTATTATATAAATATTATTATAGTTCTTTTAAATATATTAAACATATAAATATTTAAATACCGAAGTATTTAATATACTTATATATTTTAATATAACTATAATAATATTATATAATTATATATATAAATATATTTATATACATATTTAATTGTCGAATACATATATTGCGAGCCAGTCGGCATACTTTCAATATATATATCTATGTATATATGTGTATATATAAATTCCAAGTCAAATATTAATATTTCTACATTATCGGACGTACGTTTATAAACATATATTAACTGCAGTATAATCCTCTATGAACACGTATACGTACGTATACCATATCGACACATCCGTATGACAAGTCCTTTAGCCAATTACGCTTGTATCGATATGTTTATACCTACAGATACGTATATGTACTATACATGTGTTTATATGCTTACTTCTGACATTCACATCCTGTTGGCGTTTCAATTAGCACCTCTGGAGTGCTTATTGGAAACGGACAGCTATTCCAAGTGTGTTAGTACATGCTCTTCGGATTATAGAGAGGAAGATCTCTCTTTGCTGATTTTCTACTGTAAAAAAGGGGTGTACTAAGATTTCCTATCTTTTTTACTCAGCGGTAGGACACAAGGGTGCATAAACCAATGCGCCGTAGCTAAGCTTTTTCTCTGGTTTCCGCAGATCTTAACTACGACTAACTAAGCTTCTAAACTATCCTACCTCCTCAAGATAAACAGAGCATGAGGGCGTAGGAGCGAAATGGTATGGTTGGATCACTTGAATCCTCCGTCTCAATGGAATATGGCCGAGGCTCTGAACCTTCGGATATATACCAAGATAGGGCTCGATACAAGCAAACACTCGTTACGGTAAACTGGATCTGAGACTTGCCAAGGAGGAGGAACCCCTATCCGAGGTATAGGCTTGGAAGCAGCTCACTGGAAACAACAAGGAACGATGGCCTTTCTAACAGGATTCCCGAGGAGGTGACGACACCTGTCCAAAGTCTAGGCTGCAAGAAAGATCATTAAACAACATCAAACGATAATGATCGATGACAAAATATCCAAGGAGGCGACGACACCTGTCCAAGGAGGAGATTGAAACAATGCACTATTTAAAAACAAGACTTTGAATAACTCAAATAATTAGATCAATCAAGCTTGCACCATCTGATTTATTTCTTCAAGATTCTTCAAAGAATTACAAAGGTCGGGACAGCAAAGGCACGAAATCATGCACAATTGCGATCAACCAACGAACTCTCATCCAAGAGTGAACAGATATAAACAAGCGAACTCTGGCAACAGTGGCGCAGCAATTTTGCTAGCAAATAAAGGTTAAACAAATAAAGAACCTAAGGCTCTTATTTATAGAAACTCAAAGGAGTAGGCAACCCTAAAATCTCCTTGAGTTAACAAACAGTTCTTGCCAATCAGCAAGATATTATTCTATGTCTAAAAGTAGGTGAGCAAACAGTTAACTGGAAATCTACTTCAGTTAACTGAAACTAAACAAAAGTCAAACTGGAAGTCTACCTCAGTTGACTGACACCTAACTAAAAGTGAACTTATGTTACAAATGTGTCTCCAAATAGACATCCACCTTTTGAGGAGATCTGAGATCCACAAATCGTGGGAGTCAAATAGACATCCTAGATTAGTGGGATCTGACATGCATGATCTGTGGAGATCTGGAGTCAACTTGGAAAGAGGCATCAAGTTGACTTCAGTCATAATTAATGCTATTTGGAGGGTAGGACGTCCTCCCTTGGTGCTTTACACCTCTTCACCACTGGTCAACAAAGTCTCTATCCAGTCATTGACCTCTTCGGCCTCCGGGCAATTAATGCTCTTCAAGATGACTATGTGGCGTCTAAGCATTTCTTCACCCGTCGTAAGCTGCTGATGATAGGTTATGCATTGGGCAGCTGCTTCATCTAACTGGACAGACATGGCTGCAATTTTGGCTAATTTGCAGCCATTGGGATCTTCAAGGAATGAAGATCGGATGACATCCTGGAATCGTGTCTGCACGGTTTCAAGTTCCACATATTCTCCTCCTTCCCGCTGATATTCTAACTCCGGGAAGGATATTACCAACGTTCTTGCGAAGTTGATAATATTGGCGACGAAGCGTCTATAGTCAATCAGCTCCACAGAGTTGGCATCATAGGCTCTCACCTTGTATGCCACCTGTTCTTTCCACTCAAAGAGATGGTGTTTATTTTCTGTGGTCGTAACTGATTCATATGCTTGTTGCAAATCAGCAACTGTCGCCTCCTCTCTCGGCCTCTCTTGAGCTGCCTTTATATCTGACTTCTGGATTTCTGATCGAAGTCCATGTGCTCTGTCTCTCAGCTGATATGCTTCTGTCAACACACACCGCCCTTTGACAACAAACTCATCCACTTGACGTCTCAAGTGTTTACCGTATGTAATCAACTGATGATGGTTTCTTTCAGCTGGGAGATCCAACAGTCCTTGAGGCAAAGCCGAGGAGTTTGGAGTGTCATGTATCAAACTAGAAATGTACAACTTTAGCTGACGGATTTCAGCCTTCAAGGCTGCTTTGTCTTGTCCATCTTTTGTCATCCTTTCTTTGACACTCGCCGAGGCAATTCCAAGAAGGTCTGCCTCCACCTGTCGAGTGGTCTTTCCAAGGTTCACCTTTGAAAGCGTGAAATCCTCAACCCTCACATTATGTATATCTTTGTCTTCAGGTGGGGCAGCAGTCTCTATGATAACCTCGTTCTCTGCATTCTTTTCAACATGCGTCTGCTTCTTCAACTTCTTTACCGGCATGTCTTGTGAGACATGATGGAATTCAGAGAAGTCAAGCTGATAAGAAGCCCTCTTCCTCTTCCTCCCAAGCGAGCTTTCCAGCCAGATAGAATCTCGGCTAGCATCGCTGGGAGGAGGAACATAGGTCCCCTGAATGCTAGAAGAACGAGACTGTGCCGTGGCAATGTCTCGTGGTGGCGAGTCCAAATCAATAGGACTTTGTGACCTCTGTGATGGTGGTGAAGCTGGTGGCTCTGTTTCTATCACTGGCACCGCTTCTGCTGCAACTTCTTCTACAATGGTTTCCATCTCTACAGCGATTATTTCAATCATTGGTTCTTGTGTAGTTGCAGCGGTCTCAACTGTCTCAGGCAAATTGGTGGCTGTCTCCACCTATACCTCTTGCCGGCTTGTGCTGGCAATTCCTTTTCTCCCCCATGTGCTTCCTGACATCCGCATTCCTTCTGGAGGAAAGCTCATCTTCTTCTGTCTGGGTTTCCTCCTAGACGTGGAAGGTAGTGTAGACTGAACCGCTGGCGGCTCTGATCGGGGAAGTACTACCTTCCTTGTCCTTTTACTGTCCAGGTAGAGTTGACTGTGTCGAACTACTCTACCCGTTCTTTCCTCAATAGACGTACTCTCTTTCGCGTACCAGTCTACTTTGCCGAGTGGTTGTGAATCCACTAAACCCGTGAAGAAGGAAGAAAGAATAACTTCTTCTTCATCCTCAGATAAGCCCTCGATGTCTTCTGACATGAATTCTGCAATCTGCGAGAGCTTGAATCTGCTATGGTTCCTTCTTCTCACTTCGAACTCATCCTCGCAGTTGACCCAAAAATCTTCCATGAAAGGTTCATGTGATGATCTTTGCTCAAGGTGAGCTGCGAAGATGCCTCTGGGGTCATAGGATGGCCTCCTGTCGATGAGGTACTTGAGATTAAATCTCACTATTTCTTGGCTTATCAACCTTGCATCGGCTGCAGTTCTGCATCTGTAGAGTCCCATCTGAAGAGGAAAGTTCACTGCAGCCTTTTTCTTTACGCGAAGGTAAGAGTGAACCTCGGCCAATTGCCTCAGGAATTCCATGAACACTACCCTATCTGAGGGGTAACGTGGCATCATGGCGGGGTGGCCATTATAGCCATACACGCGTATGTAGGTGAAAGTGGGGAATTGTATGAACCAATCCGCCCAGTCCACCATTGCTGCCTTAGCTGCTGGTGAAATACGCACGTGCATCTCATGGTCTAGCTCGTGCACGGTGTGCATAGTAAAAAGGTCATTTATCCTTTTGAAATGTCTTTCCGCTAGAGTGAACTCCAAGCGAGGAAAGTATTCTTGTACCTTTTGCACACCCAGGGTTCCCACAGTGTTTAATGTTTTGAAATCGCCTTGGAAGGCTATCAGGTAGACCAGGTATGAACACATGTGGAAACGGTGCTCTTCTAGAAATCCGGTGAATTGTTGGTGGAGTGTGTCACTGATCAGGGAGGCCCAGTCGTAACGTTCTTTTCTGCTGATTATCTTGCCAATAATGTAGAACATCCACGGCTGGAAGGATTTTCCCTCCTCTTGTCCAATGACTCTGCTGAGTAGGGTGATTAGCACTCCGTACTCGTCTTTGAATTCTCCTTTACCAACCAATCTGGGCAAGCTGTTTCTCTTTGTTTTCAACCAATGTTCAGCCATTATAAGCGAACACTTGTCCTTCGAAGCCTCGAATGCCTTTTCGCATTCTGTCACTGATATGACCTTCTTGGTAGGGCATGGTGGGATTGCAAAACAAGTCTCTATGTCCACCGGCTTCAAGCTGCAAATCACCCTCCCGTCTACTGACAGGATCTCTCTTGTAGTCGGGTTGTAATGCTTAGTGCAGGCAATTACAAGCTCGATGCTTTGTAAGGTGATTGGAATAGATGCTGCTTGAAACAAACCGGATTCTTCGATGTTCTGCTGTGTGATTTGATTCATGCCCTCCAAGTCTTCAGAATTGACCTCTGGATTTTTCTGCCATAAGTCTGTATCAATCATTTTCAAGTAATCATGGTATAAGACCGTTTTGGTCTTGTATTGTACCTGAGAGTACTGCATTCTGAAAACCTTGAATATTGACTGGGCACTTGACCCTGTTCTGACACTTCTCTGGAACTGCTAAAAATAGCCTCGCCGGGGGTAGTTTTTACAAAAAATTCTGAGACATGGGTTTTGTTAAGAATGATTTTCTAAACAGACCCAGATCATCAGAAATTCGAAAAAACGAGTTTTTCTTTGACATGCAAGAGCCCTTCGGTGGCAGAGGCAGCAAGGGCACCAGAAAGTGATTTTTCTCGAAAAAATCTAACACATGGGTTTTGCTCGTGCTTCAAAGCCAAACAAACCCAGTTTGTCCATTTTTCAATATTATGACTTTTCGGAAACCCTAAAAAATAGGGGCAGCAGGGCTACTTTTTCTAAAAAAATCTACCATGTGGGTTTTGTTGAAAAAGCTGTGCTAATCATACCCAGTTGGTCAGATCTGTGATAATCTGTCGTTTCCTGTGACATGCAAAAGAAACATAGATAGAAGTAGAGGAAGTAGACAGAAGATGGATTGGAAGTTATAAACTGCCACTTTGCAATAATCTGTCTCTGGAAGCAATCTTGGGAGAAGAATGCTTTTACTGCCAATGATCTTCAAAAATATTGAAGATCCGTTCAAAACCCCTGCCAGATCTTGAAAACTTGTTCTTGGGAGCTACTTGACGTTTTATCCTTCAACCTGCAAAAGAGAATAATGAGGAAAGGGACGCCTAGCATGAATATAAGGCAATTAGGGTTAAGATCCACAAAGTATGGAAGATACCTCATCATTCAGGCCTGATTTGGAGTTCCAAAAGATGATTTCCACTGATTGTGGAGTGTTTTTCTCTTTTTTGGCTCCAAATTTGCTAACTCAAGTCAACATTTCTGTTTGACTTTCCTTTAGGCGTCCAACCTTGAGTTTGATCATTTTTATCTATTTTGCAAGCTGAAGTACTCCTGTTTGATCTTCGATTCGGGTTACTCAGTTGACCTCGAGCAGTATCCGACAGTTCTGTTGTTGAGGCAGGATCAGTACGATTAGATATGCCTGGGAGAGGTTAACTCAGAAAACTGAGTTTAGGTCTCCAGAAAGAAGGGCGCCTTTTCTTGAAAGGGGCGCTTTTGACAATGCCTTAGTCAATTTTCATTGACTTGTTCTTCGTTTTGACCTTTTCAGACCCTTTTTGCTTTGATCTGACGTTCCCAATGTTTGATGAATCAGATGATTCTGCTTGACGATGCGTCGGGTAGCTGGTTCAGTCTTGTTCACGATGCCTGACTTTGTAGTGGAAGCTGGCAAGTTTTGGGCCTCCAAACTAAAGGGCGCCCCTGCTGGGTTTTGCTTGGTTTCATCTTGGTTGTGGACTTCCAGTCTTTGACCTTCTCCATCAGTCGATTGATTTGTCGGAAGTTCTTGCTGATAGTCTCGTTGACGAGATAGGTCATAGCTGAGAAGGTCATCCTGGGAGGCAGTGAAGATTTTGGCTAAATCTGGATACCTTTAGGAAAGGGCGCCTTTCCTTGAGAGGGGCGCTTTTAGCCATGCCTTAGCCATTTTCTGGCTTATCTTTCCAGTTTTTCAAATTTGCCCTTTTTCTGCTTGATCTCATCTCGTGATCGTCTGGTGTGTCTTATGGACTTGCTGTTAGATTGATCACGTAGCCGGGAGGAAGCTGGAAAGATATCATGTATAGAGCTGCAACTTCTGGATTCATCTGATGTCTGCAACTGAGGGGCGCCCCTGGCCAGCAGGGGCGCTTTTACCTTGAAGCTCTCTAATTTGGCACTTCTGTCGTCGATGGATCGTCCATACTTCACTGACGGTTGGTCAATGATCCCTGAATCAGATGATCTTGCTGATTGTTTCGTTGTCGAGCCAGTATGAAAGTGAAGAGGATGACTGTTTTGACAATGCCAAATGATTTGATTTGCCCTCTGAGGTCCAAGGGCGCCTTTCTTCAAGAGGGGCGCTTTTAGCCACTGTAGACTGTGTTTTGCCTTGGTAGACAAAACGTGCACCTTCCAGACTTAGCCAAATTTTGGCCTTTTCTGTTTTGAGAATCTCCTTCGTTGAACGGCATCATTTTCATCCTTTTCCGCCATGGTTTCTTCGTTGAAGCTTTTGAGGTTTAGCTTTCAGCACCTGGTACTGGCCAATCTGCCATTAATGGCTGCGGAGCTCCTAACTTTGTTCCTGAAAAATAGAAATAGACCCACCAGAGTAAAACATATTTTTGATAATTCTGACTTGATCAGTGTGATCGTGAAGGCAATTAATCCTATCAGAATTATTTTCAATCATTTCCGAGAAGGTCCTATTTTTTAGGGTTTCCATAAAAATAGGGGTGTAAAACCCTAATTTTCATTTTTTCAGAATTTTAACCATAGGTTCCTTGACAGAAACCCACAAAGATTTCATATTTGGTTTGACCTAAAACGTACTTTAGATGGCATTTTTACGTTGTTTAGCTCAATTTAAGCAAAATGCCAAAAAATTTCATTTTGGGTATAACACATCCAAACATGATACCACCATGATGATCATAATCTCACAATCAAGCACAAGGATAAACTTCACACATAGAATCAATCAAGACCTCTACTTGCAAGACATACAAGCTATGGATGACTTACCTTATACTCATACAAAACTGACTTGGTTTACTCAGTCTAAGGTGAGTGTGTGTATGCTCAATTGATTTACTTTACCGGTTACCCGACCAAGCTCCTCTCCCGAGTGATATTTCCCCTCCGCCTGGAGGAATGGTTCATGTACCTACACCCATAGACATACAATCTCGGCAGTTACTTGTTCACAACATTAACAGTATACAAAACATCTTAA
The DNA here is from genome assembly GCA_007115665.2 of Sequoiadendron giganteum. Classification (NCBI taxonomy): domain Eukaryota; kingdom Viridiplantae; phylum Streptophyta; class Pinopsida; order Cupressales; family Cupressaceae; genus Sequoiadendron; species Sequoiadendron giganteum. Next base: position 380,819,033 of record CM021108.1, read on the forward strand.
GTTAGAATATTCACAACTCAAGAACTTGCATGCACCATTGAACAAGAATTACACCAATAGAAGTATCAATTAAATGAGATAATTATTTAAATAGGACACATTCATTTTGATAACAAAAACACGTTTTATTCATCTCAATGATTCAAACATTACAATCAATTGCCCTATCCAAATAGTAGCTATACAATCGGGGTGTAACAATATGAGTCGATTCCTTTAATATCTATTAAAAAACATAAGGAGAGGGAATCGTATGATGTGAGAGTTGGCGTATATTAATCCTACGTGGCATAGTGTCTTCCTACATAGCAGCTTAAAGACTCTTTGGAAACGTGCTGCCAGTAAAAGGAGACTCATAGTTCCACGGCGTTTCAGGGATGGGGACAGGGGGACGGCAAGGGACGCGTTTCGGGGACGCGGGGGCAAGGGGTCTAAGTTTGGGGGTGGCGGGGGGACGGTAGGGGGACGGCAAGGGGATGGCGGCGAGGGGGCGGTGGGGGAAAGGTGCGCTAAAATACATATAGTACTTGAAAAAATAGTTATAAGAAGATGTATAACTGTAGAAGCCTAAGGAATAAGTAAAGTTTAGAGTTTAAACAAATTGCAATGATTTTTGTTGGCGTTTCAATTAGCACCTCTGGAGTACTTATTGGAAACGGACAGCTATTGAAAGTGTGTTAGTACATGCTCTTCGGATTATAGAGAGGAAGATCTCTCTTTGCTGATTTTCTACTGTAAAAAAGGGGTGTACTAAGATTCCTATCTTTTTTACTCAGCTGTAGGACACAAGGGTGCATAAACCAATGCGCCGTAGCTAAGCCTTTTCTCTGGTTTCCGCAGATCTTAACTACGACTAACTAAGCTTCTAAACTATCCTACCTCCCCAAAATAAACAAAGCATGAGGGCGTAGGAGCGAAATCGATTGGGTTGGATCACTTGAATCCTCCATCTCAATGGAATATGGCCGAGGCTCTGAACCTTTGGATATATACCAAGATAGGGCTCGATACAAGCAAACACTCTCTTACGGTAAACTGGATCTGAGACTTGCCAAGGAGGAGGAACCCCTATCCGAGGTGTAGGCTTGGAAACAGCTTACTGGAAACAACATAGAACGATGGCCCCTCTAACAGGATTCCCGAGGAGGTGATGACACCTGTCCAAAGTGTAGGCTGCAAGATAGATCATTAAACAACATCAAACGATAATGATTGATGACAAAATATCCAAGGAGGAGATTGAAACAACGCACTATTTAAAAACAAGATTTTGAATAACTCAAATAATTAGATCAAGCAAGCTTGCACCATCTAATTTATTTCTTCAAGGTTCTTCAAAGAATTACAAAGGTCGGGACAGCAAAGGCACGAAATCATGCACAATTGCGATCAACCAACGAACTCTCATCCAAGAGTGAACAGATATAAACAAAAGAACTCTGGCAACAATGGCGCAGCAATTTTGCTAGCAAATAAAGGTTAAACAAATAAAGAACCTAAGGCTCTTATTTATAGAAACTCAAAGGAGTAGGCAACCTTAAAATCTCCTTGAGTTAACAAACAGTTCTTGCCAATCAGCAAGATTTATTTCTCTGTCTAAAAGTAGGTGAGCAAATAGTTAACTGGAAATCTACTTCAGTTAACTAAAACTAAACAAAAGTCAAACTGGAAGTCTACCTCAGTTGACTGACACTTAACTAAAAATGAACTTATGTTAAAAATATGTTTCCAAATAGACATCCACCTTTTGAGGAGATCTGAGATCCACAAATCGTGGGAGTCAAATAGACATCCTAGATTTGTGGGATCTGACATGCATGATCTGTAGAGATCTGGAGTCAACTTGGAAAGGGGCATCAAGTTGACTTCAGTCATCATTAATGCTATTTGGAGGGTAGGACACCCTTCCTTGGTGCTTTACACCTCTTCACCACTAGTCAGCAAAGTCTCTATCCAGTCATTGACCTCTTCGGCCCCCAGGCAATTAATGTTTTTCAAGGTGACTATGTGGCATCTAAGCATTTCTTCACCCATCGTAAGCTGTTGCTGATAGATTATGCATTGGGCAGCTGCTTCATCTAACTGGATAGATATGGCTGCAATTTTGGCTAACTTGCAACCATTGGGATCTTCAAGGAATGAAGATCAGATGACATCTTAGAACCGTGTTTGTACCGTTTCAAGTTCAACATATTCTCCTCCTTCTCGCTGATATTCTAACTTAGGGAAGGATATTACCAACGTTCTTGCGAAGTTGATAATATTGGCGACAAAGCGTCTGTAATCAATCAGCTCCACTGAGATGGCATCGTAGGCTCTCACCTTGTATGCCACCTGTTCTTTCCACTCAAAGAGATGGTGTTTGTTCTCAGTAGTTGTAACTGATTCATATGCCTATTGTAGATCAGCAAATGTCGCCTCCTCTCTCGGCCTCTCTTGAGTTGCCTTCACATCCGACTGCTGGATTTCTGATCTAAGTCCATGTGCCCTGTCTCTCAGCTGATATGCTTCTACCAACACACACCGTCCTTTGACGAAAAACTCATCCACTTGACGTCTCAAGTATTTGCCGTATGTAATCAACTGATCATGGTTTCTTTCAGCTGGGAGATCCAATAGTCCTTGAGGCAAGGCCGAGGAGTTTGGAGTGTCATGTATCAGACTAGAAATATACAACTTTAGCTGACGGATTTCAGCCTTCAAGGCTGCTTTGTCTTGTCCATCCTTTGTCATCCTTTCTTTAACACTCGCTAAGACGATTCCAAGAAGGTTTGCCTCCACCTGTCGAGTGGTCTTTCCAAGGTTCACCTTTGAAAGCGTGAAATCCTCAACCCTCACATTATGTATATCTTTGTCTTTAGGTGGGGCAGCAGTCTCTATGATAACCTCGTTCTCTGCATTCTTCTCTACATGTGTCTACTTCTTCAACTTCTTTGTCGGCATGTCTTGTGGGACATGATGGAATTCAAAGAAGTCAAGCTGATAAGAAGGTCTCTCCCTTTTCCTCCCAAGCGAGCTTTCCAGCCAGATAGAATCTCGACTAGCATCGCTGGGAGGAGGAACATAGGCCCCCTGAATGCTGGAGGAACGAGACTGTGTCGTGGCAATGCCTCGTGGTAGCGAGTCCAAATCAATAGGACTCTGCGACCTCTGTGATGGTGGTGCAGCTGGTGGCTCTGTTTCTATCACTAGCACCGCTTCTACTGCAACTTCTTCTACAATGGTTTCCATCTCTACAGCGATTATTTCAATCACTGGTTCTTGCATAGTTGCAGCGGTCTCAACTATCTCAGGTAAATTGGTGGCTGTCTCCACCTGTACCTCTTGCCGGCTTGTGCTGGCAATTCCTTTTCTCCCCCATGTGCTCCCTAACATCCGCATTTCTTCTGGACAAAAGCTCATCTTCTTCTGTCTGGGTTTCCTCCTAGATGTGGAAGGTAGTGTAAACTGAACCACTGGCAGCTCTGATCGGGGAAGTACTACCTTCCTTGTCCTTTTACTGTCCAGGTAGAGTTGACTGTGTCGAACTACTCTACCCGTTCTTTCCTCAATAGACGTACTCTCTTTCGCGTACCAGTCTACTTTGCCGAGTGGTTGTGAATCCACTAGACCCGTGAAAAAGGAAGAAAGAATGAATTCTTCTTCGTCCTCAGATAAGCCCTCGATGTCCTCTGACATGAATTCTGCAATCTGCGAGAGCTTGAATCTGCTATGGTTCCTTCTTCTCACTTCGAACTCATCCTCGCAGTTGACCCAAAAATCTTCCATGAAAGGTACATGTGATGATCTTTGCTCAAGGTGAGCTCCGAAGATGCCTCTGGGGTCATAGGATGGCCTCCTGTCAATGAGGTACTTGAGATTAAATCTCACTATTTTCTGGCTTATCAACCTTGCATCGGCTGCAGTCCTGCATCTGTAGAGTCCCATCTGAAAAGGAAAGTTTGTTGCAGTCTTTTTCTTTATGCGAAGGTAAGAGTGAACCTCGGCCAATTGCCTCAGGAATTCCATGAACACTACCCTATCTGAGGGGTAGCGTGGCATCATGGCGGGGTGGCCATTGTAGCCATACACGCATATGTAGGTGAAAGTGGGGAATTGTATGAACCAATCCGCCCAGTCCACCATTGCTGCCTTAGCTGTTGGTGAAATACGCACGTGCATCTCATGGTCTAGCTCGTGCACGGTGTGCATAGTAAAAAGGTCATTTATCTTTTTGAAGTGTCTTTCCGCTAGAGTGAACTCTAGGCGAGGAAAGTATTCTTGTACCTTTTGCACATTGTTGTTTCTTGGTCTAGTCTTCATTGCCATCATTATAGCTTTCGTTTGCAACAGGTCTCATGTCATTCTGGCAACTATTGAGTGAGTTGTGAGCATTTTAGTGGATTCTAGGGTTGCTGGTTATGCATATTATGTTGCTGTTCTATTATATCTGTCTTGAGTAATCTGCATTTTGGTGAAGAGTTGTATCTGGAAGGTCATAATTAACCTTGGAATGATCATATCTATTACTGCAGCAGTGGAGAGCTTCTAATCTTGTTTATTGCAGGCATCTTCTGATATTTTGTAAGCTGAACAGTAGTACTGTCAGCATTTCTCTTAATCTTACTTTACATTCTGAAGCTGCATTGTATTTCTGTATATCTCCGCCATATGGTCGCCTCATTTCCACTCTGGAATTGGGTAGCACATACTTGGTGTTGAGTTTACTTTCAGCATAGTTAGCATCTCCGTCATATGGTAGCTCCCATTCCATCTTGGTTTGGAAAGCACATTCTTGACGTCGAGTTAATTCAGCATCTTTAACATCTCCGTCATATGGTAGCTCCCACTCCGTCTCGGTTTGAAAAAGCACATGCTTGACGTCGAGTTATTTTAGCATCCTTTGGTTTTCAATGCTAACCCTAACGATTGTGTACTGCTACTATCCTTGTTGTAATTGAAAAAACAAAATATTTGGCTTGCTATATTTCACCTGTTGTGTATCCTCAAATTGATTTTCCTGTTGTGCTGCCCTTCTACGAGTATAATACCTGTGTGTTTCACCCTCTTGTGGCTGCATGAGAAACTTTAACCCTCCAAGATGGCAGGATCAAATCTCTGATACCACTATAAGAACCCTCACTAAATCTGACTTGAACTTTCAGTTTTGGGCTCTTAGGAATTCTGTCAAACACTAGTCTTGCGAATTTTGAACTTGCTGGTTGTAATCTCTTTCGTTGTTTTTGATGTTGTAAATGAGCATATGCATTTAAAGGACTTAAACTAAAATATGCCAATAACTGATATAAGATGAATATGCAAAACCACTATGGATTTATGACTTCCTAATGCAACTAAAGAGATGAAAAGATAATGAATGTGCATCTACAGCAAAAGAGGCATTGCTACAAACACTTGTCACGCACATTCATGACTGAAAATCTTCATCTATAGTAATGAACAATTTGACAAACAGTTAGAATGCAACCTTATTACTCCTTTATTGGTTTTATCAACTATATGCATACGCCAAGACTCTTGGCTTGCATTAAGGATGAAATATTACTATTACTATGTCCTTGGCAACTATGCAACTAGAATAAAATGCAAGCTATAGGTATGCTGTTTAGCACAACAATGCAATGTATCCATCTATCTTCTACTATGCTCAACTAGAAGGAAATGCTGCAATGATATCTTTATTCCCAATTAATATTATATTGGTGTTTCAATTAGCACCTCTGGAGTGCTTATTGGAAACGGGCAGCTATTGCAAGTGTGTTAGTACATGCTCTTTGGATTATAGAGAGGAAGATCTCTCTTTGCTGATTTTTTACTGTAAAAAAGGGGTGTACTAATGTTCCTATCTTTTTTACTCAGCGGCAGGACGCAAGGGTGCATAAACAAAATGCATCGTAGCTAAGCTTTTCTCTGGTTTCCGCAGATCTTAACTACGACTAACTAAGCTTCTAAACTATCCTACCTTCTCAAGATAAACAGAGCATGAGGGCGTAGGAGCGAAATGTATGGGTTGGATTACTTGAATCCTCCGTCTCAATGGAATATGGCCAAGGCTCTGAACTCTCAAATATATACCAAGATAGGGCTCGATACAAGCAAACACTCTCTTACGGTAAACTAGATTTGAGACTCGCCAACGATGAGGAACCCCTGTCCGAGGTGTAGGCTTGGAAACAGCTCGCTGGAAACAACAAGGAATGATGGCCTGTCTAACAGGATTCCCGAGGAGGTGACGACACCTGTCCAAAGTGTAGGCTGCAAGACAAATCATTAAATAACATCAAACGATAATGATCGATGACAAAATATCCAAGGAGGCGACGACACCTGTCCAAGGAGGAGATTGAAACAATGCACTATTTAGAACAAGACTTTGAATAGACTCAAGTATTTAGATCAAGCAAGCATGCGCCATCTGATTTATTTCTTCAAGCTTTCTCCAAAGAATTACAAAGGTCGGGACAACAAAGGCACGAAATCATGCACAATTGCAATCAACCAACGAACTCTCATCCAAGAGAACAAATATAAACAAGCTAACTCTGGCAACAATGGCGCTGCAATTTTGCTTAGCAAATAAAGGTTAAACAAATAATGAGCCCAAGGCTCTTATTTATAGAAACTCAAAGGAGTAGGCAACCTTAAAATCTCCTTGAGTTAACAAACAGTTCTTGCCAATCGGCAAGATTTATTTCTATGTCTAAAAGTAGGTGAGCAAGCAGATAACTGGAAATCTACTTCAGTTAACTGAAACTAAACAAAAGTCAAATTGAAAGTCTACCTCAGTTGACTGACACCTAACTAAAAGTGAACTTAAATTACAAATGCGTCTCCAAATAGACATCCACCTTTAAAGGAGATCTAAGATCCACAAATCGTGGGAGTCAATTAGACATCCTAGATCAGTGGGATCTGACATGCATGATCTGTGGAGATCTGGAGTCAACTTGGAAAGGGGCATCAAGTTGACTTCAGTCATATTTAATGCTATTTGGAGGGTAGGACGTCCTTGCGTAGTGCTTTACACCTCTTCACCACTGGTCAACAAAGTCTCTATCTAGTCATTGACCTCTTCGGCCCCCGGGCAATTAATGCTTTTCAAGGTGACTATGTGGCATCTAAGAATTTCTTCACCCGTCACAAGCTACTGCTGATAGTTTATGCATTGGACAGCTACTTCACCTAACTGGATAGATATGGCTGCAATTTTGGCTAATTTGCAACCATTGGGATCTTCAAGGAATGAAGATCGGATGACATCTGGGAACCGTGTCTGTATCATTTCAAGCTCAACATATTCTCCTCCTTCTCGTTGATATTCTAACTCAGGGAAGGATATTACCAACGTTCTTGCAAAGCTGATAATATTGGCGACAAATTGTCTATAGTCAATCAGCTCCCCAGAATTGGCATCGTAGGCTCTCACCTTGTATGCCAATTGTTCTTTCCACTCAAAGAGATGGTGTTTGTTCTCAGTGGTCGTAACTGATTGGTATGCTTGTTGCAGATCAGCAATTGTCGCTTCCTCTCTCGGCCTCTCTTGAGCTGTCTTTACATTTGACTGCTGGATTTCTGATTGAAGACCATGTGCTCTGTCTCTCAGCTGATATGCTTTTGCTAATACACACCGTCCTTTGACGACAAACTCATCCACTTGACGTCTCAAGTGTTTGCCGTATGTGATCAACTAATGATGGTTTCTTTCAGCTAGGAGATCCAATAGTCCTTGAGGCAAGGCCGAGGAGTTTGGAGTGTCATGTATCAAACTAGAAATGTACAATCTTAGCTGACGGTTTTCAGCCTTCAAGGCTGCTTTGTCTTGTCAATCCTTTGTCATCCTTTCTTTGACGCTCGTTGAGGCGATTCCAAGAAGGTCTGCCTCCACCTGTCGAGTGGTCTTTCCAAGGTTCACCTTTGAAAGCGTCCAATCCTCAACCCTCACATTATGTATGTCTTTATCTTCGGGCGGGGCAGTAGTCTCTATGACAACCTCGTTCTCTGCATTCCTCTCTACATGTGTCTGCTTCTTCAACTTCTTTGCCGACATGTCTTTTGGGACATGGTGGAATTCAAAGAAGTCAAGCTGATAAGAAGGTCTCTATTTTTTCCTCCCAAGCGAGCTTTCCAGCCAGATAGAATCTCGGCTAGCATTGCTGGGAGGAGGAACATAGGCCCCCTGAATGCTGGAAGAACGAGACTGTGTCGTGGCAATGCCTCATGGTGGCGAGTCCAAATCAATAGGACTTTGCTACCTCTGTGATGGTGGTGAAGCCGGTGGCTCTGTTTCTATCACAGGCACTGCTTCTGCTGCAACTTCTTCTACAATGGATTCCATCCCTGCAGCGATTATTTCAATCACTGGCTCTGGTGTAGCTGCAGCGTTCTCAACTGTTTCAGGTAAATTTGTGGCTATCTCCACCTGTACCTCTTGCTGGCTTGTGCTAGCAATTCCTCTTCTTCCCCATGTGCTTCCTGACATTCGCATTCCTTCTGGAAGAATGCTCATCTTCTTCTGTCTGGGTTTCCTCCTAGACGTGGAAGGTAGTGTAAACTGAACCACTGGCAACTCTGATCGGGGAAGTACTACCTTCCTTGTCCTTTTACTGTCCAGGTAGAGTTGACTGTGTCGAACTACTCTACCCGTTCTTTTCTCAATAGACGTACTCTCTTTCGCGTACCAGTCTACTTTGCCGAGTGGTTGTGAATCCACTAGACCCGTGAAGAAGGAAGAAAGAATGACTTCTTCTTCGTCCTCAGATAAGCCCTCGATGTCCTCTGACATGAATTCTGCAATCTGCGAGCGCTTGAATCTACTATGGTTCCTTCTTCTCACTTCGAACTCATCCTCATAGTTGACCCAAAAATCTTCCATGAAAGGTTCATGTGGTGATCTTTGCTCAAGGTGAGCTACGAAGATGCCTCTGGGGTCATAGGATGGCCTCCTGTCAATGAGGTACTTGAGATTAAATCTCACTATTTCCTGGCTTATCAACCTTGCATCGGCTGCAGTCCTGCATCTGTAGAGTCCCATCTGAAAAGGAAAGTTTGCTGCAGTCTTTTTCTTTATTCGAAGGTAAGAGTGAACCTCGGCCAATTGCCTCAGGAATTCCATGAACACTACCCTATCTAAGGGGTAGCGTGGCATCATGGCGGGGTGGCCATTATAGCCATACACGCATATGTAGGTGAAAGTGGGGAATTGTATGAACCAATCCGCGCAGTCCACCATTGTTGCCTCAGCTATTGGTGAAATACGCACGTGCATCTCATGGTCTAGCTCGTGCACGGTGTGCATAGTAAAAAGGTCATTTATCTTTTTGAAGTGTCTTTCCGCTAGAGTGAACTCTAGGCGAGGAAAGTATTCTTGTACCTTTTGCACACCCAGGGTTCCCACAGTGTTTAATGTTCTGAAATCGCCTTGGAAGGCTATCAGGTAGACCAGGTATGAACACATGTGGAAACAGTGCTGTTCTAGAAACCCGGTGAATTGTTGGTGGAGTGTGTCACTAATCAGGGAGGCCCAGTCGTAACGTTCTTTCCTACTGATTATCTTGCCAATAATGTAGAACATCCACGGCTGGAAGGATTTTCCCTCCTCTTGTCCAGTGACTCTGCTGAGTAGGGTGATTAGCACTCCATACTCATCTTTGAATTCTCCTCTACCAACCAATCTGGGCAAGCTGGTTCTCTTTGTTTTCAGCCAATGTTCAGCCATTATAAGCGAACACTCATCCTTCGAAGCCTCGAATGCCTTTTCGCATTCTGTCACTGATATGACCTTGGTAGGGCATGGTGGAATTGCAAAACAAGTCTCTATGTCCACCGGCTTCAAGCTGCAAATCACCCTCCCGTCTACTGATAGGATCTCTCTTGTTGTCGGGTTGTAATGCTTTGTGCAAGCAGTTACAAGCTCGATGCTTTGTAAGGTGATTGGAATAGATGATGCTTGAAACAAACTAGATTCTTCAATGTTTTGCAACGTGATTTGGTTCATCCCCTCCAAATCCTCAGAACTGACCTCTGGATTTTTCTGCCATAAGTCTGTGTTAGTCGTTTTTAGGTAATCATGGTATAAGACCATTTTGGTCTTGTATTGTACCTGAGAGTACTGCATTCTGAAAACCTTGAATATTGACTGGGCACTTGACCCTGTTCTGACACTTTTCTGGAACTGCTAAAAATAGCCTCACCAGGGGTAGTTTTTACGAAAAATTCTAAGACATGGGTTTTCTTAAGAATGATTTTCTAGACAAACCCAGATCGTCAAAAATTCAGAAAAATGAGTTTTTCCTTGGCATGCAAAATCCCTTTGGTAGCAATGGCAGTAGGGGCACCAAAAAGTGTTTTTTCTCGGAAAAATCTAACAAATGGGTTTTGTTCGTGCTTCAAAGCCAAACAAACCCAGTTTGTCTGTTTTTCAATATTATGACTTTTTTCGAAAACCCTAAAAAATAGTGGCAGTAGGGCTACTTTTTCTGGAAAAATCTACTATATGGGTTTTGTTGAAAAAGCTCTGTTGATCATACCCAGTTGGCCAGATCTGTGATAAGCTGTCATTTCCTGTGACATGCAAAAGAAATATAGACAGAAATAGAGGAAGTAGATAGAAGACGGATTGGAAGTTATAAACTACCACTTTGCAATAATCTGTCTCTGGAAGCAATCTTGGGAGAAGAACACTTTTAATGCCAATGATCTTCAAAAATATTGAAAATCCGTCCAAAACCCCTGCCAAATCTTGAAAACATGTTCTTGGGAGCTACTTGATGTTTTATCCTTCAACCTGCAAAAAGAAAAATGAGGAAAAGGGACGCCTAGCATGAATATAAGGTGATTAGGCTTAAGATCCACAAAGTATGGAAGATAACTCATCATTCAGGCCCGATTTGGAGTTCCAAAGAATGATTTCCACTGATTGTGGAGTGTTTGGTCTCTTTTTGGCTCCAAATTTGCTAACTCAAGTCAACATTTTTGCTTTGACTTCTTTTAGGCGTCCATTCTTGAAGTTGATAATTTTTTGTTCATTTTGTAAACTGAAGTGCTCCCGTTTGATCTTTGATTCAGGTTGCTCAGTTGATCTCAGGCAGTGGCTGTCAGTTCTGTTGTTGAGGCAGGATCAGTATGATTAGATATGCCTGGGAGGGGCTAACTCAGAAAACTGAGTTTAGGTCTCCAGAAAGAAGGGCGCCTTTCCTTGAGAGGGGAGCTTTTGACAATGCCTTAGTCAATTTTCATTGACTTGTTCTTCGTTTTGACCTTTTCAGACCCTCTTTGCTTTGATCTGACGTTCCCGATGTTTGATGAATCAAATGATTCTGCTTGACGATGCATCGGGTAGCCGGTTCAGTCTTGTTCAGGATGACTGACCTTTCAGTTGAAGCTGGCAAGTTTTGATCCTTCAAACTAAAGGGCGCCCCTGGCAAGCAGGGGCGCTTTTGGCTTTTGCTTGGTTTTATCTTGGCTGTGGACTGCCAGACTTTGACCTCCTCCATCAGTTGATTGATATGTCAGAAGTTCTTGCTGATAGTCTCGCTGACGAGATAGGTCATAGCTGAGGTCATCCTAGGAGGCAGTGAAGATTCTGGCTGAATCTGGATGTCTTCAAGAAAGGGCGCCTTTCTTCGAGAGGGGCGCTTTTAGCTATGCCTTAACCATTTCCTGGCTTATCTTTCCAGTTCTTCAAATTTGGCTTTTTCTGATTGATCTCAACTCGTGATCGTTTGGTGTGTCTCATGGACTTGCTGTTAGATTGATCACATAGCTGGGAAGAAGCTGGAAAGATGTCATGTATAGAGTTGCTGCTAATGGATTCATTTGGTGCTTGCAACTGAGGGGCGCCCCTGGTTTACCTTGAAGCTCTCTGATTTGGCATCTGTGTCGTTGATGGATCCTCCATACTTTGCTGACGATTGGTCAATGATACCTGAATCAGATGATTTCACTGATTGTTTCGTTGTCGAGCCAGCATGAGAGTGAAGAGGATGACTGAGTTGAAGATGCCAAATGATTTCATTTGCCCTCTGAGATCCAAGGGCGCCTTTCTTCAAGAAGGGCGCTTTTTCACCTTGTAGACTGTGTTTTGCCTTGGTAGACAAAACGTGCATCTTCCAGACTTAGCCAAATTTTGGCCTTTTTCGTTTTGAGAATCTCCTTCGTTGAAACAGCATCTTTTCATCCTTTTTCGCCATAGCTTCTTGGTTGAAGTTTTTGAGATTTAGCTTTCAGCACCTGGTACTGGCCAATCTGCCATTAATGGCTGTGGAGCTCCTAACTTTTTTCCTGAAAAACAAAAATAGACCCACCAGAGTAAAACATAATTTTTGATAATTCTGACTTAATCAGTGTGATCATGAAGGCAATTAATCCTATCAGAATTATTTTCAACCATTTCTGTGAAGGTCCTATTTTTCAGGGTTTCCATAAAAATAGGGGTGTAAAACCCTAATTTTCACTTTTTCATAATTTTAACCATAGGTTCCTTGACAGAAACCCACAAAGATTTCATATTTGGTTTGACCTAAAACATACTTTCGATGGCATTTTTACATTGTTTAGCTCAATTTAAGCAGAATGCCAAAAATTTCATTTTGGGTATAACAATTTCATTGAACTAATGAACTGTTAGTTGTAAAGCTAGATTCCACAACCTTTGCCAACATCCTCCTACCTGTAAATTAAAAATTTGTATCAATTAAAATTTAAAAATTAAAACTAATTTTAAATAAATTTAAAATGATTAATGAAATAGATATTATGGTTGTTCAACCATAACAACCATAATATCTATTTCATTAATCATTTTAAATTTATTTTGCTCAGTATGTATCAGACAGTATTGAGAATCTGAGAGACTGAGACTGAAAAATGAGGCGTTGCAGCCGAGAGGGGTCGATTCACCTTCTTTTATGCAAGCACGGGCAAGGCACGGGAACTGTTAGACTGAATGCCTCGGAGGGATGTCATCTCGTGGGATGCAATGAAGTGCCCGCACTTCATTGCATCCCACGAGATGACATCCCTCCGAGGCATTCAGTCTAACAGTTCCCGTGCCTTGCCCGTGCTTGCATAAAAGAAGGTGAATCGACCCCTCTAGGGATAACTTTAAGAAACCCCCCCCTCGGCGAAGGTGTAAAATCCTGGTGAATCTTTCCTTTTATTTGAAAAAATATATTAATTTTCCTGGCGAATCTTATGCACAGTATTAAAAAAATTGTAAAATCCTGGCGAATCTTAATGAATAATTGTTAAAAATAATAATCATAGTGGCGAATCCTAGTGAATCTCGATGCACTCCTATTGTGATATAGGCAGGGTCGAGGGGTAGATCTTCCCCCATTCCTAACAAAATTCAATACCATCGGCTTAACAATGCTTCATTGGCGGAACCCCCATCACAATCCCACCGATAGCCCGATGAAAATGGCTCACAACCTAATATCGGTGTAACAATACTCTATCGAGCTGACTCCCAAGGTGCTCTCCCGATATACCGATAGAGTCAAGTTGTCAACAAAAGTAACCATGGGCATGAATTATCGAATGCATAAAGTATATCAAGGGAACTATGGTGCATCGGGGAAACATTATCTGGCATCCCACCGATAGAACGAAGGATGGTTGCAAGTTCATTCCGTGCCCTAATACACATGTGCCTTTTTAAAGGCTTGTTGAGGCCCGAAATTTATTTTGGGCCACACGATTAGATTTAATCATGTGGCCCAAAATAAATTTCAGGCCTCAACAAGCCTTTTAAAAGGTGCATGTGTATTAGAGCCCGGAATCAACCTGCAACCGTTCAATTAAAAAACTAATCTATGGCAATAGATAAAAGAAAATATTCCTAAAATTAAATAGTATTTTATTATTAGTGGCAATATTGCCCCAAAATTAATCGGAGGAATATAATATTACTGGCGAATATAATTAAATTTTTTAGTTACTGTATAAACTACTGGCGAATCAGTTTTGATGACACATCGTTTACATAGCAAATTAATCGAGACAAAATTATTTTTTCGTAAAACCCTGGCGATTCAGTCTTCGTTTTAGCTTGTACTATTCGCCATTTTTGGAGCTCCTGATTTCTATTATTAGCCAATTGGCGAATATTTGCCACTAAAGTTTTCACTGCTCCCGGCTACAACATAGGAGCTTTGGACGGGTATGGACATCCAGCAAAGCATAAAGAATTTTAAAAAATGAAACAAAAATGTTGAAACCCTCATACCTGGTTCTACTTCAGACACCCACGCTCAGACACACACACACGTTCACACTGAGACAGTCTGTAAACACTCGGCCAAAATTAAAATAGCTATAGATGAAAAATTAAGTCAAAGGCATGTCGATTTAGCCTTCTAAGCTTTCAAAAATACTTTAAAATTTTAAATTTATAAATTTTAGTTTCTGTTTTTTTATAAAAAACTTCATTTTTAATTGCATTTTGAGGGGGACGTCTGGAAGTCTCCTGTATTTTGGGGGATGCCTGGAAGTCTCGGGGATGTCCAGAAGTCCCCTCAAAAGAGAAACATCTCGAAGGCGGCAGAGAAAAGGGGGGACGGCTAGGGGACGTTTCCTTGACATCTCCGCATCTCAGAAACGTCCCCGTCTTGGAAACGGCTCCATTTTGGGGGGGACACATCCCCGTGGAACTATGGTTATAATTGGTATTCATTGCAAGGCAGAAATGGGTGGAAAATTGCATGTGAAGGTAGCTGTACAAATTCAAGAGTATTTGGAGGTTCCTAGAGCATCAATGTATCTGCAGTATTAAGCTTTGTGTTATCTGTCTACATTCATCCTTTCAGGCCAGAGGTTTATATTGCTGCTTATTATTTGTGGAAATAGCTAGTCTTAATCCTGGAATGTAAATGTCCTATGTGTGATATTCAAATATGGAGTTGGCAATATACATGTTTATATTTCTTGTATCTTCTTGGTGAAGAATTGTTATGTTTGTACGAAATAAATATCAACATTGCACTAAAATTGGAAAACAAACTCAGAACAGCCTACCGATAAACTGTTTGACGAAATGTCTGAAGAGCTGAGTTGATGAAAATTGAAAAACATTTGTGTGCAATTAGGGGTAGGCCATTACAAGTATGTATTGCTAGCACAAGAATGTGAAGCAAAGGGTCAAGCATCAAGAGGATTATGCGTGTCACCACTGGTTGATCAACCAAGAGATAGGAGACCAAGTTTACAAAGTGAAAAGCTGGGTCAGATTAATGGATGCTCTAGATCATCTTGGGTTTGTTGTTGTTTGATTCAAGCTTGTTAATGTTTGCTTCTGCTTTGGATCAAGGGGGAGTTTGTTAGATGTTATGATACAAAAGTAAATTTGTTAATATTAATAATGTGTTGCATGGTTAATATTTAGATTCCTATAGGAAAGGTGGTTGTAGAAGTTAAATAGGTGAAGACCTTTCATAAAACTCAGTGAACCATGTTATGGTCCAGCTACTGCAGGTGGTTCGTTTCCAGGTGGTCCTTTGGGCTCTCGGACCTGTGTTTTGGGTTTAAGTTTTTTGGCTCAAGGCCTTTGATGTTTCTGTCTTTGACTTAGGACTGCTGTTTGTTCTAAGTGTTCTTTGCCCCTAGTATTTGGTGCCAGGGTTGGTTGTTAGTCTGTTGTGTTTCTGCGGTGTTTCCATTGTTTCTGCTTCCCTGCTTTGTTGGCAAAGTCTGAGGCTTTGGTGTTTGGAAGTTTCCTTTTCTTAGCTCTGTACAAGGTTCTGGGCCCTTTCAAAACCCTGTTTACCTTATCAAAAACTCAGTGAACCATGTAATCAATTAAATTCCTGCATAACATATTTTTTATGTTCCTTTTGTATTATTTGTAAATGTAAATTTCTATTATTATTTCTGTTTATTTGATCTGGTTCGGACAGATCACTTGAATCACATGTTGGCCTAAGAGAAATCCAAGACAAAGAGAATTTCCAAAAACTTGGTATTGTCCCCTGGTTTGATTACGTATGAAATAATAACTGGGGTTTACACCAAGGAGACCTTGAAATTAAATGGTTTGAGAGTTGGGATCGTTATAGGTGACTGAAAAACTTTGCAATAACTATAAAAACAGGGTTGAGTCAACTACAAATTAGTTATTGGCCAAATACACATTTCAATTAATAAGTACTAGGTGTTTTTAGATTAAAAACCATATAAAACCATGTCTGATGTTCTTTACTGAAAGATTTAAGGAGCTCTTCAGATTCCTCCTGTAGGACTACTAATAGAGAACTAACAGAAGAGATGACGAACAACCCTCTGTACAAACTCAGGCTTTAAGTAGTGAATTTTGTTTTCGCAAAACTACTTGTCCAGTATGTAGGGGCAATAAAAGGAAAACTGCAGGTATAATTAGAAGCCATTGCACTTGAGAGTGATTGTCGGTGATTTAGTTTCACTATAACTACATATGAAATTAAAGATTTCAGATTCTCTAATATACTAGTGTTGCTGGTTTTGGTTAGGATGTTTGGAGTCTCTTTGGAGACCCCTCTTCAAGGAAACTCCAAGATAAATACAAAATTACAAAATGCAGTGAAATCATCTACACTTTAGCCACTTTTATGGGAAAAATTGTAGGATTGAATCGATCACCAACCCACTCCCCCAAAAAATTCTGAGTCATCTAGAATATATATGAAGTGGAGTGAGTTCATACCGCAGATCTGTTCGCCCAATTGTTAGATGATGCAAGCGACTTCCGCAAATTGCAAGTATCCAATTTACAAGGACCAGCAACGATCGCCATTTAGAAAACAGCACTGTGCTTATTCTTTACTTAATTGAATAAATACTACCTGCTATATCTAGACCTCATTGACCCACAAATCTAAAATCGAACAATTCAGTGGATAAGACACAACCGAGTTTCGGTACATTCAAGCGTTTAGCTGAAGTGGATAAACAAATGGTGTAACAGATCCGTTACACTTGCATAAATTTTATAAAGCTTTTTTTTTTAAATAATTTTATTGTAACGTATTTAATTTTGCATTTATTTTGAAATAATATATTAATATATGTAATGATGAATGATATGATTTTGTATAAAGTTGGAGTTATTTTCTTAGCTTTACATTTATTCATATATACATGTATTTTTATACAAGAAGTTTCATATTTAATACAAAATAAATGTAGGAATGTTGAATTATGTTATTCAAAAATCTTATTATGAAATAGATGTAAGAATGCTAGAATAAGGGACTAAAAACCTTAAAAAATGCTTTTTGACTTATTTGTCATGTTGGTTATTCTTTAAGGGTGTGAATTCTAAGGAAAGAAGTAGTATGTCAAATCACAAATAAAATCAATTAGAAAGAATTCAAAAGCATTTAATCATAAGCAACCTTAAAATCAAAATTTTAGGTCCACATGAAATTAATTTGGTTCAAGTAGATACTTTTCCATTGGAAACATTAGTGATAACTTAGACACTAAGTTATATTTACAAAAGGTTCAAAATGTAGATAACCATCAGTAGCCCAAAATAATGATGGTGGAGGAGCTATGACAAAGGAAGGACGTTGGATGAAATAGAATGTACACATGGATGAGTAAATGGGGCATTAACTTGCAAGAATGTCCAAACACCAATGAGGAAATAAATAAAAAATGTCAAAAAAATTTAAGACTAAAAAAATTATATGCAATCAAACCTAGAAAATTGATATATATAATCAATATGGATTGTGGAAACTTGGTATTTCTAAAAAACAACTATCAACAAATTTTAAGACTACCACATGGACAAAGCAAATTGGTCAAAAGAAAGTGTAGTATGTTAAAAAGTTTAACTCTACATGGGAACATGAGGAAAAGACATACATTAGAGCTAAAATGAAGGGAAAGGAAAAGCTTTTAATTGCCTAGTTGATGACGAGATCACATCATCTTAGGTGTGAGATTAATATATAGACTATACCTAAGGAATGTTGGAGTAATTAAGAAAATCACAATTAATTATTAGGTCTTTTATTACTATAGTTACTTAAGCTAAACTTAGGAGTGTTTTTTAATTATTACATTCAGTTATTTATAGGTCAAGTTGTCTCATTGTATATGATTAGGACACTTTTCACAATCTAATCAAATTCTCATCTACGGTTTACTTTTTGTTTTTATAAGAATTCATTTGTACTTTGTAATAATTCTAGATACAATTCATAATTTAGGTTTATGTATTAATAGAATTCTCAGGTTGTTGAGCAAATCGATTGCTTTGATTTCTTGTTTGTGATAGGATTATTGCTTGCAAGTAATTTTTGGGAGCTATGGGGTTCACTATCAACTCCAATATGGTATCAGAGCACCAGATCTATGACTTCTTGTTCAAATTTTGGGGGATTGAATTTTGAAGGAAAAATCAGTTCATCTTGAAGTGAAATGAACATCACCGTTGAGTCCAGAATGGCCAAAAACTTAAAGAACATCTGTTGGATCACTCAAATCCAAGCAGTTGCAAAAAAAGTAAGGGTTGTACAAATCTCAGAAAAATATTTATACAGTTGAACCATTGTCTAGGGTATGCACCCCTATGCAAAACAAAAAAAAATGCAAATACATTGATTTAAGGATTCTAGTTTTTTTAACTTTTGTTTTACCAAGAATTTACAAAAAAAATATCATAAAATAAAACATCAAAAAAAGAAAATAAAAACATAAAACACTTTCAACGTTGGATTGGCTAGGCCTGCGTCATCCATATCGTGAAGGCAAGGCAATTAACATCCTTGCACAAGCTGTCAGGATGGGCCTTAAGTGTTGGAGGTCCCTTATTTGTCGGTTGATGACATTCATCGATGCGCACTACACAAAACCGGTGACTCCACCAAAACCTGACCATCAACAATCGAAATCTCCAAGTTTCCCGATGAATCTTCCTATGGCGACACCCAACGAAGTTTTGTGACCTAGGGAATATTCCCTATCCAAATAACATATTTCAAGCCCACACAAGAATATTCCAGTCGAATCTTTTTCAGGTGACCAACAAATTTTTTGCCAGCGGGAATATTTGAAGAATATTTTATTGACATTATATTGATGTCAACCATATGGCCAACCATTCAATCTCCCTCCTAGCCCCATTTTCTCTAAAGGAGTTGTATTTTTATTTTTGGCATAACTTGGACATACAGTGTCGAAATCAAGCAAATGAAATATCATCGAAAAGTTGGTTCCATGTAATTTTCAGTGATGTAGGTCTCATCATCATATTTTCTATTGGTTCATTTTATTTTCAGTCAAAGTGTAATTTTCTCTTATGAGGAGTAACATTTTATGGGTAACACTATTTAATCAATTTAATAAGTCTCATAAAGTGACTTTAGTGGAAAATGTAACGAAGTTTAATAAAGTCTTTATTTCTCAAATTTAGATGAAATATCAAAAGTGTTGAATCTCTCTTGTGCTAATTTTTCCTTGATGACAATATGTGTTACTCTGGCATCTTGGTGGTTATTTACTCAGTTGATCTGCTTCAATTCTGATTGGCATATTTACTTCATTCATGCTATTATCTTTGGTGGCACTAATCTCTTGACTCCATGTGCAGATCCAGTGTTCTACAGGTTGATATGTTGTGGCTTGATCAGTTTCTCACATCATGAAATTGTTAATGGTTTTTTTATCATATTCAGAGTCATCTTACTCCATCAGGTAATGATCTCTGGTTCTTGATGCTTGGGTTTATGAGATGCAATTTGTTTTTCAGTTTTAAGAAAACCCTATCGGGTTTCCTTAATCAACTGATAATGGGTTATGGTATGTGGAATGGCATTGTGAACTTAGCATGTTTTCAGCCTTTATTACACTTCACATGGCTTTGGAAAGTATTTGACATTGGACATTATATGGCATTGGATATTAATGAGGTGGCAATCGGCTTTGATATTATTTGATATCTTTTAGAATTGGAAATTATGTTTGGTACACTATGGGAGTGCATATTATATTGCATTCGGGTCTAATGATGGTTAAATCATAAGGCTTAAAAGCCGACAGTAGGTATAAAGGTATTAATTAATTTTTTATGTCACATTGGATGTGACTTAGTTGTGATCATTTGGATACAATCATGCCTTAGGAAATCAGTATTTGATATGTAAGGTGGTCATATCAATTTCTTCAAAGCATAATTTAGTCGATGATTTCACATTGTCAATAATAGACAAAAGCAATAATGTTTGTCGACAACTGGTCTTTGGTAAGGCCACGAACTTCAAAAGACATAATGAGTTTCTTGATTTTCTATGACAGTCCTTTCAGACTCCAAATGATTATCAATTTTTGTAAAGGAATTTGTTTGATTGTTTTGGAAGTTTAGGTCAATCTATTGCTTCTCTTGTTCGAAGGGTTTGGAACCCTATTCTGGCAGCCACCATGGAATCATGCTCTCAGCCGTTTCATTGCATTTACTGGATTTTTGACCTTGGACAGCATATGGGGAATGTTAGAGGACCATTACAATGGTAGATTCATGTATTTGCTTCCTGTCGTTGGGTGAAGGGTCGAGATTGGAAGGTGTCTTGGCCATTTCTTTCTCTGCAGATCTGGTAAACTCTTTCATGACAGCATCTCCATCATTATTCTCAAGTATTCTTTCTTTTGATTGTTGCGCAAAAGCATTACCTCTACTGGCAAGGTTGTTAGGAGACATATGCTTTTCCTTCTATTCAAAAATGGAAAAATAAAATGGGTTCAGTTGTTTTGTGAGCAAATTCGATGCATGTCGATTTCACTTCTCAAAGATGCATATATATTTAATGTATCTTCTTAAATCTGCTCCTGCATTTAAGGGATAGTGATTTTTATTTGTGGTTAATCATAGAATCTTCGGTAACGGCTCTCGAAAGCATGATTATATGACTTCGGTTATAGAACTTTGTTCTTTCAGTTACTAAAAAGTTGTAGCTATTTTAATGGGTATTGTTCATGGGATATATATTGTTTTTTATGCTGGTTCGTTGAGAAAAATCTGTGCAGGCTGCTTGTGAAGATTATGTTCAGACTCCTCTCTATTTTTGCATACTGCTTTTCTATTCCTATCAAGAGAAAAGATCTTTCTCTCAGGAACTCTGCAACATCTTGCACTGTTGCTCGACAAAAGATTGGTAACTTGATAATCATCTTTGTTTTATTCTTTGAAATAGAAAAACGGAAATTGTTGTAAGTTTTCCTTGATTGTAATGTTGAAATCTGTAAAAAGATGAAAACAAAGATATTAGGGCTTTAAGATAAATGAAAAGAAAAAAGAGACAAAGTAGTGTTGTACTAAAAAATTGTGTGAGATATAGGGAAAATTACTTTTTGCTGTAAAAATGGGAAAAACAATGAGTTAACTATTTTTTGGAAAAGGTTCATGGAAAATGTATGAAACAGAGTGTGAGAAAAACAAAGTGAGTACACATCACTGAATATACATTTGATGAGAAGTTGTATTGAGATTGTAATTGAAAACTTAATGAGATTATCCTCAAGTTGTCTTAAGGCTTGATAATGGGTGGAACTCTAAAGTGTCATTCTTGACATTTGAGAATTCTACACATTGTTTGTCAAGAGGCACTTGACATAAATCAGGGAAACAGAGAGATCCTCGGTATCGTTGTATGTTCTACTGAAAAATAAAAAAGGGGTTGGTGCTCCTTGAGATTGGTGTCTCTAAAAAGAGGGGTTGGTGCTCCTTGAGTTGGTGCTAAGAAATAAGCCTATGAGGCATTGCCAAAAATGATTATTGAAATGAAATCCTAAAAAAGGCAGCAGGTTAAGGAGTGGTTTTTCTACCCCGAGAGGGTTTTCCACTCGGCATATCTTGTGTCTATTTGAGTATCTGTGGTTCATTTGATTCAGTTCTTTAATGCTTTAAAATGTTATGTTCCACTATTCTCATTTTAGTTTAAGTGATTGCATTCAATACATGAATGAGTTTATCATTGATAAATGAGAGCATACATTTGGTTTATTACAGTTTCAGTTAAAATTGATAAAAAAGGTTAATAACACTGATTCACCACCCCCCCCCTCTTAGTGTCTTTTCACTCCAACAAAAAGTGCAGAAATTTGAAAAGTTATTCTAGTGGCTTCGGGGTTTAATACAAAAGTGCTTTTGGAAGCTCATTTTCTACATAATTGATTAATCTTTTGATGATATTAGAGAGTTCTTTGGAAACAAACCCTTGGATGAAAACCTGAGGGATTGTTGGTTTCGATAGCACAATATTCTACTCTAGTTGGTTGCTAAAGAGATCATTCATATTTCTTGCATTGGTTTTTAGCGATTGAAGATTTGGGGAAATTTGTGAAGTCTTACTTCAAGACAAGTTTTTGTGTCTAAAGATTTGGGAAATTTGAGAAACTATCACAAATATTATCAAAGGAAGATTTTAGTGAATATTTTATTTCTCATTGGATATAACCAGATGTATTGTTGAATATCTCACCCTTTCCATAGTCTAACCATACTATATTTTCTTTATGGAAGCGACAACTTTAATTAATGTATATGCTTGGAGTTTCCATGTTACACATTGAACAATCAAAGCATGTGGTCAAATTGTCTTGGGAGGTGCAATTAAGGGAGAAGGATTCAACTATTTTCCTAGTGGTCATTCCACTTTGCATATCACCATACATCTTATGTGCCTAGCACACCATACTCCTACAAAGTTGGACGTGGGTCGAAGTCAATAGTCAAGAGTCAATTTGCTATACCATTAAATAAAAAAGGTAGTTGTTTCCCTTAAAGTAATTGCTACCCCTTTGGAAGTATTGCAAGTCTATTAAGGAAGTGATTCATCTTTTAGAAGAGGTACAATTGAAGGTCCTTGTGGGGTGATGTGGGTACTTGGAGTAGACCAGCAAGTTGAATGTCTGACTAAGGAGGGTTGGTAGTTGTCAAGGGAGCTTGCTTATATACTCCTATAGTTGTACCAATTTGAGGACCTGGGCAAATTATTAAAGACAAAGAAAATATTATGATATTGAATAGGTCAAGAGTTTATTTTATTGTGCATTCGAATTGATATATTAATGTATTGTTGTTTATATCAGCTAAATAGTCCATTGCTATAAATTTTAATTATCGTATCAACTATATGAAATGTTTCAAAACTATCATCAAAATATACATATTCAACTTGGAGGCTTGTAATTTATTTGACAAAATGACTACATAGTAAACTATTAAAACAAATGCAACAAATTGGATTAAAAATTGGGTTAGCACATTTCACAAAGTTAGATCATCATTTTCGGCTTTTGAGCTCATATATTTTCACCCGTATCTCTAATTTTTATTATTATTATGGCATTGGAAAGGTATTTTAGAGCTTTTCAAATCCATTCATGCACTTTTTTCAAAATTTGTATCAAGTACATTTTATTCATTTTTTTGTCAATTACTTGAACATATTGGCACCTAGAAAGGGTTTATTTGTGTGAGACGATTTCATTTGATTTTATTTACATGTACTGAGGTTTTCAATATATTTTGTTATTTGAGGAATTATCATGGATTTTTATGTTCATCCTTTAATGGTCATCCTAGAAAAGGATAATTATGAGTCTTAGCAAAATAACATCCTAACACATCTCAGGTGGCTTGATATTTTTTCTTATCTATATGGACTCATACCTACACCAAACACACTAGGGAGTGGATCAACATGGGGTATTATCAATGATCATGTTGTAGGAGTGATTATTTCTAGTGTTGATCATGACATTATGTGTGATTTATTGGATATTGATTGCCCCCACACATTTTGGACTCAACTCGAGGAGATCTATGGAGACCCTTATATCTCTCCATTCCCAAAGGATCTTACTATAAATGTTTCATTCATCTTGCAAATCAAAATTACATAACCTTTAATGATGATACTTTAGATGAGCTTGAGTATATCATAGGTCTTACATGTTATGACGGTTCAAAAACTTGTCTTCATGTTCTCGCTCTTGAGATTGAGACCCAATATTCATCTTTTGTTGTTCCTAATCAACTTGGCATCGCTACACATTTGGTCCATATGGTCAATGTAGTAGGACGTCCATCATCTTCCATACATAGTTACTTTGGATTTGTATCTTGCAGATATATCATCCTTGTTTTTAGAGTCTCATATTGCAGATTTGGAGGATTATTTTGACATTCATCTCCTCTTTGTTGACAACCACATCATTGTTGTTGTCCCATCATCTTCATCACTTTTAATAACTAAATTTTGGTTTTGTCTATGTGTCAATGCGAGGGCATAAACTTGTGAAAGGCACAATAGTTATATGCACAAGGGTTGCAGGGAGAGAGGTGAATGTAGATGAAATGCAGCTAAAAAATAAAAAAAACATTCATCTATAATTACTATAATAACTTTGTTAAAAACGACTACATAAATTGTGCAAGTTACTACAAGAACTCTGCACACTATTGAAATTACAATACTACAAAATTAAAAATTAAAAACTCAATTAGAAACATGTAAATGAAAAAAATTGATGATCAACAATAATCTTAGACTAAATAAAACTCCTTTTATTCCTACTGCTCACAGATTTTAATATGAAAACCAAACCATAATAAATATTTAAAATAAAACTACACATAAAAATAAAATAATATCACCGTGTTTCAATAGAGGGTGCCCTCCTCTTCTTCCATGCAATGGCTGAAAGGATTTTTTCAAAACTTAGATCATGAACATAATATATTCAATTCAAAGAACCATATTGCATTATGTATTTTATGCTCTATTATTTCCTACGCTATTCTCTCTCTCACCTCCTTCAATTGTTATATTACTCCACTATTTTTTCAAACTTCTACTACTACTCTCTCTTTCCATGTCATTGCTTGTATAAGAAATGAGGCATCTAACAAATTGCTATTTTATGCCCTTTGTTGTTTTCACTCCCTTTTACTTTCTGGTTTAAAACTCACGATTTATAATTACCCATGAATATAGGGGCATGCAAGTACAACAACTTGAAACAGATAAGTTGTTTTGTCTTGCTACCAAATATCATAAGTGATATATCAACTAGTTACAATAACATTGAGATTTATTTTTAGCTCGTGACCCTTACAAAATATTAAAATATAAATAAAGCAAAAACTATTTACTAGTTGGCATTACTTTATTGGCAAGTGTATTCATGGGCTACAAGGAGTCTATTGTTTTCCTCCAAGAGCATGCTGCAAAATTTATTTTCCAAGGTTAAAAAAAATATTAGTAAAAATAATCTAACATTTATTTTATTTTATTTTATCTAAAACCGTATTAAATATCCCGTACATATGTTTAATCATATGCAACAAAAACATTAAAAAGGCTAGGATATGATATGGAAATGGAGCACAAAATATGAGGATTATAATGTTTAAAACAAGCTAAAATATGGGATAAGATGGAATGTAAATGAATCTCATCACAATGACCAAGCCCTTTCTAACCTAAAATCTCAAAGAATGAAGTCCAATTATTACCAAACCAAAATTTAGAGACAATGAATTTATCTAACCTTTCTTAGATAGAGCTTGTTCAACACCTTCAATTATTCCAACTAAAAATTCTATTTCTTTCCATCACATTCACTAGATTGAGAGAGGATACAGTATCCCTCAATAAGGCAGAAGAGGGGGCAAGACACTAAATACCCTTCAATAACATTAAATTCATGCTAAAATACAAGAAAGAAAAGGAACAAGAGAGCAAACAAATCTAATATGAGACTAGAGAAAAAACTTACCTATAAAATTAGTGGAAGCATAGGCATTTGTGAGAAAGATAGATTCCCCAGAGTCAAAGCATGAGACAACCATGGAAATTGAGTTCCTTCTCCCAACTCACCAAGATGGAATAATTCTATGAGGATACCAAAATCAAGCCAATCCTCCAAAAGTGTCATGTGCTCCAATATATAAACAATGTTTTCCTCTCCAAATCTTTGAAGAGATACTTACCACATCTTCAGTTGAGAGATTGTTTTCTTATATGAAGATAATATCTAGTATGCACCTAAATAAGATATCGATTATCCTTTTATCGAGGGATACTATTCAAACCCCTTGCATTCCAAGAAATAACATTCATTTCAGGGGGTTGGAAAAATGAGTATTTAATGTCTTGATGACACTAGATTTTTCCAAAAATTCACCTATGAACTTTACTTTTTCTTGATCCTTTTTCCTTCCTACCTTTGATATCTCATTAGTATTGTTATTCTTGACGTTCTTTTGTTGAATCCCTAACATAGGAGGAGCCTTCTTTTTATCATCTTCCTTTGGCCCTAGTTCTTACATGGGATATGTCATAGCCTCAACTTTATTTAACTCTATTTGATTTTCATTTAGGGAGATAGATTCAAATCCTTTTCCATGTTTCAATGAATCCTCCTAAAATCATTTTATTTATCTCTAAATGACTAGAGATTAAAATATCCCCTTCTTTAAATGACACTTGCATGTCTAAAGAAGGCTTTGAAATAGGATTAATACCTAAGCTTCAGATATACATATATTGGCTAGCCATATTGTTATCCTACTCCACTATGTCCAAATCCTTAAATGTTCCTACAGAATCAAATCTACTACTAGAGATCTCTTTGGAAACAAATTTATGTTGATGATTAACAAACTTCATCTTTGAGAAAGATTCTACAAGAGTAAATTTGGCACATCATTGTGAATCAAGGCCTTTCCTTTTGTTGCTTGGATTGTATGCTTGCATCTCAAAAGTGGGATGAGGAGATTTAGGGACCACTTTTGTGCAATTGCTCTATAGATATCCATATTCATGACATGCATGACAATCAAAGGGAAGTGCTTCATAGTCAATCTACTAAATCCATTTCATGATACCCAATATGATATTTAAGGATTCAAGAAATGGATTGTTCATATTAATTCCAATATAAGGAAGGAAAAATTAACAATCTTCCTATCTCAGGAAGGACCCAATGGTTTCCTAATAATTATTGTCGATTATAGAATATCAAGCCACTAAAACTCCATTAGAAACTTAGGCAGATGAATCTAGATAAAAATATTGGATGATAACTTATCCCCGAGATCAAACCCTGCATGCCAAGGTTTGATGAATAGCCTCGCTTGGTTGCAAAAATAAGGGCCTACTTCAAAAATACTATTCTGGTCAATCATCTAAGAGAACACATCAAAGAAATATCCATTAGTATCTAGGATGATTTCTAGATCATCTTTAGGATTCCAATTCTTCCTAACCCAAGTCTCTAAAAAAAACATAGAAATTTGAAAGCCCATGAACTTTCAAATAAGAGAATGCTCGAAAATAAATACATGACATCGTCGGCAATGGCTTATGGATTAATGATTGAAATGGGGTGATATTTTCTTTTCTCTAGGAAACCATTAGGTTTTGGGAAAAACCCTATGGGTTGAATAGATTTTGATTCCTGAGTTGCATGAAATGATAAATTAACAACATTTTCATGAATAAACAAATAGGACACATCACTGTTGATTCACATCCTTACAAGATTAAATATGAGGGTCCCTTGGAGCCCCAAGGGTCTCCATACTAGTAGGCATGACAAAATCAAAGTAGAACAAAATAAAAACCTAGCTAAAAAATCTTGGGGGTTGAACCACACCCTCCCATATCAATCCCACATAGTCCAAAGGTCTAAATATATAAGGAAATGGTGCTAGATCCACCACCGAGAAGGCTCCCAACCCTATACAACTATTACAGCATCAACCTATGCCACCAAAAATTTCCACATTTATTATAGCTTTTAGAGTGGCTTATTATTAAAAATGCATGGTCCTTTCAGTTGCATCTTCTTAACTCTAATATAGACCTCATAATATTCAAGTTAGGGTGTTTATGCTTTGTGTTGAGTTTTATTATATCCATTGAAGCCTCTAAAATATTTGTGTAAATATTGTTTATTTTGATTTCTAGATACCTAAAAGGAGATAGGTTTGTTAAAGAGGGGCCCACCACATATGAGCAAGGTTATAGTATTTTTTTGAAATGAAATTTTGAAAATAAAACCAAATCATAGGTTTCTAAATTTTGGTTTCTTTTTATCTTTTGGTCTCTATCTCACTCTAATTTTAGCATATGAATTGTTAAGAAAAGGACCTTCATTATTGAATATAGCATTATTATCTTTGTCTATTTTTATTGAAGTCATAGTTTAAATGAATATCTTCTACCAACCCTTTCTGATGTGGTCTTCCATCACTCACATCTATAGTATATAGGCTATATCTATGTCTATTTGTACCATATAAGTTTATTTTTCTTATTAATTATGTTGGTCACACCTCAAAGCTCAATTATTAATATTAAATAGCTAGTCACATTTCATAGTGGGAGGGGTCAAGTGTATTTAGGTCACAACACTTGGGAAGTCTATTATTAAAAAAATTATGACAAAATCCAATCCAATCACAAATTATTGGCTCTCTTTCTCCCTAACATGTTATCTTTTCGGCTTACAACTTCCTTTTGGGGGAAAATTTCTATATTAATAGTCAGTGTTGGAACAGTTGAGGCTATGCAACATATTTTCTAACAAATTTATATTTTTATTGATATGGTTAATTTATGTTGTTAATAATTATTATTTTCCAACTAGCAGTGTCATACTTTCCGAATTAGATTCATATTGCCCATAAAAGAGTTATTATCAAGTATTAAGTAGTTTGAGTCTTCTAAATTCTCAAGTATCATCTCCAAGTAATATATATACACATTCCAAAAGCCTCAAATATTAATCTTTGTAAAGGTCTTTTATTTCCAGTAATGCTTTAAGATAAATTTTATGTTATATCATAATAATTTTTTCTTAGTTATTTTTAATTGTAAATTAATCATTATATATCAATTACTTACAAAATTCAAATATTGTAGTCAATTGTTTGATTTACCACTGGTTACAAGTAACATTAAGTATCCCTGAAGATCCTAGATTGTTGTATTGTCATGTCCTATTTTTCATCATAATAGATCATGGTCGATTAATATGTTGGATCCACATTTTATTTTCAATTTGTTTTTTCCTTGCAATGTGTGTATCTAAATCTGGTGAGTCAATCCACCATTTTAGCATTGATGAAATCTCTCTTATATTCGACCAAATTGGCTTGATGAGGATTTGTATTCATTAAAAACTAGTTTGGCTTAATCAATTCTATGACTATTTTATTGTAAATTGGATGGCTAACCACCAATGTAATTCATGTATTATTATTTTCTTCATTATAATATTTGTATGCTCCCACCTTGCTCATATCAAAAACTTGGTGATAAGAAAAAGTTAGAATTTGTGTGATCAAAAAAAATCATGTGAATTTGAGCTAATGTCATCTAAGGGTTATTACACCCTAGTTTTCAATAATTATTTACAATTTTGTGTTTTTATGGTGTAGTTTTGGCACCCCATCAACCCACACCAAAGGAATTTTTTATTTTCAAGGATATAATTTTCCATTGTTGGGGATGTGTTGATCTCGATCATATTTTGAAGACCCTACTATTTTAGCACTTTTTTGTAGCTATTCATTACATGTTTACATGTAGTGTTGTCCTCATGTCAACTTGCACCAATAGACTAGCTTAGAAAGGAAACATTGAAGTAATTTATTCTCTAGTACTTTGAAATTTTAGTTGTTGGGAGAGAGAAGTTATCTTTTCCAAGAAAAGAGTGGTGACTGTATTTCAATCTAGCTCATAATCAATTTGAAAATCAAAGAACTTGATAATAAAAGGAGGAAGGAAGCCCAAGTACCAACAAGAACAAGAAGAAGCTTCATCTCCTACACGAAGATTATATCCCCATCATGGGAAGCTCAAAATAATGGTAATTCATTCATACCTACCTATATAAACTCAAAAGTAGGAGCTTCAAGTAGAAATTATTTATTCATAGATTCAAGAGAGTAGTACTTGTATACTTATGAAGACTTAGATGATTTCATAATAAGAACACAAACAAAAGTCCATAAGTATAATTTTAAGACACAAAAACATTATATGACTTGGCAAAAGAGATAAGGATAGTTCTTATGATACACATATTCCTTGCTAGTGTCTCTTTTCTCCTAGCATGTCATATAAATTTGAAATTGAACATGAATAATTATTATATCACCTCATAAAGGATTGACAAAATTAAATGGCAATAGTTGAGTTGAAGGAGGCTCAATTAAAAATAAATCATATTCTTCTTGATATGAAGAATAGAGATAGATCCTATAAAGTACAAAATTTTGGTATGAGAGACCAATATGTGGAAATGGACACTACTGGCCCCAATGTCCCTCTCCTCCCAAAATATCATATCAAATGAATTTGGTAAGAAATAAATAATATATCACCTTGAATACGAGAAAGATAATTTCTTGCAGAGCTTGGATTGAATGAAGCTCAACTTACCACACTTGTAACTGTAAATTCCCTCTTAGTGAGTAAAGAAGAAAAGCTTATTTAAAAGGAAGATTATATGGAGTATGGTGACAATGAGTATGATAAATATATGATGCATTTGGATATCACTCCTTGGAAGGAGAAATATAATATGATGACTATGATACAAGTGATCCAAGCTTTCAATGTAAACATAGTGTTGAGTTGAATTATTACATGAGTTTCCTACTCATAGTATTGAATATCAAAGGGAAATCATGCAACACAAAATGAATAAGATTAAGCCACCAATTGAATACCATATGGCCTATAAATATTTTGTATTAGTGTAGGTTCAAAATGATCATCATCCAATAGTGAGACAAGTGCCTACAATATGCAACACTATTGTTGCTAGATCAAGTGGACACCACATGACCAATAGTAAGAAGAAACAAGGGAAAGAGCATAAAAATGAGAAAAAATAGTTCTAAAAGAAGGAATATAGAAATAATAACCCAATGTAGTTGTAGGCAATGAAGAAATATGTGCCAAAAGTACATGATGAGGCACAAATAATTTAGTCACAATCATTGGAACTTAGAATGTGTAGATAGAGAGAGGAATGAGAAACAATATATTCCTTCTTGTAGTCAAGTCATGTCTTACATTCTTCATGCAAGTTAATTGATTTACCCATATGATCAAATGGACCTATCATGTGAAAAGGTCATCCTACAAAGGGAAGAGAGATACCTACACATAGAAGAGGATAGTTGTAACACCACAAATGGAATGTCATCCATTGATGTTTGTCATAACTTTCTCTTAATACATCATGATGAATAATATTAGACCATTACTATTTTCCTCCTTTATCTTGCTCCTATCAAGGTTGTCAATGAAGAACTAGTCACTTGCAGTGAGGAACCAACCAATGCACATGTATGCAAATCAAGGAAACTCTTTTTTTTTAATTTTTTTTTTATTAGACTGCAGGAATCGAGTAGCACGACCCCCTATAAACTGCAGTGCACCTGGTAAACTTTTTAATGTGATCGACGGCGCTGGTGTGACACGCCCTTCGGTACCACGGGGGGTGGGGAGACTAGACCTCATGACCAACCTCCTGCAACAGGAAAGATTTAGCCAACCGAGCTAGGGCCCCAACCCCAAATCAAGGAAACTCTTCACGATACATTTTTCTTGGTATTTTTCCCCAAAATTTGTCAATTTTTTTAACTTTCTCTTCTTGGAATTCTTTTCCTAAAACCCCCACTCCAACACTTTACACTAATTAACTTTTCATAGTTACAATTTCAATCATCCTTTTGATCCCATACCTTAAAGGACAAGTTCCTTGTTATCCTCAATCCCTAATTCTTGATCCTTCTACTATGTTATTTCTTAGAGTCATAGTTTTATCCATCACTTTACCTACATATTTTATGGCATGAGTTATTTCATACCCTTTGATCCCCAACCTCTAATATTTCCTTCTATATATTTTCTAAATTTGAATATGTGGGAATACCTATAAGATGGTACTTCTTGGTATGGGTTAAATTAAGTATTCTGAACTTTTGATTCCTAATCCTTTTGACTATGTTACCTTATCAAGTTTACGAGTTTGGACCCATCTTTATTTAAATTTCCAAAGGAATGAATTACTTAGTATCCTTGATCCTCTAATCCTAATAAATTTCTTCATGTATTCATCTAGAGTCTATGGTGTGAAGATACCTTTATTTTCCTACTTTGGGCATTAGGTTTATTGTACTCCCAATCCTCGATCCCTAACAAGTTATATGGATTCTATGATATCTTTTGCCCCTAGCTCCCAATTATTCTTTTAAATTCATTGATGTAAGAGTATTTTGATTTTATTAACTCTAGTATGGTTTATGAGGCATCCTCGACCTGCAATCACTTAAACTTTGTGACTCACATTTCACACTATTCACTCTCATATATCTCCCTATATGACTTAGGTCATCATTAATGACCATATTTTATGCCATAACTAATCCAAACGGTTTAACCACTCAAAATTAGTTTTATATCTCAAGGGAGTAGATTCACATGCAACTTCAAGTGATGTAAGATGAGCATGGCCATGGTATCATTAATATGGTGGTTGATTTCCATATCTCAATAGTCCTATCATCTGTTCAATCCATCAAACTCATAAATTTCTCTAGATATAATATTTCCTTTCATTCCACATTCAAGAATTGTGGTTCTTGATTCCTAAAGTGACAAAGAAACCAACAAAGTGTTAAATATACGATAGTTCATTTTCTAGAAAAAGGTCAATCATTTTATCTCTTCCATGTGATTGCAAGCTAAAAGAGATTCTAGGGTTTCAAATCCTATAAATCTAGTTTCCATTAGAGTAACATAGTTTTTCCTCTTTCCACTTTGTTGGTATGAATGTAATTAATATTTGATGAAGGGGACTCCCCTTACAAATCTGAAAACTCGTAACACAACTCAAAATAGCGCAACATATGCAAGAAGAAAATACTATATTTTATCGCATAAAATATGAATTGGGATTACAATATGCAGAAGCTCATAATCTCTCTTACAACATGGGCTTTTTGCATACAAAAATTTTCAACACTTGGAGTCTTCAACCCCATGCTCAATCTGATAGCATCTAGTTATGTAAATCCGCAACTCCTCGAAAGCCAACTTCTCAAATGAAAAAGGCCTCAATATATAAAATTTTATGAATGAGAAAACCACTTTGATTTCCCAAAACAACATGCAATTACCACCTTGGAAAAATCACGTCTCAATTTGAGGAAAAATCTTAAAATAATAAAATATTCTAAATGCTCACATAGCCTCACATGGGCACCTAAACTTCAACCAATCAAATATGGCCAAATTGGATTTTCCCTTAATCTCTAGTGGCTCCGATGACTCCATACAAGAACATGCACCAACATGCAAGCTTGGGCACCCAACATGCAAGAGCATGCAAATCATAAAAATCAACATGCAATAATATGCATGGAAAAGTGGTCCCCACCTTGAAAAAGATGCCTAGGCTTGAATATGTCCTCCAAGATGCTTTTGTAACTCTTACTAAAGTTAATTTTCCTCCAAAATTACAATTATAAATCATCATAGGGGAAAATTACATATTTTTAAAATTAAACAATTATTTTCCCACACATTAGCCCATATTATCCCTTATTGGAAATTAAATAAAGCAAAAATAATATTTTTGGTGATGTTGATTGCTAGTACCCTCAGATGCTCTTGCATCAGACACATTAGGTAGGAATTTTGTGAGCATAGGCTCACAAAAGTGGAGTTGGGTAGTAGAACTACTCTTTCAGGTTGTGGATAACTTACAACGAACTCCATCACTGATATAGACAAAATATTTTCTTCCTCCGCCTCTTCCAACACTCAGTCGGGAAAATTTCCATCCTCCTCCACCAAGTGTGCACCCTATTCCTCCTTCCTCTCATGGACTCACATCCACCATAGATTGTCCTCCTCAAAATTCTTCCTCTTCTCCTCATATCCTTTGTGGGTTTTGATCCACCACAAACTGGCCACCTCCACCAAGTCTCAAATGCACAATCTCTCACAATTTCTACGTACATATATGCAACATTTATAGTCCACTTTTTCACTACACAATCCTCCTTCTCTAACTCTTTACTCATTTCAACATGCAAATTCATTGCAAATTCAACATTACAAAACTCATTAAACTTTACCTTTGTGACTTCTACTGTCACAACTTCCTCTTCCTTTGTTGCAACTTGTCTCTCTTTTTCAAGGTTTACACCTTCAAGGTGATCCTCCATTACTGCTACAAATTTTAATTTTCTCTCTTCTTTCATGCCTCCAACAATGCATGTACCAATTTTTTTATTACCATCTTCTAAATTCAACAACATATCCTCCAATGGATAATTTATTTCTGCACTCTTTGCTTCTTCTTCCACAACTACATCTTGCAACTTCATCTTCATCTTTCCTTCAAAAAGACATGTCTCTACTACAAGATATTTTTCACCTTCACTCTCAGTTGCACCTTCATTTTCCAATACTTTCAATTCCTCCAAAGGACACTCATCTACTGATGCAACATAATTTTCCTCTTTGATTGATGTACTTTCTTTTGGCTTCTCATCCTTCGCTACAATCTCACCATCTTCCTTCACGTTATCCTTAAAACATACTTCTGCAATATTTTCTCCTTTTTGTTCACTTGCATACACAACTATGAAAAACTTATTGTCTTTCTTCTTTGTCATTTTCAAGGTCTCACAAAGCCTCCACATAAATCTTTAAATCCTCAAGTTCTTCATGTGTAAACGACCTCACATTCGACAATCCGTTTACATGAAAATCACTCACACCACCACCATAGCTCCTAGCATAAACTGTCTCCAATCGGTGCTTCTACCTACACACTTAGGAACACTAGCTTTGATACCACTAATGAAGGGGACTCCCTTTACAAATCTGAAAACTTGTAACACAACTCAAAATAGCACAACATATGCATGAAGGAAAACACTATATTTAATTGTAGCAAATATGAATTGGGATTACAATATGTGGAAGCTAATAAGCTCCCTTACAACATGGGCTTTTTGCATATAAAAATCTACAACACTTGGATTCTTCAATCCTATGCTCAATCTGATAGCATCTGGTTATGTAAACCTGCAACTCCTCCAAAGCCAACTTCTCAAATGAAAAAAGGTCTCAATATATAAAATTATGTGAATGAGAAAACTACTTTGGTTTCCTAAAACAACATGCAATTATCACCTTAGAAAAACCACGTCCCAATTTGAGGAAAAATCATAAAATAATTGTTGATGCCAAAAATTGACAAGCAACAACCTTATGGAAACTCAGTTAAAGGGGGCGACCTATTGTGCTAAACTGAGTAACCTTCAAGTTTTTAAAGAAGTCGGCTTCTTCTGTAATTTGAGGTTTGGAATGGAAAAAGGAAGCATGTATA
This sequence comes from Sequoiadendron giganteum, assembly GCA_007115665.2. Classification (NCBI taxonomy): domain Eukaryota; kingdom Viridiplantae; phylum Streptophyta; class Pinopsida; order Cupressales; family Cupressaceae; genus Sequoiadendron; species Sequoiadendron giganteum. Next base: position 380,854,445 of record CM021108.1, read on the forward strand.
TAAAATAAAGATCTAACTAAGGCGATGGGCGAAGCTGTAGGTGTATTCAGGCACAAGAAACCTTCCTTTAAGACATGGTTTGAGGGTCGTTCAATAATCTATTATCCCAGAATAACAAAAATGAAAGATGACAAACCCAAATAGTTTACCAAATAACATAAAATAACTCCCATACACTTTTATAGAAAAGAAGAGTCCAAGAAATGGTCTAAATCAAAAAAATTATATTGAAATTAGAGAAGATCTGCAAATAAACTACCTAGTACAATAATGGCATAGTATAATGTTCTATCAAATAGCTAAGAAATAGAAAGGCCGAACAATGGCATATTTTGTGAGTCTTATAAAATAATCTAAAAAAAATACAAAAGGCTTAGTGTCTTTCCCTATTTTTTTGTATATTCTAAACTCATTCTTCAAAAGAAGAAGTAGTATTTATAGAAAATGATTCAATTGCCGCCTAATCAGTAATAGAAAAGATTCCATCATGAGAGTAATGATCCCCATCGCAATGATTTCTCAGGTCATTGCAACGGAAAATATTCTGAGCCATAGAATGCAGTCACCTTTAAGATAAATGCATCCCTTGCAAATAAAGGTAGTGGTCCCAATGAAGAAGCATCACACTCCCCAACAAACATGTGTCGCTATCCCATGAAGTTAGTTAGGACACATGGAAATATGGCATAGCCCATCACTTATTCTATCCTTCCCTTAGATGAAATGCCCATGGAGAAGACACGTGGAGAAGTCTTTGTTACTTGTGTTGACTATGGGGTTTGCCAAAAAGGTGTACACGAAAAGATGCTACATGGCACATGGACGCAACTCGATAGAGAAGTGAAGGGAATTAATCCTTAAAGGTGTGTGTTGTTGACACATTGATGCATGGTGGGGCTCGATATAAAATTGAAGGACGAAATCCTTGTGAGGAGCGCGCGGTGGACATGTGGCACATCGGGCAAAACTCGAAAGAGAAAAGGGGGTCGAAGATATCCAAATTCATAAGCATGATTAGAAGCCAAGCAAAATAACATTGTCAATCTAAAGGGAGCTCGAGGGATTTTAAATCCACAACTTTTGGCTACTACCAAGCACATTTTTTCTATGGAATGGGGAACCCAAAATTTCAGGTTCTAAGACCAGATTCTTACCCATTGGGCGAGGGAATTAGAGTTTAGAGAGAGAAATCTGTAGAGACAACCAATCAGTTTTGGATGGCGTAGATATGGAGTGTAGATTCTTGTTCACCTCATGTAAATCGATCACTTCTTGAAATGATAGCTTCATGGTTATCTCGATCTCCGACTCAAGTTGAAATAGCAACCGCACAATCTAGTAACACCATCTATATCCTTGATAGTTGGGGGTTGACTGAAGCTCTGAAAAGCAAATATGTCCTACTGCTTCTCCTCAATATTTTTTACAATATGCTTTATTATGGCCACCGAATCATTAGAGAGAAACATGGAGGGCAGACCCATCTAAGTTAGTTGGGATAATTTTTCCCACATGTTGTTCATAGTTTGGCCTAGTGTGGCAGTGAAATTGCTAGCATGGAGTATGGTTGCGCGGCAATGGATGAATTAGTTTGTTGTCTTGGTAGACAACCTCTGGTCCTTGATCCCTGCACTCACTAATTCATCATTCGACATAGTGTAAAGCTTATCTAGCAACCTTTCTACCTCTAGAACCTTCTCCACAATGAACTTTGGGAATTGCTCAATCATTCTGTGGACCTCCCGACTCAAACTTGACAAATCCACCATGAATTGAAGTGTCGACTGAAGAGTTAGATAGAAGGTCTTGATTTTTTTCCAGTATGAAACTTATAGTTGCTGGGCTACCGGAAGGAGGTCTAACTGGGTGGAAAGGGGTGGAGGAGGATTCCTCAAAATACCAAATTTTACATCCCTCGACCCGACGCCCTCAGTTAGCTATGAAATTTTATTGTCCGCAATGGTTAGTTTCTCCTGCAGGGTTCGCATATCAACAAGCCATTTTTCCTTGGCTTGGATTTTGGCCGCAAATTCCCTATCTAGGGAAAGCCTTACCTCCTAGATTTCCTTCTCGAATCGAGCATGTTGGCCCTGGAGGTATGTTTCCTTCTACTACATTATCTGCTCTAATTGAGTATGCTAGCTCTTAAACTCTTCATTCTTTTGTTTCATTTCCTCCTCTGCCCATGCCAACTAGTCCTGCAATTCTTGATTTTTTTGCTATAGATCATCAACCAGGTTTGGATCTTGGGATTGGAATGTTTTAAGCTCCTCTTGGAGCCTAGCCTGTTCTGCCGCTACTTGTTGTGACATGCGTGCAAATTCGGCCTCTCTTTCCTTGTCCTTCATCAATAGGACCTCAATCCTTTCCTTGACATTTTTTAGCTTATCTTCCTTCTTTAGTTGGCGACCGGACTTGAGAAATTCAGTGGTCACCACATGTTGGGTCTCCTCCATAAGCTAAACTTTATCTTGTGGCTGACCTGCAAGCAGATCAAGCCCTATAGCATGGATGGTGTAATCTTTGGGTTGCATATCCCCTTTAGGCTTGATGACATTTGGGTGCATGGTTGCAAAGTGCAATGACTACTAAGCCTCATTGAAAAGTGTTTGTACCCTTGGCTCTATCGGCCTCTTCACATCCTTGCCCCTTTGTCTTTGGAGCTTGAGAGCTCGAGTTTGTCTTATTCTATCACCCTCCGACAAAAATTATGTTGGCGATTTAATGAGATCGTCTGCAAAGGGTGCATTGGGAGGAACAACAAAAGGGAATGAGAGGGTAGTGGTTCTGTCTGATTTCTGCTTTGGAAGAGAGAGTGTGAGTGGGGAGAATGAGGGAATATGCCAAGGTCCAGTCTATGAAGCGGCGGGAGGACTCATGGGAAGCGATGGTAGAGGCGTAGGTACAATGGACTCCATTTGTTGAGCAAGTTGGGTCAGAGTTGACACAATGGATGTAGAAGGTGCTGCGATAGTAGTTGTAGATTGTGCTCTTTACGAAAGGCGGGATAACCCGTGGGGGAGTAAAAGCGAGTTGTCCTGCTTGGGAGAATTGGGAGAAACCTCCCACTACCATTGCAATAGAAGTGAAGAAAGAAGGGCCAAAACTTGAGGTGATGGGCGACACAGAAACATCGAAAGAAACTAGAGATTGGGAATTAAGAAGAGGGGGAGACAAAGATACCTGGGTTGCGGATGACTCTGATCCTTCACTCGTCATAGGGTCCTGTGAACACTCTCCAGGTGTTGCATCTATGCATTGACTTTTATTTGGTGGGGATTCTTCCACATCTAAGACCTTTGTCAGGTGTTGTTGGGTTTGACCTCTAGGTCTTTTCACTACCCATGAGCGTGTCTCTAAGCTTCCCGAACGTGATATATTCACCTACAGCTTTGGAATAGTTGTGCTAAGCTGCTTTTCTACTTTTTGAGCTTGTTTTGTTGGGGTCGTCTTCACTTCCTTCTCCTTTCCCTTCACTAAATATTTCTTAGCTTCCTATGGTTCAATCTCCTCATCATTGGAAGCGTCAGTATCATCATGCGCCCTATTCCATAGAGTATCAAATTTATCATTTGTGTCTACGTCTTGGAGTAGGGCATCGTAGCATTTGATTTCTTGACGTTAAATCTAGAAATATTTAATCTTTTCTTCAATCCACAACCATTACTTGACCAAATAAATGTGAAGTGTGGAACCTAATTGAATTTTCTCATTAAACTTCACCAAAAGAAAATAGAAATTGAGCCAGTGCGGCCTCTTATCCTCTGTAGGAATGTGAACTAGGTGTATGAATAGATCAGCTAGGTCTGACAAGGGATTTTGTTGCTTTTCCTAGTAAGGTCGGGGGTTGTGGGTTACTCAAATATTTGTGCCTGTCAAGTCATTGTCAAGGTTTTATTGCCATCTGTCGCAAAATTAATACTAGAACCAGATGAGCCAAATTTTCTTCTAGTAGCTTGTGTCTGCTTCTTTTCCATAACCACCATTTTGAAGCTCAGTGGGTAGAAGAAAAATCCTTTCTTCTTGGCCTTCCCTCCGCAAAAGGTGAAATCGGTAATTGACACTTTTTGAAACATCTTGAGGTCCAACACCCGATCCGTGAGGCATTTTAGGAACTAGAACGATTCCCCAGTGAAGCCATGCATCTGAATGAATGTGAAATCCTTCTTGAGAAACCAATCACATTTAGGGGTGAAGCTCTACATCTATCCCATTTGGTCGGCAGAAAGCCAATAAAGACCATCATCCTTGCTCAAGTCTTGCAGAATCGGATTCAAGAAATAATCTGAGAATGTATAATAGCCATAAGTTGCGAAGAGGAGAGGAGTCCATTTAGAAACTACCCTTCTAACTCCATTCTGATCAAAAATAGCTAACCTCATATATTTTTTGAAGAAGTCAGGGTTCTGATGTAAAAAGATATAGGCAAGGAGAGAAGGAAACCTGAACTTATGTTGTGTTATGTATTCCCTGATTTGGCTTATCATTTCTCGAACAATGACTTCTGTGAAGTTATACCAGAACATGAAATGTTGCCTTCTCAACTGAAAACCCAGACCCAGTTGGAACTCATGCACCCATTTTTCCTCATCCAAGCCGCAAATGAATGTTATCATAGAGAAGTCATCCTACATATCCTCTTATCTAAAATCATTGTGCGCGGCTGGAATTTCGGGTGGCTTTGTCAGATATTCTCGGGGCCTTTGGGTTTCCTGGTTATAAAAATCCAGAGCTTTTTATCTACCTCTCTAGAAGCCGACTCCTTTTTTCAGAGTAAATGACTCCATATTTTCTACCCTAGAGCCTCCTCTTGGTATGCAGAGCATGTCTCTAATAGCCTCATCACTAATTACAACCCTCAACTCTCGACCTTCAATGGTTTTGGTATCTGGGTTTAAACGTTGAATGCCCTCATGAACTAGCTTCGGGAAGTAATGCACCAAAAGGGACCATATACTATTGGAGTCTGCAGAACCATTGCTTGTACGCCAACTGTCGGTCCCTGGTAGCCACCTTCATTCTTTCACAAGCTGGTTCCCTTAGATTTTTAGAGTTGGTTTTGAGGATGGGATCATGAATCTTATCCCAATCCTCTTTTATTTGGCTTTGGTCACTATGAATTTTCAGCCTTTTTTCCCCTACATGTGAAACCACTTCGGCTTCTCCGGTATTCCAGAGGAAGCGTAAGAGGTATCACTGAAAATATTGGCCATGGGTGCTACACACATGGCTTTAAACAAGCTTTGGGTCGCTTCGCCTTGCTCTTCCATTTGAGGATTCTTGGTCATTTCTTTCGACTGTGGATTTTTATGATATAAGAGCTTCCCTTCATTGCTCTACAAAATTACCCTTCTTCAAAATACACCAGTATTGGATGAATGGAACCTAAACAAAAAACACCAATACAAGGCTTGTTCGAGATGCAAATTCACCTGAACTCCTATTCTTTGTTTTGGTTCGACTCATTCAAGCATAGTGCATCATCAATAATTACTTCTTTGAACCCAGTTGCTTCTATACCTCCTATGTTTCTCAGCAATTCTGCACTCAACACTCTTTACACTGGATACCATATTCAAGAAGCTTTCACACCATTTACTCCTTTGCATGCAACACTTAGATTTTTCTCGATCGAAGTTAGAAACAATGGTAGCCTTTTTGCATTAAATTTGGCATGTATCGCCAACTCCCTTGCTCATGCGAAATGAATTTCTTGCCCTTTTGAAAAGACAAGAACTCATAATGACAACTAGTAAGCACATCCTTTGACACGATTTTCTTGGGAAATTGAGCTGGTGATGCAAACGTATAAACCTCTCGCATGCTTGGCAATTAATATCCCAAAAGAATGATTAAGCCAAAAATGCAATGAGTACTTTGAAAATATTTGCATTCTACCTTGAAGGTTGACACATGCTTGCATTGTGACACATCAACACCTATTCGTATGGGTGATCACTTGGGATTGCCACCAACTTGTACTAATTAATTACCTCTCCTTAATCTCACACTTAGCAATTTGTACATGGCAGATGCAACTGGGTGGGAAGCTCGAGTTGGCTCTTGGTGGGATTTTTGAGTTAGTACTCGATTAGCATCATGCTTATGGCATGTAGCTACCTTAGAAATTTCTATAAATAGACCCCAAGACAACAACAAAATCACACTTAGCAACTAGAAAAATTAGCACTTGGGTAGTTGGATAGGATTAGGCATCATGAATAGTCCCATTAGGCTTACTTTCAATAAGTCTCAGATGGCCTTCTTAAGTGAAGTTTCCAATAGGTGTTTGAAATGAATGACTAAGAATAAGCATTTGTTGGCCATTATAGCAATGAAATGGATATTGGGTAGGGATTGCATAAAGTACGAGGATAAGTATAGGGTCAATATAGACATCTTCTCTCACTTTGTTGTGTCTCTGCTTGATATACAGGTCCCTAAGCCAATGATTCTATGGCTTACCCTAGACATATTTGTGAAGTGGTATCTTGGTGGCCTTGGAGAAGTCATGGCGAATGCGGTGTATGGCCTATGCATCCCAACAACAAGCGACCTTTGCAGACATATTGAAGAGGACGTTGTGGTGTCATGCCTACTATTTCTAAGTGGATTATGCATTCTGTCACATGAAGAGCATCGCTAGAGGGTCACTCGTGCTTGCCACTTCATACTACGTTGCTACAATGTGGTGCTATTCTATGATGTAGAGTGGTACATCGACTTTAGGGACCTGGTGTTTCCTCCACCACTGACCATTTCTACCGTTAATGCTCCTACTGCTACTGTTGATCCTACCACCCCTGTGAACAATCCTACTACTCTTGCTGTCCTAGATGTTGTTGATAATGCTCCTACTCTTGCTACTTAAGTCTCAACACTTTTATATGTTTTTTGTATATACGCCTAGACAAGGCCCTTAGCGTATATAAAATTGCATAGTATATAAACATACTTTTCTAAAAATCATGGCCTCATGGCCTCTGTCTCTTTCGCTTCTGGTATTTTGTATCATGGGTTCCCTTTTTTTTTTTGCTTCTTTAAGTACATTTTCAATTTTCTGCATATGGGTTGCTTGGAAAGACCAGCCGAACAAAAGAACACAAAGGAAAAAATTGCAATAATTACATATTTACACAGGCAAAACAATTAATAAAGCTTAATTGAACAATTTGAGGTGGGTTTCGTTAATTGGAATCCCCAATGCCTCTTTTGCCATATTTTCTAATTTGAATGCATTATGTTGCTTACACTGAATTATTCTAAATGAGACTTCCCACAGACTATCAAATTTTCCATGTTGGCCAGGCTTTGCGGCTCTCTCATTAAATTTGAGCAATAGGTCTACGCATTTGAGACTTTGGTCTAAGGTTTTCTTGTCAAACCACCTATTGGCGATTAGTCATGGCTGTTAGGGCCTTTTATCTTTTTTCCTATACTTCCAGTAACTCATCCAATTGGACCTCCATGGCTCCATTCTCCTCAACCTCTAAGGATTTGAGCAACTATAGCTTAGGAATCTCCATGGAGATGAGAAATAGCGCTTATTTCCTGTATACTAACTCATACAAAGAAGTCTTGAGGCCTTGCTTAGGATTTATGTAGTCTACCTAGAGCGCTACCTAGATGTTTTTGTGCCACTCTCTTTGATGTTTTGACCTAATTATTTTAATGAGTCGGACCAATTTTTTATTAATCAATTCAACTAGGACATTTACCTATAGGTAGTAGTTTGAAGACATTTTTAATAATATTTCGTGTGTGAGTGCAAATTGACATACCTTAGAACCTAGGAAATCCTTGGCGTTGTCGGAGATGATGGTCTTTGGCGGGCCGAATCTTGTTACTAGTTCCTCAAGGAAATTCATAATTTTTGGTTTCATTGCATTCTTTAGGGGCATGGCCTCAGTCCACTTGGTAAAGTAGTTCATAGCCATGAGGATCCATTTGTGTACCGCACTCTAAGTGGGATTAATCATACCGATAAAATTAAGGCCCCATTGTGCAAAGGGTTCATCAACCACTAACAGGTTAAGAGGCATCGTGGAGTTTTTCCTTCTTGGCACGAAGAATTGGCATTCCTTGTAGGGTTTAACCAAAGCGTATGATTCATTGAATAGTGTAGGCTAGAAATATTTGGCACGCATAATTTTTATAGCGGTGGTCCTTGCTAAGAACTGTTCACCCACGAGACTGATGTTGAAAGTGTCAAGAATTTTCCTCACCTGTTATGTGGTGACACACCGCAATAGAACGCCATTCAAGTTCCTTTTCAAGAGGACCCATTCAATAAGTGCATATTCGTTGTTCTGTAGTCTATATAATTTTCTCTTCTAAGAAGGAAGGCCTGGCGAATATTTTTCGGTATGCATGAATCTTACCCCATCTACTAGCCAACAACCTTCGGAATCGGGTTCATTTGTTAGAACAAGTTTGGGTTGCTCTTCTTATTCTTGTGCCAAATAATCACATAGTCCTCTTCCTCAGATGGTCTTTGTGGGCTTGACCTCAATATCATATTCGAGGATCTTACTGATCCAATTGGCCCTCTTTTCGGTGATTTCTCCCTCCATGATATATTCACGCACACTGGAATGTGCAACATATACAATCACCTTGTTGCAAGATATAAGGTGTCAAAAATTCTTAAGTCCCTTAATAATGGAGAATGCTTGCCTTTTGACGAAGTTGTAGTTTGTCTCATAATATTTAAGGTCTGGGAGTGAAATGTTATAAGATGTTCTCCCTTTCCTTCATCACCCTTCTGGGTCAAAACAATAGCGATGTTGGATTTGCTACTGAATACATACATTATGAATTCCTTTGATAGGTCTAGATTTACCAGTACAGGAGTCAAAGAAATAGCATCCTTACCCTTCTCAAAGGCTTCTCTAGCCTCCTTTATCCATTTGAATAATTGATGTTTTTTGAGCATTAGGGTGATATGTCTAATTATTTCTACAAAATCATAAATAAATTTGCTCACAAAATTTACCTTTCCTAGAAAGGACTGAACTCCCTTCTTATTGACTGGAAGGGGAAGTTCTCTAATTTCCTTTACCTGCTCTGAATCGATTGCAATTAAGTCTTTGGACACTACATGTCCCAATAGTTTGTCTTGTGATACCCTAAAAAAACATTTCTTTGGGTTGAAGGATATCCCGAACTCCTGAAATTTTTCAAAGATTAGTTCAAGGTGGTCAAAATGATCATCCTTATGCTTGGAGAATATTGTACGATCATCCAGGTAGATCAAGATGATCTTAATGATCAAACATCTAAAGGAAATATCCATTGTCTGCTAGAAGGTGGCTCCTGCATTTGATAGGCCGAAGGGAATTTTCGCATATGCAAACGTTCCCCACTTAGTAGTGAACGTTGTTTTGTCTCAATCCTCCTCTTTTACTTGGATCTGGTTGTAACCGTAGAAGCCATCCAATAGAGGAAACATCTCTACCCCCACCACTTCTTGCAAGATAGAATCCATAGAAGGCAAGGGGTAGTGGTCTTTTAGGGATGCGTTGTTCAAGTCCCATAAATCAACACATAGGCAGATGTCTCTTATATTCTTTCAAACTGGAACCAGGTTAGATAGCCATATACTATGCTTGATCGAGAAGATGATCTGGGACTGAATCAACTTTATCAACTCCTGCACCATCAAGGCTTCAATCTTTGGGTTTACTAGCCTCTGCTTCTAGCGGATAGCTTTTGCCCCTTCCGTCAGTTCTATAGTATGTTGGATGATTTTGGGATCGTATCCCTTGAGGTCATCATATGACCAGGCCACTACTCCTTCATATTTCTTATAGAAATGGATGAGTCTTTTCTTATCGTGCTACGGGACATCCATTCAGACTTTGAGCCTTCTTCCATATCTAACCTGGAGATTTTCATAGTCGCTTTTGTTTGCTACAAACCTCCTCTTGTCATTTCTCACATCATCACAATTGAATAGGTTTTTGAGAGTGAAAAATCCTTTTGGGAGTTTGTTGGACCTTAGCTAAATGATTTTTCCTTCATATGTGTCAACAATTCTTGGTTGGATTTTCTCAACAAATTCTCCTGATTGTTGGATGAATGAGGCGATGTGTTCATCACTTTCAAACACTTTCTGACTTTGATCATTATCTAGGATTTTCGATCGAACAATTACTCATATAGAGTGTATGTTGTGAATTAAGTCGAAAGCAAGATCAAATTGAGATCCGATTGTTGCCATGCAGTCTGCTTCTATCTTTTTCTCTTTGGGCACTGTCTAGATATTGAAGGCTTCAAAGCTTTCAATCAGGTCCCAGACTCTATGTCTATAGGATCTCATGTGGACATTCTTGGCTATGGAAATCCCTCGGACTTGATTTACCACTAGCTCAAAGTCTCTGAATACCACTATTTGCTTAATGCCCATCCGCTCCACAAGGCTTATACCTTGCACTAGGCCTTCATACTCAGCTTCATTGTTCAAACAAGAAAACTAGAAACAGAAATACTGGAGTGTTTTCATTGGATGGGGATATCAAAAATATCTTGGCTCCTGCGCCAACTTTGCATCTCACTCCAACAAAGTACAAAGTCCATATCTTTGAGGCTGGACAATCTTTAGATTCCTTCACAATCTTTGGGATCACCTGATCTTCATCATAGATGATATAATTCCCCAATCCGATGGCATGATAGTTTCCAAAAGGATCAACGTCTATATATTCACTCAAGATGACCTCTTCTTGATCGGTTTGGTCTCGAGTCACCTTCTCATCCTCCAGTATCTCAGTATCGTACGTCTCCTTTTTGGTGAAATAGGTATGAGTAGCCTCAAAATTGATCATGGCTTCATTGGCCACATGTTCTGAATGCAGAGGTTCGGATATTATTTTCATTTTAGCTCCATGCTTGGTCCTAAGGATCAAGTGTGACCAATCCAAAGAAAGATGTCCACCTATCTTTGAAATAAATTCTTGGGATAAGAAAAGACTGAACATGGGGGGAACATCTATGATCATGGTATCTTGTGGAACTGTGATACTTGGGTAGAAGAATAGAGTTAAGGGGAGGTTTTTCATGACACCTACAATTTCAATGTTGTTCCTATCAAGCTGCATAACCCCCCTTTTTAAAGGTTCATTGCTAAGTCCTAAGGCTTCAACTATCTACTTGGGAAAAACTATAGTGCTAGCACCAAAGTCAATCATAGAATTGTGCAATAATTTCTTCCCCACAATAAGAGTTAGGAAAAAGAGCTTGGGTTTTGGCTTATCCATAACTTCAATAGAGGCCTCCTTTGCACTATTTGTGAGAACTTTGGTAGGAGGTGATGGATCAACGACCTTTCCCTTGAGTGAGTTTTGTCAGTTTAGTAACTGCATCTTCCCGAAGGGCCTTCTATAGTAATGAATTCTACTCTAGAATAGCTAAGATATCCCAAAGGGACACGTTAGTGGAGGATTTTTTAATTATTACCACATTGAAAGGTTGTGGATTTGAAGGCTTCGATTCTTTAGGCCTTGTTATAACAATCTTCCTTCGTGGCTGAAATTGTTGTGCAATTGCAGAGGTGTTAGGAGTCTGGTCAAAGACACTTTTAGGTTGCAGAGTGACCAGCTCACCCATGAATCTCCTCTTTGAGTGAGTGTTGTAATCAAATTGCACTTATAGGGTCTTTGATGTGCACACCTCATTTGCAAATACCGCCTCTTCTCCTTCCATCCATGAGAAGAGCGTGTGGTCAAGAGATATGTCATTTTCTTGTTCTAAGGACATCCCTTGCATTTGAGTAGTAAGCACTGCATTTTCCATTTGTAGAGAGCTATATGCATAACCTCCTAAAATCAACATCATGTTTTGACTGCGTTGTTTCACCACCTTTTGTTGTAAGTTCTCACGCGGACAATTCTGAGGCATATGCACATCATTGCAAGGGAAGCACCAAGGGTTGATGTCATCGGTGAGATTATTTTACCCCGCTACTAACTCTATTTTAACTCAGCGGGACATTTGATAGTGGAGTAGGTACTGGAACCATCTAATACTTTATTGGGCTTGTTGACTCGTGCACGTTCCTCCTTGGTACTGGTTCTGTTGGTAGGAAGGTCTTTTGTCTTGGTAATTTTGGTATGCTAGTTTTGGAGGTATGGATTGATTACGCTTGATGGTAGTCACTTCATATGTGATACTCTGCAGCAACTCCTTGACATCATTCATCTCATCCCTTGAAGTATTAGAGTGGAAGTGACATTTTGTGGCATGCCCGGATATGTGTACATAGATTGAGGAAGAGCAGGCGCACTGGTAGATGTTATTTCCTGGGTGATAACTGATATGTCTGGAAATATAAGCATAATGGGTTGAGGTGGCAATGTTTTGGCATCGATCGGGTTATTCTCTACCTTAACAATGATGTTGTATGCATTCGGTAGAGTGGTTCCACCAAGGGACTGGATCATCATCGAGATGTCAACATTGATGGATTTCAGGTAGAAGATGAATGCCAACTCGTCTGGTGGGTGAATGGAAGCCTGGATCCTCTACCAAGTTGTGTGGAACCAAGCATTGAATTTAGTCATGGCTTCATATGGGGTCCACTTTATGGTCACTCATTGATGATATAGCAAAGATCGATCTCCATCATTTAAAAATATTTCATAGAAAGGATCTTTGAGCTGATCCCAGGTACCAATAGTGTTGGCTTGGAGAGTGTGGTACCAATCTAGGGCCTTACCTTTGAAAGAGGTTGCAAGTAGCCTTAGTTCTACATTTTGATCAGCCAAACCATGTGCCAGACATACGACTGCTACATCTTGTAGATGTTTGGATGGTATCTTCGAGCTATCTCCGATGAATTTTGGTACAACTTTTAAAGAAGAAACTCAGATAAGGGCCTAGATGGTGGGTGCTACTACTGCTATAAGGGGGATTTTGACATCCCATTCCACATAATTTCTATTATCAATTGGCAACATGGTTGGCGAAGGGATCAGAGTGTTTACTGGATGGGTTTTAGTTCACACTGTTACTAACAGTCGCACTAGTAAGCCAAGGTTGTTTGTTGTTTGGGATATAGTAATAGGTTGATGGATCATACTTAAGGTTTAAGTACATTTAAGAAGTCTCACCGGGCATTCCAGAAAAAGAAACTATTGATGCCAAAAATTGACAAGTAGCAGCCTAATGGGAAACTCAGTTAAAGGGGGTGACCTATTGCACTAAACTGAGTAACCTCCTGGTTTTTAAAGAAGTTGGCTTCTTCTGTAATTTGGGGTTTGGAATGGTAAAAGGAAGCAGGTATATAAAATAAAGATCTAACTAAGGCGATGTGCTAAGTTGTAGGTGTATTTAGGAATGAGAAACCTTCCTTTCAAAAATGGTTTGAGGGCCATTCAACAATATACTATGTTCCAAAATAACAAAAATCAAAGATGAAAAACCCGAATAGTTTACCAAATAACATAAAATAACTCCCATACACATTTACTGAAAAGAAGAGTCCAAGACATGGTCTAAATCAGTAAAATTATATTGAAATTATAGAAGTTCTACAAATAAACTACCCAGTACAATAATGGCATAGTATAATGTTCTATCAAATAACTAAGAAACAAAAAGGCCAAACAAAGGCATAGTCTGTGAGTCTTATACAATAATCTAAAAACAATACAAAAGGCTTGGTGTCTTTCTATTTTTTATGTATATTCTGAACTCGTTCTTCGAAAGAAGAAGTAGTATTTATAGAAAATGATTCAATCGTTGCCTAGCTAGTAACATAAAAGATTCCATCGTGAGAGAAATGATTTCCCAGGCTGTTGCAACAAAAAATATTTTGAGCCATAGAATGCAGTCGCCTTCAAGACAAATGCATCCCCTGCAAATGAAGGAAGTGGTCCTAGCAAAGAAGCAACACACTCCCCAACAGACATGTGTCACTAGGCCATGAAGTTAGATAGGACACATGGCAATATGGTGCATCCCGTCACTCGTTTCATCCTTCCCTTCGATTAAATTCCTGTGGAGAAGACACATGGAGAAGTATTTGTTAACTACATTGACTGTGGGGTCTGCCAAAAAGGTGTATGCAGAAAGATGCTACATGGTGTGCGGGCGCAACTCAATGGAGAAGCAAAGGGAAGCAAGCCTTAAAGGTGTGTGTTGCTGACACGTGGATGCATGGAAGGGTTCAGCAAAAAAGTGAAGGACGAATCCTTGTGAGAAGCAAACGATGGACATGTGGCACAGTGGGTGAAGCTCACAAGAGAAAAGGGAGCCAGAGATATCCAAACTCATAGGGTGCGATCGAAAGCCAAGAAAAATAACACTGTCAACCTGAAGGGAGCTCGAGGTATTTTATATCCACAATAAGAAAATATTCTAAATGCTCACATAGCCTTCACATGGGCACCTAAACTTCAACCAATCAAATTTGGTCAAATTAGATTTTTCCTTAATCTCTAGTGGCTCCGCTAACTCCATGCAAGAACATGCACCAACATGCAAGCTTGGGCACCCAACATGCAAGAGCATGCAAATCATAAAATCATAATGCAAGAACATGCATGGAAAAGTGGTCCCCACCTTGAAAAAGATGCCTAGGCTTGAATATGTCCTCCAAGATTCTTTTGTAACTCTTACTAAAGTTAATTTGCCTCCAAAATTACAATTATAAATCATCATAAGGGAAAATTACATATTTTTAAAATTAAACAATTATTTTCCCACACATTAGCCCATATTATCCCTTATCGAAAATTAAATAAAGCAAAAATAATATTTTTGGTGATATTTATTGTTAGTGCCCTCAGATGCTCCTACATCAATATTTGATGAATGAGACAACATTATGATACATTACATGATTTTTAATGTTCACTTATTCATTGTATATGAATTTCTAAAATATGGGATGGATAACTAAGAATGTTTAGTTTCTTGATATCATTATTTGTGATGTATGTATTTTCATAGCCCAGTCCTTTTGATTTGTTTCTCTTATCTCTCATGGTGTTCTATGACTCTACAACCCAATGGATGAGTATCATTCCTAGAATTATTGATCCATCATCAACTCAAATTGAAAACATCATATACCAGTAGATTAGGAGCAAGTAGTATGCATTTCATGATTCACTATTATAACTAGGGAAGTATTTTTAGTAATTCATAAGTATTAGCATTTGGAGAATCATGTTTATCATATCCACATCCTATAGCTATGCAATTATGTTCTTATCATCTTAATAAGAATTCTTGAGCAATAATTTAGTATTTGGTCTAGTGATACGTTTTGGGGCCAAGCATACATAAGGTAACGCTATGTGTTTTTCTATTTACACATCTTTAGTTGTAATACTTGTTCAAGATACATCCAAGGAAGCCCTCTTGAGCCTAGATGATCTTGAAGTAAAGGAAATATTACCCAATTTCAACAATTTTTCCATATATTTCCTACCTAATCATAAATAAGAGGTTGGTTTATTCAAGTTTAACACCCTTGACACTCAAAGAATGACCTATATTTAGGTATTTAGGACCCAACAACTTTGAGTACAAAAAAAATAAACATTTAGAAATATTTAGAAAAATTTCCAATTCCCTTTGGTGTACACACTCATATATAGTAAGACACTTTTTTTCTATTATAAATCTACCAAAGTTTTAAATGGTATACACCTCATTACAAGGATGCACTTTTAACCTTACATATGTATGTTTTCCTTCAATTGGTCATGCACCCATATATTGAGGATTTATTTTTTGTAAAATTTAAAACATCATGTCCCTCCTTTATCAACCACACTCTTATCTATAAATTCATATATTTTGGAATTCAAACATTGTCAAAATTATTTACAGAGATGCAAACCTTTATAGTAAACAACAATTTTCATTTTTTGGAGTTGAAATTTTACCTTTTTTGTGTAATGTTCCTAAATAAAATTTTAACACAAAGATGGACTTGTACATTGAATTCAATAAACAAAAATACATAAACACAAAGATCATTTCAATATAATGATAAACCTTAGAATTTCATCGACATATATTATTTCTCAAATACAACTCACTAAGACTGATCTGGAGTGATCTATAATGCTCTCTCAAATCAATAAAAGTATTACTATCTTCCTTAGAGATTCCTTGAAGCTCAAATACAACCCCTAAATGAGAGTGCCCTCAAGAACCAAATGGGTTTCATACTCTAATCCTAGTGACTGTTGGTTTTCATCCAATGATCACAAACTCCTATGGGTTTTCATCCACATAAAGGATTAGAATACGACTATCACAAAATATAGAAGAATGACATAGTAATTTGATTCCCATTACAAGAATTGAATCCCTATATTTATATGCTAACAATTTCCCTCAAGGAACAGGTCATCTTTGAGCCAAAATGGTGTCAAAGGCCATAATTGAATTTCAACACGCTACACTAGGTTGTACTTAAGGCCAAAGTAGATGCTTTTGAAATTAGTACATAACCTTGTAGACCTATCCACTCGATTCCTTGGCTCCTTCCTTCTTGATATTTCATAATTAATGTCGCATGATCCGAAGGTGACTTATCCATTATGCTTGTTGAAATAGGTGTCATTATCTGTCTAGCACAATCATCTTTTGATAGTAATGTATCTTTGATACTTGTGTTAGAAACACAAGGGCAGACAACTGAGAGGGGGGGTGAATCAGTTGTCACAAAATTTCAGACTTATTAACCTTTATTTTCAGATCTGATTAATAACCATGAATGCATGAATCAACAAAACATCAAAAACACACATAACACCAAGATTTTTGCGTGGAAACCCTATTAGGGGAAAAACCACAATGGAGGTTAATCCACAAGTTATACCCTATGAAAAGTATAAGAATATTAAATGGGGAATGCACATGCATTCAGGCACACTGCCTAGAGCTCACTGCTCAAAGGAAGACTCGTTGTCTTATATAAAACATTTAGATTAAATCCATCTAAAGAATTTGAACTGAGAAAGTAGCATCTTCTAATGCCTGAGTACAGTTTCGGTTAAGCACATGAACACTTCTTCACTCTTCTTCACACTTTTCTCTGCTTTCGAATGATCTAAACCTTATTCACACATAGTACTCACACACTTTGCATTACACACTCATCTCAAATGAAGAAGCAATCACTTATATATATCCACAACAAGAAATTGCATTGCTTCATGTTGGCTTCAACAAATAGTAGAATGAATGCAAACTGTCGGCCCAAAATAATAAAGATTATTAATGTGCATCAACCAAGGTCAGCCACAACATAGTAGAGACCCAAAAAAATTTCCTCGAACACAAAACACCTTCAAAGATTCTTCCTCAGAGATCCACAACATGCTTCAATCACCTTGTCGGCCATGAACACGCAAGAGAAAATATTGGATCGCGAGCACAATGATCAATGTGGATGTGCAACATAAATAATGTGTGATCTAGAAACATCCAAAAACACTTCAGGAACATACGCAACAACTCAGATTACCAGAAACACATTATCTTCTTTCATGAACACTAGTTATAGTAGCAAAATAGCTGTCGGAGCATAGAAACATATAATTTTCTCAAATCTTCATGTGCACCTCTAAAACTTATGAAGTA
This sequence comes from Sequoiadendron giganteum, assembly GCA_007115665.2. Taxonomy (NCBI): domain Eukaryota; kingdom Viridiplantae; phylum Streptophyta; class Pinopsida; order Cupressales; family Cupressaceae; genus Sequoiadendron; species Sequoiadendron giganteum. The sequence goes on from CM021108.1 coordinate 380,872,049, forward strand.
GAAAATAGATAGTTTTGTAAACAAACCCTTTAATCCACAACATCTTACCATCAACATACTGAACTTTCCAACACACTGATCTTCACTGCTTCACAGACAACCTGTAACATATTTTATTACAATTTTCTCAATATCCTCGACACATACAGTCTTAAAGACATTAATGCTAATAGTGTTGACATCAATAACAACCACATATCAGAAATACAACCACAACATCCAACAATCTCCCCCTTTGGCATTGATGGAAACACATGATGTGAAAAACACCATCACCGCAACTAACTCTTCTCCAAAATCTCCCCTTTTTCACATTACTCTTCTCCCCCTTAGTTCTTCCAAAGTTTTTCACATTGTTCTTCTCCCCCTTTGACATTAATGGTAAATATACAAAAGTTTTGAACCACATATTTGAATCATCTGACTACTCCCCCTAAGTAGCAGCCACCATAACATCAATCTGAATCAAGATATGACTATGAAGTGCATGGGCTGATGCAATGTCTTGCATCTTAGTTCTGATTAGGAGGGGTAATCACCCCTAACTTCCCTATGAGATACTCAAAAGTATCCTTGGGGAAAGGCTTAGTAAATATGTCTACAATTTGTTCCTTACTAGGCACATACTCTAGTCTGACTTTCTTATCACTCACTTTGTCTCTCAAAAAGTGGTACTTGATAGATATATACTTGGTCTTTGAATGCAGCACCAAATTCTTAGAAATGTTTATAGCACTTGAATTATCACAGAGTATGGTAGTAGGTTCATCATACACAACTCTAATATCTTTCAACATTTGCTTCATCCACAATATTAGAGTACAATTGTTAGCAACAACAATATATTTTTCCTCTGTAGTAGATAAAGAAACAACATTCTGCTTTTTACTTAACCATGAAATCAACTTCTTTCCCAAGAAAAATGTGCCACCACTAGTACTTTTCTCGTCATTCACATCTCCTATCCAATCAGCATCAGTAAAGGCACTCAAAGTAAGATCATCATCTTTAGGATACCATAGGCCAAAATCAACTATTCCTTTCAAATATCTAAAAATTATCTTCACAACAGTCACATGAAATTCCTTAGGATCGACTTGAAATTTAGAACCAATGCATACAATCTTTCATGATGTCAGGTCTAGTTTGTAATGTCCCCAATTTAGCCCTACGCTCTTCTTGAGGTTTTAGCCTATTTTCGGAAACTCGTAGGCTAAGCAGATTGGAAAATTAGAGTTTCCTATTTTATAGGAGGTTTCAAAAGCATTTTTGAAGGCTTACATGCAGGAGTTTGGAAGTGTGTTTCTGGGAGTTTTCTGGGTTTTCAGAGAGCTTCAGAATGGTGTAACATGCATCTCCATCTGATAACCTTTCCAGGCACTTACTATTTATAGTAAGTCATGTTGGCTTCCCAATTTGTGCTCAGAAGGCATTTGGAAACACTTACTATTTATAGTAAGTCTTGTTTACTGCTCAGTTGGTGCTCAATTGATGTTTTGCAAAGTTACTATTTATAGCAGTTGCTATTTTTGGTAAGTCAATTTATAGCAGTATCATTCTTGCAAAAGTTCATCCTTTTGCAGTTCAGTGTGGCTGTTCAGTTTGGTCTTTTGTCGTGTTTGCAGTGAACTTACTATTTTTGGCATTGGCTATTTTTAGTAAGTCTTTTTTGGCAGTGTCTTCATCAACAGTATGGTGTAGTTCATTATCTAGATTTTGGTAATGTCTCAGTTTCCAGTTTGGTGATAATTGTCTCCTTGGACTAAGTTTTATACTTAGTTAAAATTGTGTTTTGAAGTTGTACCCCACGCCTAGCTTAATGACTTTAAGTTGTTTTTAAGTTGGGGCCATAAAGTGATACATTTAATATTTTATTAAATGTTTATTCCTCTAATTGGGACGACTTGGGAGAAATATGAAGATTTTTAAATATTTCAAAAAGAAATGCTTTTTGAAATGGACGCCTCTTGGAGAAGTTGAAGAGTTTTTTGTTTGGAGGTTACAGTTGATTCATCTCCTCTTTGGAAGCTTATTTATTGATGCTTTGCTCATTCATTCGGACCTTGGAAAATTGGAAAGTAGTGTTATGCTGTTGGTTTGAAACCAGAACCTAGCTAAGGGGAAGCTTAGTGAATTCACTCCATCCTTTGGGCCTGCAACTATGGCTTCCTAGGTGGATTATCATGGCTGTATTTCACTTTGAAATACAGATGGAGCTTAATTTGATGAAATCTAATAGGTTGCTGATGTAAAGCCTATTTCTGAAGTTGTTTGGTTCATGGCTGAAGTGAATTTCTATTCGTAGCTTCACCATCGAATTTTCTATCATTCTGGGTATTGGCCCATGTTGTTCCACTATGGAGGGCACCCCTTTCTGCAAGTTTGCAGATTATATCTTGGAGTTTCTGATTTTTGGGAGAAGGTCGACCCTTCTTGAAGGCTATACCTTTCTTCTTGGCTGCATTGGGAATCATGCCTCCTGTTGCTACTATTTTTTGCTCATTTTCTCATTGAGGTTTGGGCGCACATCTCCTATCTATTGTTTGGCTATGGTTTGGGAGCTTTCCAAGTGGTTTTGGGAAAGATACGTCCAAATTGGTGATTCTATAACCTACTGGTCTGATTTTTTGTACTTTCTATTTCTGATCAGATTAGTTGTGTTTAATTATCTCGTTGTTTTGAGTTACATTGATGCATCTATTCATATTGTAAATGTTAGAGGAAGTGATACTCTAACCATTAACTGTTTGGGAATTCTTGTTGATACATTGCAGTTGTTATTTAATTATTTGTAAGTTGTTTAGTAGTACTAACAACAGTTTATTTATATGCTACAATTTACTTTATTTTGTAATTCCCCCCACGAAATAAGTGGTTGTGTGGATTGTATACCCCCCACAGTTTAAGTGGAAGTGAGGTCTTTTGGCTGGCTTTCTGCCTATAATTGTTTGTAATAATCTCACTGACGTAATAAGTGGAGTATTCCCACCGCTTGTGGATGCTTGCATTTGCAGAAGTTTACTTTCAGTTAATCTAGCACTCCACCTTATGTTAGCACCTCGCCTTGCAAAAGGATCTTGCGTGCACATTCTTGGTGTCAAGTTTAGCTCTTCATTTCCTATTGTAATTAAGGTTATTAAATCCTAGGGATCCTCCGACCATATGCCCACCCCTCCTCCTTAAATGGTTTTAGGGCACATTCTAGGTTAGAGTTATTTCAGTTGTGTTTTTGTTTAAGAGCTAATTCTTAACAGGTGCATGCTTTGCATTGTTGAAACTGAAAATTAGAGGCAAAAAATTAAGGGGTATATTTCATAGTTTGAGTCAAATAAAACAATCCACCAATCATTGATTTGTATCTAGTCTGATTTTCCTTCGAAGAATCATCATCTTGTGTCAACTTACATCCAGTCACCATGCATGTGTTGAATGGCTTTGAATCTTCCATACCAAATTTCTTTAACAATTCTCTCACATACTTAGACTAAGATATAAAGATTCCTTTATCTAATTGAGAAATTTGCAATCCCAAAATAATTTCATCTCTCCAATCATTGACATCTCAAACTCATTCTGCATCTCATTAGCAAACTTCATGCACAAACCATCATCTCCTCCAAAAATTATATCATCAACAAAGACTTCCACAAATAAATATCATCATCAATTTTGAAATATAGATTACTATCAGCAGTACCTTTGTTAAATCCAAGCTTCAACAAATACTTATCCAATCTGGCATACCAAGCTCTAGGGGCTTGTTTGATTCCATACGATGCTTTCTTGAACCGATAAACCATATCTCCCTGATCAGTCAATTGAAATCCATCAGGTTGTTCAATATACACCTCTTCTTCTATTTCACCATTTAGAAATGTTGACTTTACATCCATCTGATAAACTTTGTAGTTTTTGTAAGCAGCATAAGCAAGAAACAATCTCACAGCTTCAATTCTAGCAACAGGAGCAAAATTTTCTTCAAACTCAATTCCTTCCATCTGAGAGTATCCTTTGCATACCAGTCTTGCTTTGTTTCTGATAACTTCACCTTGTTCATTCACTTTGTTTCTAAAGACCCATTTAGTTCCAATTACATTTTTGTCTTTAGGTCTAGGAATAAGAATCCATGTATTATTCTTCTCAATTTTTTGTAGTTCTTCTTTCATTGCTTCAATCCAATGTTCACCTTTGCATCCTTCATTGACATTACTTGGCTCAGTCTTTGAAATCAAACAGTATTCTTCTGAAATTCTTCTCCTAGTTTGGACACTTTTGTTCTTATCTCCTATAATCTGATTTTTTGAATGATTTGATCTCACATACATTGGAATCTTAGAGTGTTCTTGAATTTTAGGCTCTTGTGATCGCTCTTATGTTCTTTCACTAGTCTCTCCTTCTTCTTGATTTTCTTGATTCACTGGAACAAACTGAACTTTATTTGAAGTCTGGATCTTGTTAGTATCATCATTCTGATCATCAGAATCATATCCACAAGTTCTGGAGGGTCTAGCAATGTCTTCATCAACCTTAACATTTTCACTTTCAACCATTTTCTTCAATCTCTTGTTGTAGCACCGGTAGGCCCTAGTCTTAGTAGAATAACCAAGAAAGATTCCTTCATCACTTCTAGCATCAAACTTTCCTATATCTTCATCTCTTCTAATATAGCATTTACTCCCAAATATTTTGAAATATTTAACAGTAGGCTTCTGACCAAACCATAGTTCAAAAGGAGTCTTACCAGTATTACCTTTGATTTGTACCCGATTGAGGATATAAATAGTAGTACTCACAACTTCTCTCCAATAGATATGAGGGACATTTCCTTCCAGCATCATAGTCCTAGCAACATCTAGAACTCTCATGTTCTTCATTTCCACAACTCCATTTTGTTGAGGGGTCCGCGGTGCAGATAGTTGTCTCTTTATCCCATGTTCTTCATAAAAAGAATCAAACTCACCGAAAGTGAATTCACCACCTCTATATGATCTCAGACACTTAATCTTCAGACCTTTCTCTGTCTCAACCATAACCTTAAAGATCTTGAACTTCTCTAGAGCTTCAAATTTCTCCCTTAAGAAAGTAACCCACATCATTCTAGAGTAATCATCAATGAGTGGCATGAAATACCTGTAACCTTGTAGACTTTTGATTCTATCAGGACCACACAAGTCAGTATGCACAAGCTCCAACAATTCATTTGAACAATGTTGTTTTCTCTGAAATGAAATTCTAGTTTGTTTTCCTAATTGAAATTCCTTGCATATGACATTAGTAGGCTTCACCAACTTAGGAAGATCTCTCACAGGCTATGAGGAACTTATCTTGATAATATTGTCAAAGTTTACATGACACATTCTTCTATGCCACAACCAACTTTCATCAACTTGAGCAATCAGACAACTTTTACTAGCAACATTCAGATGAAATATGTTATCTTTTATTTTAGAACTTGAAGCAATCACATTTCCAGAACTTCCCAATATGCTACACTTTCCATCTTTGAATTGAAGACTATATCCCTTATCATCCATCTGTCCAACACTCAAAAGATTATGCTTCAAACCTTCAACATAAAGAACGTCATCAATATTATGCTTACCATCAAAAGAAATACATCCTTTCCCACTGATTATACCACCATTGTTATCACAAAATATTACAACACCACCATCATACTTTTCCAGGCTTACAAATTTGCTTTTATCACCTGTCATGTGATGTGAACATCCACTTCCAATTACCCATTCATCTTTTTCTTCAACTCGAGCAGCTAGAGCTTTCTCCACTTTTGTACAACTAGTAGATTCAGTAGAAACGAGATTATTTTCCTTGATAGCAATAAACACAAACTCATCTTCACTTACATTCCCTTTGTCAAATTCATCATCTATCGCACCTTCATTAGCAGCATAATAACACTTCTTTTGAAATTTAGGCTTGTAAGGTCTTGGCTTAAGAACTTTTTCTAGACACCTTGATGCAAAATGACCTATCTTATTGCAAGAAAAAAAATTATAGGCAACTTTCCTTTATACTTACCTTTTCCTCTGGCTTCCCTTTTTACAATAAGTGCTTCAATCTCATTTAGTTCTCTTTCTTCTTCTTTAATCTATCTCATTTCTTCCTCATAACTGAATACCTTTCTAAAAGAACTTTCACCTGGATTATATATATGCTTGTCTCTCCTAGAAGTAGTAGCTTTAAATGCAGGTTCTATCTTAGGAGGGGCATCACCGAATTCACTCAACTCAAAATCAGTAAGTTTACCAGCCAACATAGCTTTGGTTACAATTTTCACAGTTTGGAGGTCATCAATAGTTGTAGATTTAACTTTGTATGCAGCAGGCACAGATTTAAGCACTTTAGCAAAAAAATTTGATTCATCTAACTATCCACTAGCACATCTAATGCCACACACACGTTTATTCACTCTTTGCAAGGAAGTAGAAATATTTTCATCATCGCCCATTTTCAACATTTCATAATTCCATTTCAGACTTTGTAGCTTAGCAATCTTTACATTTGCATCACCTTCATACAAGGTTTCCAACTTTTTCCTAATCTCATAAGTAGTCCTCAGCTCCATAACATTCATCATCTCAGAATTAGTCAAAGCACTCAACAATGCTTCCTTAGCTCTGATATTATATTCAACATCTCTAATCTCAGCAGTAGTAGTAGGACCATTTTGAGGAAAAACATACCTATTACTTGTAATGTTCTAGTAGGATTCACCAATGCATCTCAAATGACACTCCATTCGATTCTTCCACAAAGAATAATTTGTTCCATCAAATTTCGGACTATCCTACTTGTATGTTGCCATCCCGGATCACCCCAAGCTATTAAACTTCTTCCAAGGAACCTAATCTGATACCAATTGTTAGCAACACATGGGAAGACAACTAAGAGGGGGGGTGAATTAGTTGTCATAGAATTTCAAACTTATTAACTTATTAACCTTTATTTTCAGATCTGATTAATAACCATGGAAGCATGAATCAACAACACATCAAAAACACACATAACACCAAGATTTTTGCGTGGAAACCCTGTTAGGGGAAAAACCACGATGGAGGTTAATCCACAAGTTGTACCCTGTTAAAAGTATAAGAAGATTAAATGAGGAATGCACATGCATTCAGGCACACTGCTCAAAGGAAAACTCATTGTCTTACATAAAACATTCAGATTAAATCCATCTGAAGAATTTGAACTGAGAAAGCAGCATCTACTAATGCTTGAGTACAGTTCTAGTTAAGCACATGAACACTTCTTCACTCTTCTTCACACTCTGATTTGCTTTCGAATGATTTGAACCTTATTCACACATAGCACTCACACACTTGCATTAAAAACTCATCTCAAATGAAGAAACAATCACTTATATATATCTGCAATAAGAAATTACATTGCTTCATGTTGGCTTCAACAAAATAGTAGAATGAATGCAAACTATCGGCCCAAAACAATAAAGATTATTAATGTGCATCAACCAAGGTTGGCCACAACATAGTAGAGACCCAAAAAAATGTCCTCGAATGCAAAAAACCTTCAAAGATTCTTCCTCGGAGATGCACAACCCGCTTCAAGCACCTTGTCGGCCATGAACATGAAAAACATGAACATGCAAGAGAAAATCTCGGATCGCGAACACAATGATCAATGCAGATGTGCAACATAGATAGAATATGATCTAGAAACATCCAAAAACATTTCAATAACATACACAACAACTCAGATTACTAGAAACATATTATCTTCTTTCATGAACACTAGTAATAGTAGCAAAATAGTTTTCAGAGCACAAAAACTTATAACTTTCTCAAATCTTCATGCGCACCTCTAAAAATATGGAGTAGAAACTAGATAGTTTTGCAAAAAACCCTTTAATCCGCAACATCTTACCATCAACATACTAAACTTTCCAACACACTGATCTTCACTACTTCACAAACAACCTGTAACATATTTTATTACAATTTTCTCAATATCCTCGACATATATAGTCTTAAATAAATTAATGCTAATAGTGTTGACATCAATAACAACCACATATCAACAATACAACCACAACATCAAACAAATTGATCCATTCCTCTTGATATTTCTATATGATATGTAGGTGTGATCATAGATGCTATGTTCCAAATTGCACGCCAGAATGTGCTCCTATGGAGGAATGCAAAAGAATCCCCTAAAGCGATCTTGCTCTGGTAGAGTGAACTTGAAATGACAACCTTATAATGGTGATATATTTCCAATACATGATCCTTTTTCCATGAGCTTTGGATATGATGTGTGGATGTAATTGTAGATGTTATGTTCCAAGTCGCAAGTTAGTAGGGTGTTCTATGATTAAATACGGTAGGTTTTTCATATTCCACTCTGTAGCTATCTTTCCAAAAAAGGGACATGACAAATCCTCCCTTCCTAAAATTTATTATCCTCAAACAATGCAAATTTGGATGCTCTAGAATTTTAGGCCCCTCCCAGATAACATCTTTGATGAGAAAATTATTCCAACAAACAAGATACTCATCTATATTTCAGTTCCTTAGATTTCTGGTCCTAGTATCAATCACAACTTACAGAATAAGGATGAGTTTTTCCTCATCATCTGGTGTCAGCAACTTAGAAGCAAGAGTTATATGCAATCTTAGAGCCTTCTTTAGGTATAGACCATAGAACATATTATGGATTTTGTTGTCTACCAGAAGTCCCACTTCATAATCAACTTCTCAAACCCTCCTCTGGGTTATCTTGTATGGTCCATAGAACTTAGGATTGAGCTTTTCTGACCCTCATTTCTTGATGAAATATTTTCTATAGCATTGCAACCTTATGAATACCATATCTCCCACCTCAAATAATCTCTCTATGTGCTTCCTATTTGCATGCATATTTTTCTAATTCTTGGAAACTTGCAGATGATCCTTGAGAGTTCTCAAAATATCTTGACTGACTTATAAAATTGCTTGTTGCGAAAACTCTACTGTCTATGAGGACTAACTTTGCAAAGGTTAATGCATCATGCTTGTAGAGAGCTCTAAATGGAGACATGTCAATGGACATTTGATGTGTTGTGTTGTAGTAATACTCTCCTAAGTGTATCCATTTGATCCAAGCTAACTATTGACTAGTGGCATAATTCCTCAAATATCCTTCTAGCCACTTGTTTACAATTTTAGTTTTCCCATTAGTTTGCAGATCATAGCTTGTGCTAGGACTGAGCTTGGTGCCTATCAAATGGAATAACTTCTTCCAAAATGTACTAAGGAACCAATTGTCACTATTGTTGATAATTTTCTTGGGTATCCCATATAACCGGCTTAGAAGAATAAATCTACAACTTTAAAATATTTATATTCACTAGAGATGGCAAATAAATGAGCATATTTATTCAATCTATCAATTACAACATAAATATAATATTTCCCTTGCATCTTGGGCAATCCAATAATGAAATCCATGGAAATACTTTCCCATTTATGTTCTGGAATGGGAAGAGGTTGTAAGAATCTGGTCAAAAACTCCTGATCTCCTTTGTTTTGCTGACGTGTGATGCATTCCCTGATATGTGTGCAAACATCCTCCTTGAGCCCCCTCCAAGAGAACATTTTTTTGATCTGCTAGTAATTTTTGTAGAATCTAGGATACCTTTCCATAGGTATATTATGATAGGCTTCTAGTATCTTCTCTTTCACTTTGGATCTGGGAACTAAGAACACTTTATTCTTGAAAAAAATCAAACATTTTGACACCACATACTAGTCATCCTTTTCCGCACATTCTAGAATTTTGGTAGTAAAAGTATCCTTGGCATACTCCTCCTGGATTGAATGCTTCTAGTTTTTTTATGTGACAGACGCATGAAATAGAGTAGGTCTCCTAGAGAGTGCATCCACCACTATATTCTTTTTTCCTTTGACATATTCAATATCAAAATCATATGCTTGGATCTTACTTACCCATTTCTATTGTCTGTCATTCAAATTTTGTTGGCTCAAGAAGAATTTTAGATTGTTTTGATTTGATTTAACCAAAAATCTTCTACACACTAGGTATTTTTGGAACTTCTCCAAGGCATGCATTATGGCCAACATCTCTTTTTCATATATGGAATACCCTCTTTCATTTATCCTCAGCTTCCTAGTTTTAAATGTTATGGGTTGTCCCTTATGAGAAATAATAGATCCAATTCCTTCACCAAAAGCATCACATTCTACAACAAAGGAAAGTGAGAAATCAATAATTATAAGAACTAGAAAAGAACTCATTACATCTTTTAGTTTCTCAAATACCATCCTTTTTGCTTCCTCTATCCATTCAAAGGCTCCTTCTTTCATCAAATTGGTGAGAGGCACTGCAGACTAAGAAAATCCTCTAACAATCCTTTGGTAATAGCTACACAGTTCAAAAAAACCTCTTAGTTGAGACAAGTTTGTAGGAGGTAGCCAATCTAGAATTGCTTGGATCTTCTGTTGATCAACCTAAACTCCTTTAGCACTTATGACATGTCCCAAATATAATCTTTGTTGACCCAAACTCACATTTGGATATCTTTGCAAAGAGAGATTGTTGTTCTAAATTTCTAAGACTACATCCAAAAGCTTCAAATGTTCTTCCCATGTTCTTCTATAGATAAAAATTTCATAAAAAAACCAACACAAACTTCCTCAAGTGCTTACCAAAAACATGATCCATGCATGATTGGAAAGTTTTTCGAGCATTAGCAAGACCAAAGGGCATAACCAAGAACTCAAAATGCCCATAGTTACACTAAAAATAAATATTTTGTGCATCTTCTTCCCTCACGTGGATTTGGTGGTATCTAGACCTCAAATAAATTTTTGAAAAGTACACTACACCATGTAACTCATCAATCAGCTCATCTATTTACAATATGGGGTGTCGATTCTTAATGGTCTTCTTGTTCAATTCTTGGAAATCTTTGCACATTCACAAGGTGCCATCCTTATTCTTTACCAACACCACCAAGGATGCAAAATGACTCTAGAGCTTGGTTTGATGTAGCTTATATCCAAAAAATCCTTTATTTCTTTCTTTATCTCCTTCGTATACATTCGTGGATGGTGCAAGTAAGGAGTGGTCATAACTGGGTTTGATCCCAGTTCAAGTTATATGATATGATGGAAACCTCTATCCAATGGTAATTCAAGAGGCGTATCATTGAAAATCAAACTATGCTTATCCAAAATATTGTATACATCAATATGAACTTGACCATTCTTACCTTTTTAAGAGTCTTTTGAAGTCACCAAGAAACTAGCAATCCAACTAACTTGGTTCTTCCAAAAAATATTTTCTATTCTCCTGGTTGATACTACTTTTGGACCTCCATTAGCCATTCCCTTTAGGACCACATCCTTCCCGCTGAATTTGAACTTGAATTCCATCATTTGGTAGTTGTTAGTATACTCACCTAATGAATGTAGTCACTGCACACCCAAAATTACATAAATTTTACCCAAACCAATTACATAGAAGTCATCACAAACCTTATGATCTCCAAATGTCATGTCTAGCTTATGTAATTTCTCCTTATAGGGTAAGTTATACCCATCAACCATAGTGACAGCGAAGCCCTCAAAATTATTTGTACTTATTCTTCTTCTCTTCATGAGTCCTTCATCAATGAAGTTATGGGTAGCTCCTCCATCAATCAGATCATACTCTTTGTCCAACAAGGATTCTATAGACCTTGAAATATTGGTATTCATGTGCACTGAATATCTAGATTCTAATATATTGCCATTTTCTTTCTCCTTATCTTCCTCCCCAAAAGGGTGTCTTCTAGATCATGAAACTATTCAAACCCATATGATTCTGATTCTTTATCAGAAAGGACTTTTATATAGTGAACTTGTCCCAAGTACCTAGACATTTGTTTCCCGAAATCCAAGTTTCTCTACAAGAGAAACAAATTTTATTCTGTTGGAGCTCATTCTTAGTCTATTTATCTCCTTTCTTTGCCACATTAAGATTTTTATGTTTGGGTATTGGTGCTAGAGCATGTAGTGGTGTTTTTTTAAAACTTTCCTTATGATGCCATGCATTGGGTTTAGATGGATGAGTGAACAAATTCTTTGGAATTGATGGCTCAAGGGTTGGAGCCCTTTTAATATCATCTTGTAAAGAGGTTGATGAAAAATATTTCACAAACCCTATAAGAGGTTTAATGATCCCTGTAATGAAAAGGTGCACATGTTGGACTCAAGGGAGCACTGAGAGGGCGGGTGAGTCAGTGTTCAAAAAATCTTGACTTTCAATAGTCTGAAACTTAAATCATTTTGTCATTACATTAAAAGAAAGATGCAAGCATTCAAAGGAAACATTCATAACACCATGACACAGATTTTTGTGTGAAAACCCTGCTAGTGGAAAAACCATGGTGGAGGTTAATCCACAATTTGAGTACTCAAATATAATTATTTACAAAAGAGAATGCACTTTCATTTAGGCACACTACCTAGAGCTCACTGCTCAAAGAGAAAGGCTCACTGCCTTACAAAATTCAGATTAAGACCATCTAAAGGGTGAACTGAGATAGTAGCATCTATTTATGCCAAGTTACAATTTTGGTGAAGCTCATAGATTTGATTCAGGATCTTCTTTTTGATTCTGCACTTTGCTTTGCTCTTTTCTTCTCTTCGCATCATTTATAGACAAATTTGCACTACTACTCTGCTGAATTTCACACCATATTCATGTTTCATATATTCGCTACCTTTACACACTTCTCCACATCTAATACACACAAAAATGATAGAACTGATCTCATATATATATCCGCTAACAAGGATTTATTCATCCATCATTCAACTTCATAAAGTATTAAGTTACTTTCATCTTGTCGGCCAGATCCACCACTAAATCTTTATGTGCATCCTACAAAGTCGGTTAAGACAAAGAGAGGACCCAAATAAAACTTAATCGAGCATGAATACTTTTAATTAATTACATCTTATACATCCATGATTGCTATACTTGTCGGGTTAGCCTTCTAGCATAAATAATCAACAAATTAGTGCACCAGATCTTCTAGATCATGTACCAATGAGTGTGCATCAAAAAAATCCTTCACCAAGGTATTACAAACATCAAAAGACCTTCCTCAGAGATCCTCAACTCAAAATATTTGTTCGATAAGGTGTTCAAATCAACTTTTATGCCTGTAACCAGATGCCCTGTTCTTTACTCTGTTATGTTGGTAGAAACCAAAACTATACCGTAGACCATATATAAGACTTAGGATGTCATTTAAGTTGCTTACATTTCCATCAATGACAACACTTACAATCCATATGCCAACTGTAATACCCCTCTGTTTTGTTTCTTGTTCAAGTTGCTTTATGCTATGTTTGGTTGCAATTACTTTGATACTGGATACATTTTGTTATGATGTTTTGATCGCTACTATTGAGTGACAAATATTATTGTGGGATGTAGTTATCTGATTATTGTTTCACATGCATTATAGATTAATATTGTTGTAGAGTTAACATGAGATATTATTATGAGATTATTGGAATTATGATGGAAGTGTCAGTTTTGATGAGTGTATGGGTGAAGAGGACGAATTCGCATCACTCGTTTGCGAGCGCCCTACGAATCCGTAATTTCTTCTTCACGGTGTGTATTATATGCTGGATATATTGTATGATGTTGTTTACTTGGTTGCAGGTTTGCAGGTACATGACACCGACTCCACCTGGCTTCACAGGTTTGAGCGTGTCGATCCAATGGTTAAGTTGAACGGGAGATAGTACCTAGGTAGTATGTGTCAAGTCTATGCCCTAGCCTTAGTGTGTCATCAGTTGTGTGTGTTGAGTTATTGTCTGTCTTGTTTTAATGTTATTTATTTCTGAAGGATTATTGATCTGGAAATAGATACTTAGAATAATTGCATTTAAATCATGTTGATGATTATTTAATTTAAATAATGCAATGTGGATAAAAGTTTATACTTAAATTAATTAATTATATTTAGTTTATTTAATTAATTAAATTTGATCCAAGGGGTTGAATTTAGTTATTAAATAATTAAATTAATTAATTAAACGTGATGCAAGAGAATGAAAGGAAATAAAAGAATTAGAATTAATTTTGGAATTTAATTCCAACGTGTGGGAATTAAATTAAAATTGTTTGCAACTTTGGAAATTAATTTATTATTTCAAATTGCATTTTAAATTGAAAGTGGGTTTTTGAAAAGTGAAATTGAAATTAAAATTGAAATTTGAAATTGAAAGTGAAATTGAAATTGAAATTGAAATATCTAATTTGCATGTAATGTGAATTAGGGTTGTAAATATTGAAATTGAAATTGAAATTGAAATATCTAATTTGCATGTAATGTGAATTAGGGTTGAATTAGGTATTTTTGATTTATAAGAATATATGTTTTAATTTTAGGGCAACAAAAAGTTTTTTAGAAAGAAATACATTTTTACAGCAGGGAAGAAATTTTGGAAAATTTGCACAAGGGTTTGAAGAAAGTTTGATTGTAGAATTGATTGAAGGAAAGATTGTTTGCATTTGTTGGATTTTGGATTAGATTCATTGGAGGATTGAAGAAAATTCAGAAAATCTTTGGAGGAGGCTTGCATCAGAAATTCATCTCTTCCTGTAGCTTCTTGTACCAGGTTTTCCTCTTTGTGTTTTATTGTTCTTGATTGTTTTCTTTAAAATAGTAATGATTAAAGATTTGTTTGTTAAATCTGTTTTAGAAAATAAATTTGATATTAGAAGAAAATAATTAAATAAATTTACAGCTTTGCTTGTGAAAATTCTTGAGTGAAAATTGTGAAAACCTTAGTTGAATTTAAATTATTTGGAGAAATTGATTTTATTGTTATTGAAATCAAACATAGAGATTGAACAATGCATTTAGAATGTTTTTAGAAAATGAAACCTTCTGTTTATTATCAAAAAACGGATTTTAAAATCTGCAGTATAGTTATATTTTCATGGTAAAATGGTCTGATCGTGTCGCCTATAACTTCACTTTTACAAACTGGGTTTTCAAGAAATTTAAAGGGTTTTTGCATTTTAAAATTTTCTTACCCCTGTCCAAAAATCATAAATACCCAGATCGTAGTTTTTGACTTATGCTTGAAACATGAGACTGCTATTAAATTATTTTCCCATGGCTACTTTGAAAATAAAATAATAATAAATTGATATTTATAAATATTAATATTTTATGTATTGTTATTATAATATTAAAATATTATTTAATAATATTTTATATTATAATTTATAATACTAAAGTATTATATTTATTTATATTATTTTAAATAAAATTTGTATATTAGATTAGTGGAATTAAAATTATAAACATATGGGAAATTATTGTTATTTTAAAATGGCTTGTTAAAGTTTAATTGAAAGAGTTAAATATTTGATTTAAAGAATGCAATATATTATTGAATAGAGATTTAAAATTGGATTGATTAGTGTATATGGAAAATGGATAGAGAAACAATATGTTATTGTATTGAAGTGATTGAATGTTTTAAATAGAAAAGTGAATGAGGTGTAAGATTTGGTTAAGAAATGGAAAGAATTTACTTGCATGGATTTGTGTCAATTTAAAAATAAATTAAGAAGTTGTTTTATTGATGAGGCAATCAATTATGTGATGTATTAATTTCTATTTAGATTAATTGAATCATTGTGATTGGATTATGAAAGAGATATGGATTTAGTATATCCAAAAAATTTATCTTCCTCATGATTATCTTAAAAGATTTAATTCTCTGTATTCAGTAAAGGGAAGTAAGTTTAATTGTTTTAGATTTCCTATAATGAAATGGGAAATAGGGGTTATGATTATTTTAGATGATCTATTTACCATGACTTTGACTTTTCTACACTACCTATTGAATGAGTATGGATTTAGAAAATCCAAATATTAGATTTGATTGATGACTTGAATGCTTTTGTTGCAATGTCGTCAAGTTGCATTGTTGGTTTTGGGATTTAGTGTTAGTCCTAAATTATAAGTCTTTCAGAAGAACTTGGAGGATAAGGGTTGTTGAATTTTTATGCCATCCAGTTGTTTTCCCTTGGGTAGTGCATGGCGTCTTTTCAGTTTTACCCGATTTTCATGAACGGGGATGTTTGCACCTCCTTGGTTTGGGAGCGGATTATGAGATCCGTGTCTCCTTGTATGGAGTGACCTTGTTATGTGGTTTCATCTTGTTGCCTCCTGTGAAAGGAGTGGACTATGTGTTATTGCCTCCAAGATGTTTGGAGTGGAATCTTTTGTACCTCCTATGAAAGGAGTGGATTATGTGTTGTTGTTTCCAAGATGTTTGGAGTGAGATCTTTTGTACCTCTTGTGAAAGGAGTGGACTATGTGTTTGTTGCCTCCAAGATGTTTGGAGTGAGTTTCTATTATTTGTATCCTCCTTGTGTTGGAATGGATTATGATGCCTAGTTGGTATGCACTTGTGGTTTCCTTGGTGGATTGTTTGGGTGTGTGTTGTTGAATAGAAGAGTGGCTTCTGTTAGGCGCCAGAGCCCAAAGAGGTAAACTGGATAACCTTCAGGAGTGATTTAAACAAGTGATAATTAAAATAATCTACTTAGAAGATTAGGACTAACTTCTCACTAATCAAGATAATTTTACCTCACTCATAGACACAAGGGCTTGTTTAGACTTGGGATGAGTAAGAAGGTCTGGAATGGCAAGATCAACTATCTAGTTCTTGTGAGAGGTAGTTGATTCCGCATGAGTGAGTATGAGTGTCGGGATTCGGTTGAGGCCACCAGGATTACTTGTGTCGGAGCCTATGAAGAATTCCCAGAGGAGATCTCATGACAAACCTTGTGATGACACTCTATCTATGACAACTGTTGTTAATTATTTTATGTGTATGGTTATTTGAACATACCTGATCTACTTTATGTCTAGAAGCAGTGTGACCTATGTCAGTGATGTTGGAGTTGTACTTGTATTGTACTTGATTCGTACTTGTATGGTGAATGAGTTGTACTTGTTAATTTATTTGGTTGGTTATAACAGTATGAGTCAGTTTGAGTTTGCCTTTGGTTAGAGGTAGTAGAATCTTTGTCCATGTTACTTTGTTACTATCTCCTAGCATGGGGGGTGGGCCTTCGGGTACCACATTGGTAGGGTGGAACATGCACCAAAACCGTTGGGTCCCCATCTATCTTCAGTACTTGGTGGCGAGACATCCAGATGGACAGCTCGCGGTTCTTGTTGTATTATCTTGCATTGTAATATTTTAACTTATGTATAAGTTATTCATCCCTCTTTTGTTATGAGGTGAAGTTATGTAATTGTAATACTTTTGTACTATTCTCTCATTCTGGGAATGAGTGATGTAACTATTGAATTAAGATAATGTTTATGAGACTGTATTTTGGTTGATTATCTTATTATGTTATGTGGTATTCTTATGATGTATGATGTTTATTTCATACAGTTCATAAGGCTATGGTTATATGTAATATGTATGTGTGGGTTTAAGTAATCCTAACCTTGTAGCCTTAGAGGTTGTTGTTAACTAGTAAGTGAATGTGTATGTTAAATGCACTTTATACAAAAAAATTGGTTCGCTTATGATGTTAATTGCAACTTTCTTTAAGGTTACTTGGTGGGGCATTACACCAACAATCTCCCCCTTTGGCATTGATGGCAAAACTTAGTGAAAAATGACTAAGTGTCAGAATCATTATAGGTATACTGCCAAAAAATTTACTGCACTTTCTCCCCCTGAGATTTATAAGGCATTCTCTCTCCCTATATTGCATTCTTTTCTCCGTCTATAGGGCATTTTTCACTGCATAATCTCCCCCTTCGACATCAATGACAAAGCATGGATGCCATATTCTAAAAAGACAAAAAGTGATATTGACAATATAGTGACAAAACATGTGTTCAAAATCCTCAAGGCTTCAAAAATTTAACACGTATATGCTGACAGTTCTCCTCCTTTGATCAAAACTTCAAAAACTTGAAAACAATTAACTGTTATTTTTTAGAAGATTATCTTATGGGTTTTCTTCTCTTCTGGAAGGAATTTCTTCCAAGCATCTGTTGTAATTCCAATTATAATGATCAAACTATTGTTCTTGGAAGTCTTGTTAACAATTTCAGTTAGAGATTCATGAATTGTAATTGCTTCTTCCAGTTTCTCTCCATTCCTCAATATTTGCATGATCTGCTCCAACCTACATTCGGTTAGATCCTTTACCTTCCAAAAAGTATCCACAAGCGCATTCTTGGAGAGTTAAATTTTTGTGTGTGTTGACTGTAGCTCCCAGATTCTTTTCCTGACGATGCCATCTAGATCTTGAGATATGTCAGATCTTTTACCAATGTCATTCAATTTTGTTTCAATCTGATCCAACTTCTCTTTGTAATTGTTGAATTCATGGGGCCAACAGATGCAATAGTTGTAGATGCCAGTGGTTGAGTTTATGCATTTCCTTAACTCATTCATTTTCTTCTTTAGTTTGGAAAGGTATAGTTTGAATTGATCCTTTAAGTGAGAGATAACTTCACCAGCTTCCTTTTCTTGAGCTTCAGAATTCAATGTTTCTTTGCTACATTCAATCATTTCCTCGGGCAGAATATTCTGCAAGCTTTCCAATCTAATCTTGTATTGCTCAACATGAGCATTTAACACACTTAGAATCATGTCTTGATCATCTGATGGTCTGACATACTATAACCTAGCTATTTTCTACATTCCACCTTCTCCTTGAATAAGTTGTTGTAGCTTTTCTTTTGTTAGATCTTCTTCTTCCTCACTACCTTTTTCTATTTCAGATTCATTTTTCAATTGATCCTCAGCTTCTTCATCAGATTCTTCATCCGGAATGTCCATAATTTCTTTTTCTTTTCATTTTCCCTCAATTTTGGGAACTTTGCTTTCCGGAGGGTTGTATTCAATAATTTCCTTTCCTCTTTTCTATCATTTATCAATGTCACCGAAAGAGGAACCAACTTCAATTGATCTTATCGGAAGGGAAATATTGACTAAACCACACTTTTCAAGCACATTCTTAAAGAAATTTTTAAATTCTAAATCCCAATTATCCAAACTCTTAGAATAAGAGTATATTTGTTTGCATACCGATTCGTTTGATTTCCATACCATATTGTCAATTTTTGGCAAGCAATTCAATAAATACATTACTAGACATATAATCAAAGTACCAAACGTGAAAGGGTGACCTGTCTCCTTTGTTAGTTGTACATTATCCATGAGTTGATCCTTTAACAACCTGCATAGGTCAAATTCATGACCTTCAATTATCATCTTGTGAGAAATGTAGACTGCGCTAGTCGATGTGGCTCCTTCTCAATTTTTGTAGAAGATTTTATATGTTATTCCATGTGCAATGTACTTTGTAACATGATTCTTGATTGTTGCAATTATCAAGCCCCTTTGATCTTCGATTATTCCAGTTAGGGTTTCGACCTCTTTGTTTCAGATAGATTTCTTCCTTGGTATATCTATGACTTTGCAAAATCCAATTAAATTCTCAATTGCCTCCTTTGAAATGATGTAGGGTTTGTCCAAAGTTAAAACACCATCATGTAATCTACTCAATATGAATTTCATGAAGTTCGCATTCTCAAAGTATGGAAACTAACTCCACATATCCAAATTCCCATGTTTAGCTTCACTTAATTTATTTAATTCATCAGGAAGTAACAAATTCCTCATAGACCTAATCTTTGCACTGTTATATTCATCTAGAGTGATCAACCCTTTGATTTGTTCCGTTTTCTTTTCATATTTAGGGTTTGCAACTGCACACCAAATTGTATGAATATTTTGAGAATAATTTGAAATGCTTGATAAATTTTGAGATTTGTCGATGAATCAATTTTACTGCTTCATAATCTGTCTATCGAGTGCTCTCCTTCTCTTCTTTGATGCAAGGTGACAAATGACGGTTCCAACTTGAATTTTATAGCTCGCACATGTGCAATAAATGCACTTTCCCTAAGTTTTCCGGAGACTCTATTTTTCCAAACAATGACAAAAAAAATTTTGCAAACCTATGAATTGTCTGAATTCTCTTTGCTAAAGTTATCCAAAACTTTTGTACACCATAAATATATTTTCTCGACTGTTCTCTTCTCTCCGGTACCATCCATATATAGGGGAGGAAATATTTTCTTGAAAGACTCTCCCTAGGCCAATGGCCTGAAATCAATTACTGGAAGAAGGTTCAGGTATGGAACCATTTCCAGCATCACAATCATTCTTCCTTACCCGTGTCCTTTTCATCTGATCTTTGATTTCATCTGTAGTCACTTTTTCTTTCTGTTTATCATTTTTCTCTATATTTCTACCTCTGTATACCAGACCTCTTATGTCTACATTTTTGTTTATGTAGAATCTTGGAATGTGACCATACTTATTGCAGTTGTAGCACACAATGCAATCATTCCAATGACTTCTTCTAGATCTATATTGATTAGCAACATGCCCAAGTTTATCGCATGTATAGCATTCAACATTTCTTCTATCAACAGAGTAACTTGACTCATTTTTGCATTCAATTGATTTATGACCAAAATTTTTGGAATTGAAACACTGACCATAGAATGATGAAACTCTTGAATTCATATTACTTCTACACTGAGCAAACATATGACCGAACTTATTACAAGCAAAACAATACCTATTAAACTTTTGTGCATTAGGTTGTCTTACCGGATACCTTCCATTTTTGTTCTATCTAAAATTCTTTTGTCCTGATCTAGAACTTTCTCCCTTTTCATATCCAAGACCTCTCTTATCATTTCCACTCTTTTGTCCTTGAGCCAGCTCATCAAGTTTTACTGAACTGGTCTAAAATTTTTCTCTATATTCATTTGCAATGACAAAATCATTCCTAAGAGTAACAATATGCTTATCAAGTTCTTCTTGATTATTTATGGTTGTTTGTACTTCACTTTCCAACTGAGTGAATTCCCATTTTATTCTACTACATTCGTTAGATTTCTCTTTCAGGGTCTGAGCAAGATTTTCCTCATTTTTCTTCCTTTCTCCAATCTCTTTAGTCATCTTCATCATCATTGATTCCATCTCATGTTTTAGGTTTTTATTGTCTCTAGCAAGCTTTTCACATTCTTTGGTTATTTCCTTCAAGGTTTGATTCAAGTGAGCATCATCCATATTTTCACTCTCTTTTTGCTTAATTTGATCACATAGATATTTCCTCTTCACCCTGGATTTAACAATCTGATCCTTCAATGACTGAATAAATTTCTCAGCATCTCTAAAATTTGCTTTCAATTCTTGAACTTCTGCTTTAGACTGATCAAGGTCATCAAGTGCCACCAGAAGTTGCTACTGAAGACTACCAGATTCCATCACATTCCAAGATCCATCTCAATCTGAAAAAATTCTTTAGAGGAACTAAGCTCTGATACCAATTGTTGGACTCAAGGGAACACTGAGAGGGGGGTGAATCAGTGTTCAACAAATCTTGACTTTCAATAGTCTGAAACTTAAATCATTTTGTCATTACATTAAAAGAAAGATGCAAGCATTCAAAGGAAACATTCATAACACAATGACACACATATTTTTGTGTGGAAACCCTATTAGGGGAAAAACCACAGTGGAGGTTAATCCACAATTTGAGTACTCAAATATAATTGTTTACAAAAGAGAATGCACTTGCATTCAGGCACACTGACTAGAGCTCACTGCTCAAAGAGAAAGGCTCACTGCCTTACAAAATTTAGATTAAGACCATCTAAAGGGTGAACTGGGATAGTAGCATCTATTTATGCCAAGTTACAGTTCCGGTCAAGCTCATAGATTTGATTTTGGATCTACTTTCGGATTTTGCACTTCACTCTACTCTTTTCTCCTCTTTGCATCACTTATAGACAAATTCACACTACTACTTTGTTGAATTTCGGACCATATTCACATTTCATATATTCGCTACCTTTACACACTTCTCCACATCTAATACACACAAAAATGATAGAACCAATCTCATATATATATCTGCTAACAAGGATTTATTCATCCATCAGTCGACTTCATAAAGTATTAAGTTACTTTAATCTTGTCAGCCAAATCCACCACTAAATCTTTATGTGCATCCTACAAAGTCGGTTAAGACTAAGAGAGGACCCAAATAAAACTTAATCGAGCACAAATAATTTTAATTAATTACATCTTATACATCCACGATTACTATACTTGTCGAGTTAGCCTTCTAGCATAAATAATCAACAAACTAGTGCACCAGATCTTCTAGATCACGTACTAGTGAGTGTGCATCAAAATAATCCTTCACCAAGGTATTACAAACATCAACAGACCTTCCTCAGAGATCCTCAACTCAAAATATCTATCTGGTAAGGTGTTCAGATCAACTTTTATGCCTGTAATCAAATGCCCTGTTCTTTACTCTATTCTGCCGGTAGAAACCAAAACTATACTACAAACTAGATATAAGACTTAGGATTTCATTTAGGTTGCTTAGGTTTCCATCAATGACAACACTTACAAGACATATGCAAACAACACAATCCTCTTTTCTGATAGTTTCAGAACCATCACTAGCACTTTTTGAAACTCCATTATATAATCATCTACTGATTGATGTTATTTGGGCATGGCCAGCTTGTTGAAATATTCTTCTTCATCCTTCAACTCAAATTTATCAAGAATCCTCTTTTTGAATTCATCAAATCTATGTATTTGATCATGGCCTTGAGTGGTATGTCCATGAAACTACCATTCAGTGGCTTCCCCTTAGAGATGCAAAGAGGAAAAATGAATTGCATCTTTCTCTATCATAGGGTTGAACAATAAATAATTTTCCATCTTTTGTAACCATACTCTAGCTAGTATCTTATTACTCCCATCAAAACAAGTTGTTGCAAGTTTTCCAAACTTATGCTTCAAATCCCCGCTTTTGTATAACCCCTTCTTCTATGGCTCACTCTTCCTTGCAAATTATATGTAGTCTACATAATACATCTTCAATTTTATTTCTTTCGGTAAATACTAGTACTCAGCATACCATCTATGAATAGTTTCTAAATTGAAGGCACTGAAACTCCTCTCTTGTTTGATTTTTGATAAGAATATGTTCCTTAGGGTTCTTGACGAAGTATTATTCACTACTTTAGTACTTTCTCCATTGTTTGATGAGGTCTCACCTTTCTAACCATTGTGATTTGAATTTCCACTTGACATCTTGTCTACCAAAACTTTCAATACATCTCTTGTCTCTGCTAGGGTTTTGGGTATATCCCTTGGCCCTTTAATCCTAGTGATTAGTAGGGTTTCATCCTCTAATCCTAATGATCACTAGGTTTCATCCAATGATCACAAACTCCTATATGTTTTCATCCACAAAAGGAATTATAACACAAGTGTCACAAAATATAGAAGAATAACATAATAATTTGATGCCTATTATAAGAATTGACTCCCTACATTTATATTCTAATAATTTCCCTCAAGGAATAGGTCGTCTTTGAGCCAAAATGAGTCCAAATCCCATAATTAAATTTCAACATGCTACACTAGGTCGACCTTAAGGCCAAAGTAGATTCATTTGAATTTAGTGTGCCACCCTTTGGACCTATCCACTCACTTCCCTACCCCCTTCCTTCTTCATAATATTTCACAATTGATGACACATGATCCAAAGGTGACTTATCCATTATGCTTACTGAAGTAGGTTCCAATTGCTTAGCATAATCATCTTCTAATAGTAATATCTCTTTGGTACCTAATCCATTCCTCTTGAGATTTGGATATTATATGCAGGTGTGATCATAGATGTTATTTTTCAAATTGCATGTCGGAATATGCTCCTATGGAGGAATGTAGGGGAATCCTCGAAAGTGATCTTGCTTTGATACAGTGAACCTGAATTGGAAACCTTTTGATGGTGATATGTTTTCATACATGATCCTTTTTCTATGAGCTCGGTATATGATGTGCGAGCATCATTGTATATGCTATGTTCCAAGCCACAAGTTAGGAGGGTGTTCTGTGATGAAATGTGGTAGGATTTTTGGATTCCACTCTATAATTGTCTTTCTAAAAAAGGGAAATGACATTATCTATCATCCAATCTCTAATTTTTCCTCATTAGATGTGATAAAAAGATTATTTAATTTGCCCCACAAAGATATTGACTAGAAATGACATTGATGACCATGACAATATTTAAAACCTAACTTATGATTGAAAAAATTACAATTTTTTTAGTTGAAATGTGACATAAAATAAAATTTGCATGGGTATGGTAGAGGATAAAAATTAAAAACTCAAAAAATAAATCCCGTGGAGAAAATAAGATGAGGATTTTTTAGACTATGGAGAAATAAAAGAAAAAAAATAACTAATTAAACTTTAGAACTTATGCTTGATTATCCAACAAATTTTGTTTTATTGAATTAAATACAAATTTGTATCAAAATTTTGATTATGAGAATTCAATGATTTGATTGATTATGATTGTTTCAACAAATTTTATATTTTTACCTTAAGAAATTTACTTTTTAGAAATATACTTGATTTTATGTTTTAGATCTAGACTTGGGATGTTAGTCTAAATTTATATTGATTATATTATTATTGAATGTTCTATAAAGCTATTAGAGTACTTGTGTGATTTCAATTTATTTTTTACCTTAAATTATATGCTAAGGACACATCTAAAAATCTATTTTGTTAATTCCTAGTGTGTTAAAAGTTATGTTCAATTTCTAAAAGCTAGTATAAGATCTATTATTGAGATGTAATAATTCATTTTGTGAAAAAGTGTATAGGGATGGGAATATAGTTATTATGTTAGTATTGTTTGTTGCAAAGTATGTCCTGCAATGTTAGTATAACACACCTTCATGAAATGCATTACTTAAAAGGAAATCAAAAGTAACATTAAATGAAACTACAACTTATCCTTATAACTCATCCCATGGCTCTCTAATCCCAAGGAATTCTGCAAATTATGCTCTCGGATCTTATTATGGCTGCACAATAACTTGCAAAGATTGACAACTCAAGAAACGAGATGCTTAAAATGAAATCTATATGCCTATGTTTGTGGATTTTTCAATAACTTGATGCATAGAAGCTAAATGATCCTAGGATGGAAAGATGTTAAAATCTAAGTGCTGAAATGATAATGATGATGAAATGCAAATGCTAAATTGAAGATGGAAAGAACTAAACTATCAAAATGAAAATGCCATTATAACACTAAAATGAGCTAAAAATGCAAACTAAACTAAAATGCTCTCCAAATTATCTCACAAATACACTAAAATTGAGCAGCATAAACTTCTCTAAATCTTCACCTATGAAATGTTGTATCAAAGGGCTCTATTTATAGATTTTTTAAGCCTCAAGGTGATGTGGCAACAACGGACGGTCAGGATTGTGATCCTGCAACATCAACGACAGAGCATCAGGAGGTTGGAGGGAATTAGGGAGATGGTTCCCTTCCACAAGACAAATTGTCAAGTGTGAAAGGAATCACAGAGTAGGAGAATCCATGTGTCTCAGTTTGTTCAAAATTGGTTGCAAATTTGTTGGAAATATTTCATATTTTGCAATTTATAAAAATTCATTTGTGAGACACATGCTGAGGTGGTAGGTGAGTTGGAGGTAGTTAGAAGAAAGCTATAGAAATGTGCTTAAATTGGATTAAAAGTTCAATTTAATAGGAGAGGGTAAATTAGAAAAATGACAAATAAATTCCTTTATGCATTTTCACCAATTTTAGAAGAATATTCTAAATTCAAATTTAAAAGGAAGAGGGGAAATCAATTAAATGACAAATTGATTAATTTGTCCTTTTAATTAATTTTAGAAAGAAGGTGAATTTTGAAAAGAGGAAATAGAATATGAACCATATAAATAAATTTTACAATTTATTTATAATAGCAGATAAATTTAGAATATTAATCAAATAGCCAGTATTTAATTAATGTGATGCTCAGACCATTTTTGTGTGCATACATTTTGCCCTTCTTTGAAGTGATGTGTGCAACCGCATTGCTTCAAAGAATAAATTTTTCGACCGTGATGATAAAAAAAATTGACATGCCCTGGACTCCGATTTTTCAGCGATGATGAAAGGATGCCCCCTCAGGAGGTAAATCAAGGATTTTTTATTTTTTTGATGTTTTTTGAATTTTTTTATGATTTCAATGATTTTTCGATAATGTGTTGATGATCGATGGAGTTTGATAAGGATGACCTTATTTATCTCCCGAAAATTAGAAGAGATTCGCCATACTTCTGATTAGTTGATAAAAGACCCCCTTTGAAAAATAAAATAAAATGCCACCATTATTACCCATTAATTAACCTTTAAAAGGGGTAAAAGGTTCAAAGTTAAACTCATTTATAACCTTAGCATTTTGAAGAGTGAGAGCCTCCTGAGCAAAGATGGATAGAATTCCTTGCCACACACACTGATTCGAGCGTGTTCACCGTCACCAGCATTCGGTCGTGTATGGACCTCCGGTACATACCCCAAAACCACTTTTTTGAATTTCAAATTTTGATTTTCGCGCCTTAATTTTCTTGTTAAAATTTTGATTTTTTTTGCATTTTAGCGCATAAAGTAGGCGAATTAGCACATAGGACACCCACTTCAGCGCATAGGGAGCCTGTAGTAGCGAATCCCGGTAGGTTAGGACCCCCAAATTAGTTCGGCGCATCCAGCTTCCATTTCAGCACATAGGGTCCAAACTTTAGCGCATCCAACAAATAGCGCATAGGTGTGATAGAGTCGTGCATAGGGTTGATTAAGCGATGCATCCAGGAAATGACGCATTGGGACACTATTCTGACACATAGGTTTAGTTTCTCGGTGCATCAGTGAAATAGCGCATCAGGACTCTGTTCTTACGCATCTAGCAGATCTTCTAGCGCATCCAATAAATCGACGCATAAAAACCCTGTTTTAGTGCATCCAACCAAAATTGATGATTTTGATGATTTTTTATCATGTCATCCAATGATAGGATGATGTTGATTGATAAGTTGATGATCGCCCTCATGATATGCAAGGAACAATGAATTAGGATAGGTTGATTGATTATCATCCTCATGATAGGCGAGGAATGATGACGAGATAGGATAGATGTTGATTGATCAATCTCATGACAAATGAGAATCGAATGATAGGTTAGGTTCTCCTCGAGATTTGATCAGAATCTCACATGAGCTAATTTGATTAGATGATATGCTTGATTGATAGGCCGATTGAATATTTTGCTGACTTGATGTTTTGATTTGATTCTAGGAAGGTGGCTTAGGGAGCCTTCAGGTTCACGAGCGCTTTCTAGGGACGTGGGATATGATCCCACAGATGACTATGGAAAATCTTGCCGTTATAGACCAGTGTGGTTTGACTTCACTGATTGACATGCCCCAGTACCAGATTAACTTGGGGCCACTGACAACACTCGCGGAGAGGTGGCATAGTGACCACAACATAGTTCACCTACGGTGAGAGAGATGATGGTCACCCCAAAGGATGTCCATCAAATTCTGTGGATATCAATTATTGGGACCTTAGTGATGTATGATGTGGAGCAGGGAGGAACAGACACCCTACGACAGATGTTTCATGATGATGGGCTTACTAGTTATGAGATATCTTGGCAGGAGTTGATTGTGACTCAATAGCCACTACCCTGTGTCCTGCCAGGCTTTGTTGGAGGATTTATGTGCCCCGACCGTAGGTTGAAGGGCCTTTTAGTTGGCTGGGGATAATTGCTGGAGAGCATGATTTCTCACGGGATAGTATATGCTTGGGGTTCATGCATGTTGGCACACTTATACCATGATCTGCACCAGGTAGTGTATCTACGAGCAGGGAGTTTATCAGTGGGGTGCACACTTCTATAGCTCTGGGCCTGGGAGAATATAACGATTACACGACCAGTTGGTGATAAGGTGCGGGCAGCAGGGCACCCATACATTTTTGGATATTCAGGGCCACTTGTCCAGCATAAGTTGGGCAAGTTAGAGTACTGGAGGTGGGTCTTGGATGACCCGGATACAATGATATGGAGAACCTATTTAGATTGTGAGGCATGGCCCTCGGATGGTGCAGAGCTTCCCTTTATGTTTTGTAACAGATACTTGATAGGGAAGACACCCTATATTTGGAGAGATTCATGTTTGGGAGAGTCCACAAGCAGTATGGTCGCATCTAGGGGATGTCACAGGGGGTAGCGCATTATGTGTGACGGTGGCAACACATACCAGAGTGGGGGAGGACTATTGATTATGATGCGGCCTGTGCAGAGTTTTATGGAGTACAACTGATATTTTGGGCATATCATCCAAAGATTATAGATGCACAAATGACACCAGATTATGTACAATATTTTTAGTTGCATCTGTTTCCTTGAATTTCTAGTCCCGACAAGCCAGCACCGATTTTGGAGGTGGGGAGCAGAGTAGGGTTGGTTGTGCAACCCAGGGGAGGAGACGAAGGAGGGGGAGGGGATGATTGTGGTAGTGGAGGGGATGGGAGGATGTGGAGGGGATGGTGGTGGTGGTGGAGGAGGAGATGGAGGTGCAGGTGTAGCAGACTTTAGGGTCATACCCAAGAGGCGAAGGACTCAACGACCATTGATAGTGTGGATGCCTTCACAGAGACAGCAGGCACAGATTGTCAGGCTACAAGGGTAGATTCAAGCATTATAGGCACAGGTTCAAACACTTCAGGGACAACTTGCCCAGGTCCAAGCACAGGTTTAGGCACAGGCTCTAGCTCAGGTCTAGATGCAAGGACAAGTGGTACAACTACAAGCCCAGGTAGCTACACTGACAACCGAGAGGGATGCGGTGAGGAGGCAGGAGGCATAGGCCATGGCCGTGGCTGATAGGGTGCAAATTGCAACTCAGGTTACAGGTACCATTGATTTGGTTAGAGAGCTCAGAGCATCCACTAAGGGGGTAGAATACTACAAGGGTAGGTACCACGAGGTTGTACCGACCGAGCAGAAGGTTAGCTTTGCTAGATCCATATCCGATCATACACATTCGCACACCACCAGTAGAGAGGTTACTCAGCCACTTCCGCCAAGCAGACCTCCACCACCAACGACAGGACAAAGACCAACCACATCAGATGGCAACACCAAAGGATCTCCCGGGCAGACTTGATTTTATATTATGCTTTATAGACTCTGCCTTGTGCCACATTTTTGACATATCTCATTCTTAGACATATCATTGTATACTTGACATATTTTCATGAGGTTATATGATATGCAGCGGCAGTTGTTGATCTTATGCATTGATGTTTTATTATGGATGGATGCATTTAATTTATGTTATATATGATTATGCTATGTTTTGATATGATTATATTATGGATCCATGTATGGATGATGATGCTTTTATTATGGATGGATGAATTAATGAAATGGATGATATGGATGCGAATGATATGAAATGTGATCTTATTATGAATGATTTGTGATACATGTAGATGTATGGATGTATGATTCTTTATGCTATGATATTATGAGATGAATGTTATGATGCAAATATGTGATGCAATTTTCCCTATTTTTGGTATTTTCTATGCAAATATGTGAGATAGATTATGATTTTATTATGAATGCAAATGTGACGAGATGGATAATGATGTTATTATGAATGCAAATATGATGAGATGGATAATGATTTTATGAATGAAAATGTGATGAGATGGATAATGATGTTATTATGAATGCAAATGTGATGAGATGGATAATGATTTTATGAATGTGAATGTGATGAGATGGATTTATTATGATCTTGATGTGATGGTATTATGCTTTATTTTTGGAATATTTCAAATGCACATGAATGTATGTTATGGAATGAAATGGAAATGCAACTAAATGATAATTTTTTTGTCAAGTATACTCAAATCTTGTAAAAATAAATAGCATCAACCTTGAGGATGACAAACTTAGAAAATCTATAGTGCAGATGCAAACTAATATGAAATGCAATTCTATCTATGCAATTTTTTAAATCTTATTCGTTGTCCATATTGTCATCATTGAGTGCTTTATTATGTTGAAAGTTAGTACAAACATCGATGGAATAAAAATAGACCATGATGACCTAAGTACAACTTCCATACAACTTTCGTTGAGATTTGATAATGCAAGATAACACAAGCATCTAGGTATAATTAGACCGAGATGACTTGAGTACCACTTGTATAAACAGACAAGAGTTAATCATGTTCCTATGCAAATTCAGAATGTCATCAATGATACTTTGTAGCGCATGTCCTGTGATAATTTGCACAGTAGTAATAATTAACTCACAAGCAACAGACAAAGAAAAACATATCATTTTTTATCACAGTTCCTCTAGTTTATGACATCATCGAGGTACTCCCGAGAAATGATAACAACAATCACAATATATCATTTGAAATTTTTTGTTAAGGTGATCCAACCATGATTCAGAAGATGATCCTTCAATGATGAGATGATCTGGTTTGATGTTGATGTTTAATTTGATTGATTGATTGGATTGAATTGATTTTCGATGCTCAAATTTTGAAATGGTTGTTGCGATTGTTAATTTGATGTTACGGTTTGTTGGTTGGTTGCTTGTTTATCCATGCTCAATGGTGATTTTCCCCCAGTGAGATCAGGATTTTCCCCCCACTGAGAACAAACCAAATTTATTATGGATATGTACAATGAGAACCAAGCCAGAGTGAGACGATCGCATTAGCCAGATATGGACATGAAGCTCGTTGTAAGATATGCATGAAAGCGTAGGGATGGTAGAAGTGGATGGTCAACACATGCTCAAAAAGATGGAGAAGTTGACCCATCACAAATTACCAGGATTTAACCATTTGATTTTATTGCACTTTTCAAATTTTATAAAAAAAAATTATTGTTACCAAGACGCCTGTTTGCCAGGTTTTCATCAAGGCAACTATTTTTTTATTTTTCACTTTTTTTGTATTTTTTGATTTTTTGATTTTTTTTTGCTATCACCGAGATGCTTGTTTGCCAGGTTTTCATTAGAGTGACAATTTTTTTCAGGACATTTTCTGCTTTTTAGGATTTTTTCTGCTTTTTATGATTTTTTCAGGACTTTTTCTACTTTTTTATGATTTTTTCAGGACTTCTTTATGATTTTTTTAGGACTTTTTATTATTTTTTTCAGGACTTTTTAAGACATGCACTAGCTACATCAGGTATAGAACTTCTTCAGGTGAAGGTTGTTCATTGATTCCTCAAATAGATCCCCCTTAGATGTAGATAATTGATATGCCCCTAATCCAAAGACTGATATTACCACAAAAGGACCTAGCCAGTTAGGTTCAAATTTTCCCTTTTTTTCTCGATCTTGCTAATTACATGGATTTTCTTTCAGAACCAAATCTCCCACTTGAAATGTCTTAGGTTTCAATTTGTGATTGTAACCTTTCGACATTCTCTGCTGATATACTTTTAGGTGATTTACTGCCAGCTGACGACATTCATCCAACAACTCTAGCTCCTGCAGTCTAGCCACATGATAATCTTCATTTGTAATGAGACCTTTCAAGAATACATGAAGTGATGGTATCTCCACCTCAATGGGCAGGACGGCCTTAGACCCATAGACAAGGGCATATGGTGTGGCCCCTGTGGGGGTATGGATACTTGTACAATAGGCCCACAAAATAGGATTCAATCAAGAATGCCAGTCATGTCCAACATCGTTGATGGTTTTCTTTAGGATCTTTAGGATGGTTTTTTTAGAGGCCTCTGCTTGGCCATTCCCTTGAGGATAATAGGGTTTAGAAAACCGATGTTGGATATAAAACTTTTCACAGATTTCTTGCACATCCTGATTTTTGAAAGGTCTACCATTTTCAGTGATAATGGATTGAGGAATACCATACCTGCAAATGATGTAGTTCAATATGAATAAGGATATCTGATTTCCCATGATGGCGATCAGAGGCACTACTTCAACCCATTTTTTGAAGTATTATGTGGCTGTGATAATGAACTTGTGTCCATTTGATGAAGATGGGTGATTTTTTCCTACAAGATCCAACCCCCACTAACAGAATGGCCATGTTGATGCAAAGGATTGTAACTCCTATGCAGATGCATGAATGAGATTACCATGGATCTAGTATTTTCTACATGCTTTAACAAATTAGAAGGCTTCTCTCTCCATAGTCAGCCAATAATATCCTGGATGGAGGAGTTTCTTGGCGAGGGTTAAACCACTTGAATGAGTTCTGCAAATACCTTCGTGGACATTGCCTAAAGTTGTTTCAGACTCACCGCTTTCTAAACATCGTAAGAGGGTTCCATCAAGACCTCGACGGTAAAGGACATCTGCTATGAGGGTATGGCGGGTGGCTTGGCAAATGAAATTTCATTTTTGGTTGTGGGAAAGGTCGGGAGGAAGGATATTATATTTTAGGTAAGCTTAGATCTTCCATAGAGGAAGGTATTGACATCGTCTAGGTGGAAAATAAGTTGGACTCAAAGTCATCGTAGGTGGGGGTAAACAGTTGCTCCACCATGAACTCATAGTGGCCTCGTCTTTCTAGAATCTGCAGCAAAGAAGCAAGTAGCCATAGCATCGGCAACTTTGTTGTCACTCCTTGGGATTTGACCAAACTTGATGTCGACAAATTACTTCTTAAATTCATCGATCATTCTTTTGTAGGGCATCAGTTTATCCTCCTTGGTTTGGTAGTCATCATTGACCTAATTAATGACTAGTTCAGAATCCCCATAAACCTAGAGCTCTATAATTTTCCATTCCACGATTATCTTGATCCCAATAATGAGTGCTTCATATTCAATTGTATTGTTAGTGCAAGGAAACATCAGGCGATATGATTTTGGAATGGTCTGCCCTAGGGGAGTGATGAATAGGATTCCTACTCCTGATCCATGTTGAGTGAAGGAAACATTAAAATATAAAACCCATTGTTTTGTTGTTACTGTCAAGACATCTGCATCTGGAAATTCAATGTGGAGTGGATGATCATCATGAAGTGGTGCCTCAGCTAGTTGGTCAACAATGGCTTGCCCTTTGATAGCTTTTTTGTCAACATATTGGATGTTGAATTCATTGAGTACCATTACCCACTTGGCCAGTCTTCCTGTCAGACTTGCTTTGCTTAGGAGATATTTTAGTGGATCAATCTTGGCTATGAGCTTAACTATATGAGTCAACATATAGTGTCACAATTGTTGGGTAGAAAAAACTATAGCTAGACAATCTTTCTCAATGGAGGTGTAATTGATCTCATATCCATTCAAGGTTCTATTGATATAATAAATTTCTCTTTCTTTCCCCATTGAATTCTCTTGCACCAATAAAGCTCCCAATGATCGGTCAGTAGTGGCGATGTACAATATTAGAGGCTTTCCTTTTGTTGGAGGTGCTAGGATAGGTGGACTCATGAGATAATTTTTTAGTTGATTGAAAGTTGCCTCGCATTTCTCATCCCATTGAAATAAAACATTCTTGTGCAAGAGATGAGTGAAAGGATGAGTCTTATCAACTAATTGTCAGATAAATCTTCTGATTGATTGGAATCTACCTTGTAGTGACCTTAGCTGACTGATTTTTTTCGGTGGGGGCATCTCCATAATAGCTTTTATTTTTTTCAGATCCACCTCGATGCCTTTCTCTAACACTATGTACCCAATTAGTTTTGTTGACGTTATGCCAAATACACATTTCTTTGGATTGAGATGCACATTAAACTTCTCTAGATAGGTGAAGAATTTATCTAATATTTCTAAATGTCCTCTTGTGTGGTATTTTTCCAACAAATCATCTACATAGTCCTCCATGAAAGTATGCATTATGTCATGGAAAATAGTTGTCATAGCTCTCTAATAAGTGGCCCCTGCATTTTTCAACTTGAAGGGCATGACGTTCCAACAAAAGGTTTCCCATGGATATGTGAAGGTTGTCTTATCTTGATCTTCAAGAGATATTTTGATTTGATTATATCCATAAAATCCATCCATCAGCGATAACATGCCATGTCCTGTTGTCAAGTCCACAATTATATCTTTGTTAGGTAAGGGGAAATCGTCTTTCGGGTAGGCCTTGTTGAGATCTCTAAATTCAGTGCAAATCCTTATGCTTCCATCAGGTTTGGAGATAGGTACAATATTAGATATCCACTCTGCATAGTCAATGGGCCTGATGAATTTGACATCCAACAACTTCTTTAGTTCATCCTTCACCAATAGGGCAATGTGCGGATGCATTTTTCTCAACTTTTGTTTGACTGGTTTGATTCCTGAAGGAAGGGATAAATGGTGCATGATGAGGTCTGGATCTATTCCTGGAATGTCTACATATGACAAGGCAAAGTTGACTTGCCGCTCTTTGAAGAACTTCATAAAGGTGGGCTTCTATAATTTTGTCAATGATTCAGATAGATGAAGAGTTCTTATTATTTCCACAATGCCAACATTGATGGACTGTGTTGGTTCTATCAGAACTTTTGATCTCTCTTCGAAGTGTTCTGGGAGAGTGTCAAATTTCCCATCCTTTGGTGCCTCAAAAAGGTTTTCACCATCGGATGCGCTCTTTATTTTTAATATTTCCTGATCTGATACTGCTATAGAATGGTTTTCACCATCAAATCTTCCTTTTGTTTTGTTTATTTTGCAGTTGGGAAACTTGACACTCTCCTATTGTGAAGTTCCGCTAGGATGTTCAATGGTGGGAAATGTTTCAAGATTAATGACGTAGAGGAATTTCACAATGGCTTCATCATTTGAAAAGGTGGGTATGTCAATTGGCTCGATTTGATCCCAATCTATTGGTTCAGGGTGTAGTAAAGGTAAGGTGTCATCAGATGGATTCAAGTCATATGTCGTAAGCATCCTAATGGCTATATCATTATCGTACAATACTATGTCCAGATCGAGGTCTATGATGTTACCTTCTTCTGAATGATTGGTATCACTAAGAGTTTGATCATCTTCACTCTATTCATCCATATTTTGTGATCCTACTTCAAGTGGTCTAAGTCTTGAGCCTTGTCCCTCCTCAAGCGTGGGAGTATACTTATGTATTACATCAACATCCTTGTCATGACATGATTCTTCTGACAATTAATCTCATTCATATTTATTGGAATCAAACTCAAAGACATCACTTGCTTGTAGTTGTAGAATCTATTCAACAAATTTATGTTTTGGGTCTTCCTTTGTTTCTTCTTCTTTCTGATGTTCTTTGTATCCTAACCCCGTTTTATCTTTGGAATTGGTTATAATGGGTTGGATAGGTTATGTTATACCCTCTTTTCTTTTTCTGATGGGTCCCTGTCTATCGTATCCCATAATCTCTAGGATCTAGAATCCTTTTCCATACTGAGTGGTTTGGACATTTGTTGTTGCGGCTTGAGAATCAGTTTCATCTTTTTAGAGACGGTTCAAAACATCTCTGTCATCTGATTCTTCCTCCTGAGTGCTCTGTTTTATGAATCGACCATCAAACAGTGTGATTGGTTGGGAGGATGATGAGGTCGATGGTTGAACAGATGATTTTGGTGACATTAACTGCGAAAGACAAAGGGATTGTTAAATGGAATACTCACCGACACCTTTATCTTTGATTTGGACTTTCTCTTCAGATTGTTTGGCAAGGGTATTTAGTTGGGCTTCAGATTTGATGGACGTAGAAGGGCTAGACTCTTCCTTTTCCCCTAACTATTTGGAAGATGAAATTGTTTGACTTACTTCAAAGGAGGATGTGGATAAAGGATTAGCTTGAATAGAACTGTTGGGAGTATCAGGAGTGGAATTAGGAGCTTCATGGTTATGAGGTACAAACACATCCTGGACAACCTTTGAAGCATTGCATTGTTGAGGATTATTTGAATCAATAGGAATAGTGATTTCTTGGCTATTGTAGGGAAACTTTAGACACTGATGATATGTTGAGGGTACAACCTGCATTTCATGGATCCATGGATGACTCAAGAGTATGTTATATGTTAAATCCTTGTCGAAAACTTGGAAAACCACATTTTTTTGGATGGGCCCCACCTGAACGGGCAATATAATCAGACCTTTTGATGCTCTCTCTTCATCATCATATGCTTTGATTGTGATCTTATATCTTGGATCTATTGCATTTTTAGAGAATACTAGTGCTCGAACAAGCTTTAAAGTATAGATATTAAGTCCTGCTCCTCCGTCTATAAGGACGTGCTTGACACAACTTTTATGGATTAAAACTTCTATATGAAGGGCCACGTTGTGGGGATGAGTGAGGGATACATCATCGTTCTCTGAAAAGGACAAGCAGTGAGGTGCAACTAGGTGTCCCACCATGGCTTGAAAAGCACATACTTCTAGATTATTTTGCACTATCGTGTCGACTAGGGATTTTTCAAGAATCTCTTTGTGAGCAGGAGAGATTTTTAGAAGCTCCAATATTGATATTTGTGCAGGGATTTTCTAGAGCTGATCAACAATGGTGTATTGATGAGGTTTAGCAGTAGGTATTTTGGAAGCACTGCCCTTTAAAACATATTTTGTTTGAGCCATGTGGTTACGTTAACTGGCACACTGTCTTGTTTTCCATTGATTTTGATGATATTTATTTGATTATCTATTACAACCGTGTCTTGCGGGATATTGAGGATTTGATAAAAAAGAATATTGGTGTCATTGATTGAATGATTAGTTGCAACATGACTTGGTGGGTTATGGATTTCAATGTCATTTGCATGATCTTCAATGGCTGAAATATTAGGGATGACGGTATCTTGAACATATTTTACGTTCTTTCCTTTGCCATTATTGTTAGAAGATTCTCCTTTGTCATAATTTGGTAGAGGGTTCTTGAATAACCCATGATCAGTGTTATTTTGAGGCTCCTCGATCCTTATGATTTTATTGTCGATCAAATCTTGTATTTTATGCTTTAGTTGCATGCAACTGTTGGTGAGGTGACCTTTACATTGATGAAATTCACAATAATGGGCTTCATTCCACCATGATGATTTTACTTTTGGCTCAAAATCTTGGGTGTCAGGTAAAGTGATGATATTTTTCATAATAATTTCCCTCAATGCGGATTCATGTGATTGACCCAGGGGCATAAACTTCCTGCGATTGTTTGATATTTGATAAGGGATATTCTTGGATGATGATGTTTGATTGTTTTGATTATTCCCTTGGTTATAATTTTGACTATTGGTTTGATTGGCAATTTGGGTGGTCTTTTGATCTGTATTTGAAGAACTTCCTGACAAATTAAAAACCGGTTTGGCATTGTGCATTTTATCAGGGGTATCATTGTCATTATTTTTATACTTTTTCCAAAACTTTGGTTTATCATTGTTGGGGGAATTTGACGAGTTATTTTCATTATAGATTTTCAGAATCCCTCATTTGACCAAAGCCTCCTCAATCTTGATTCCATTTTTGATCAATTTCTCAAAAGTTGGGGGACATTGTAATTCGAGCCTATAGCTCATGTCATCATTCAAGTTATCAATGATCACCTCTATTTTCTCTTTTTCCGGTATGGGTCGAGGATACCTTGCGAATAACCTTCTCCACCTTTGTAAGAGTATGAGGAATGATTCCCCTTTCTTTTGTTTCACATTTCAAAGGTGTTTCATTGTAATTTCATGTTGGATATTATATGAATACTACGTGATAAACTTGGTAACCAATTCTTCAAAAGTTTTAATTCCTGGAGGTAATTGTGAAAACCACTACATACACTATCCTCCTAAACTGCATGGGAATAAACTCATTAGATAAGTGCCCTCATGAGAAAATTCAATACTCATCATTCAAAATTCCCTTACGTGATCTATCGGATCAATTTTCCCATTGTACTTGTCATATTTGGGAAATTCACAATGTTTAGAGAATGATATCATGTTAACACTTTGATTGAATCGGTAGGGACATATTTCTTGTATGGAATACCTCTTAGTAGCCCCCTTTTTCATGTTCTACATTTTTTGTTGAAGGGCTTGTATTTTTTGTGTCAAAGCATCCATGGGATCATTGGTCTTTGTTTCTTTTCTAGTTTCAGTTGGTATTTTGGTTTCTATTTTCTTGGGAGTCTTTTGTAATTTCCTGATATCAAAATCATCGGGTAATTTGACTCCTTTGTTTGCCAACATGAAAATGTATCTTTCTCCATCCTTTTCAAAAAAATTGTGGAAGTTTGGGTCTTGTTGGGCATGTTGGACATCTTCTTCATTTAGCTCATCAATTTCATTTTGATGGTATTCATGAAAGGGGTTTACTTCCGGTTCAACCATGTTCTCTTGGGTTTCAATTCCTTTTTATTGAAGTTTCTACTTTTGAGATCTTGTTTGGATAGGCATACAATTAATAATGATGCTCTAAATATTTGACCAAAGTTTGAGAGTGCCAAAGGGGTTGATTTAAAGATCTGGTTAAGCAAGCTTTATTTCAAGAGGAAGTATGACTAATCCTGATGAAGGATGACAAATCCTGATGGTGAAATGCAACTGCTAAATCAAAAATTTCATGTGATAAGAAAGGCCTTTTGAGATGTTTGATCAGAAATTAGATGAGGTATTTTCACTTGAGAATGCTAGTTTCAACAAGATCAGGATCTTATTGCAAAAATTGGTTGGGATGGTTAGAATATTGAATTGTTGGTTGAGGAATGGAAGAATGGTGAATTGGCTGACTATGATTATGCCTTTGTGAAAGAGCTCTTCATTGATAATAAGCTTGTGAATATAAAGGTTCCAAAGAAAAATCGTCAATATACCCTCTATCAAAGTCGTGATACTGATGGATGAAGGTTCGATAATCGAGCAAGACTTTCCTACTTTGGTACAAGAAGCATCTCTTTTTCAAAAGTTTCTTAAAGCTAAGGTGTTTCTTTGGCTTCTTGATCCTTTTGGCAAGGGATTTCTTGACAAATTTGGTTGATTTCCAATCCCTCAACATAAACTTTAAGATGACGAAAAGATATTGTGTAAAGGGGAAAATCTGAACTAAATGTTGATTGACAGAAAAGGGGGAAAATTTGTGTTTCTGCTTGAAAAGATATCAAATGCACTGAAATAGGGTATGGATGTGTTGTAGAATGGCTCAGATGTGTTGCAGAAAGTTCTGGATGCGCCAGAATAGGGTATGGATGCACTGGAAGATAGTCTACATGCGTTGAAACAAGGTATGGATGTGTTGAAAGAGCATATGCTAGGAATGTATAAGCGAGATGCACTAAAATAGTAAATGAATGTGTTGTAGAATGGTATGAACACGCTGAAATAGGCACTAGATGCACCGAACTGGAAAGTGTTTTCTGGTTTTCAATAGTTTGACATATTTTTCTTGATTTTGATAGTGAATCTAGACTGTTTGAGTTGGATTTTCTTCTGAATCAATTCAGAAAGTGTTGGTGTATTCTTTGTTTAAAATTTTGGTTCAAAAACACATTGGTAAACACATCAGACAAGCACATTCCCTAGGTTGTGCAAGACAACATTCTTTTGGATCCCACACAGATTTTTCTCCAATCGCATATTCTTAGCGAATGAATTCAGAAGCTTGGTTGCACGAGCTCCCCCTTACAGTGCTCTCACTTCTCAATCCAACCAATCTTCCAACTCCCATGAATATCCCATGGAATGTTGATCATTTCTACTAAAAATTATGAATATGTGGGGGCCTTCACAACAACCGTTGTTGCACCAAATAATAGATAGGGTAATTTTTGGCAAACTACAACAAAGAGGTTTTAGTAAGGACTTTTCGTTTGTGGGGCACCATCCATTCGAAAAGAGACCATTGCTTCCCTTCTTGTCAAAATGGTGATCATGATACTCAAACTTTTCTTGAGCACCCTCATTTATATCCCGGTTGGAAGTCACTCGGCTTAGAGTGTGTTACCGGTTGGGTCGTTCCCTCCTTTCAAAGCGGGGAGGCAGGCCCTCTAAGGTTAAAAATGCAAATAAAATGAACTGGTCTAGCTTTGTGATCACCCAGTTAAGGGGAGAGCATACTCACCTACCATTCCAAACACATCAAGCATGGTGTAAATTTAACCTTCCTAGTTATACTAGATTCCTATCTTAACCAAAGGAAAAGTAATAACTAGATTTAACCCTACAACCAATTGTTAGTAGTTTCAATGTTTATCTTTGACAACGTTCTTGTAAATGTTTTTATAAAGTCTCTGACTATGTATCGAGGTCCTGCAACCCAAAAAATATTAATCAATTTTGAGAATCTAGAAAAATGACAGTAAAAACTGAATGCGCCATTACAGAGACCGAATGCGCTAAAACATAGACCGAATGCGCTAAACTACTAAATGCGTCAAAAGAACAGCTGAACGCACTAAAACTATAAATAACAGAATTAAAATTTTAAACTCCCTAACGTGCTAAAGCAGAGTGTGAACTCATTGGAATAGGGACCAAATGCATTGAAAGAACAACCAGATGCACCGAAACAGGCAACCAGATGCACTGAAATAGGAGCCAGACGCACCGCAGAAAAATTCGTATGCACCATTTCAGATATTTTGATGAAACCTGCCAAATGAAACTCAACAAAAAATTGATTAAATCACGGGGCTATGCCCTACAATGGGTGCCAATTTATGTGTGTCGCAAAGTATGTCCTACAATGTTAGTATAACACACCTTCATGAAATGCATTACTTAAAAGGAAATAAAAAGTAACATTAAATGAAACTATAACTTATCCTTCTAATTCATCCCATGGCTCTCTAATCCCAAGGAATCTTGCAAATTACGCTCTCAGATCTTATTATGGCTTCCCAATAACCTGCAAAGATTGACAACTCAAGAAACGAGATGCTTAAAATGAAATCTATATGCCTATGTTTGTGGATTTTTCAATAACTTGATGCATAGAAGATAAATGATCCTAAGATGGAAAGATGTTAAAATCTAACTGCTGAAATGATAATGATGATGAAATGCAAATGCTAAATTGAAGATGGAAAGAACTAAACTATCAAAATGAAAATGCCATTATTACACTAAAATGAGCTAAAAATGCAAAATAAACTAAAATTCTCTCCAAATTCTCTCACAAATACACTAAAATTGAGCAGCATAAACTTCTCTAAATCTTCACCTATGAAATGTTGTAGCAAAGGGATCTATTTATAGATTTTTCAAGCCTCAAGGTGATGTGGCAACAACGGACGATCAGGATTGTGATCCTACGGCATCAATGACAGAGCATCAGGAGGTTAGAGGGAATCAGGGAGATGGTTCCCTTCCACAAGACAAATTGCCAAGTGTGAAAGGAATCACAGAGTAGGAGAAGCCATGTGACTCAGTTTTTTCAAAATTGGTTGCAGATTTGTTGGAGATATTTCGTATTTTGCAATTTATAAAAATTCATTTGTGAGACACATGATGAGGTGG
Source organism: Sequoiadendron giganteum (assembly GCA_007115665.2). NCBI lineage: Eukaryota > Viridiplantae > Streptophyta > Pinopsida > Cupressales > Cupressaceae > Sequoiadendron > Sequoiadendron giganteum. The sequence goes on from CM021108.1 coordinate 380,913,512, forward strand.
CAAGTGAATTGGAGGTAGTTAGAAGAAATTTGTAGAAATGTGCTTAAATTGGATTAAAAATACAATTCAATAGGAGAGGGTAAATTAGAAAAATGACAAATAAATTCCTTTGTGCATTTTCACCAATTTTAGAAGAATATTCTAAATTCAAATTTAAAAGGAAGAGGGGAAATCAATTAAATAACAAATTGATTAATTTTTCCTTTTAATTAATTTTAGAAAGAAGGTGAATTTTGAAAAGAGGAAATAGAATATGAACCATATAAATAAATTTTACAATTTATTTATAATAGCAGAGGAATTTAGAATATTAATCAAATAGCTAGTATTTAATTAATGTGATGCTCAGACCATTTTTACGTGAATACAAGTATCATGATTTCAATGTTGGTACTACAATTCCTAGTTTGGTATCATGATTCTAGGTCAAGACCACAATATCATAGTATATATGATAGTTTTGACAACTTTTAACTAAACCACTAAATTTTGGGTTCTATATTTGTGAATTTCTAAATTTCTATGATAAATTAATGAATACTTCCTTTATTGGTATCAAACTAAAATATATATAGGTTCAAAGCTTAAACTATTATCTATCTTTCCATCAAATTTAAATTGGAACACTATAAACCAATAGTTTGATAATTTAGTTTCTATGAATATAGGGCCTAAGATGAGTAATTTTTATAGAAGTGCACCTTGAAACTTTCTTTCCTAAAAATATAATTCAAGTATCACACTTCCTAACAAATTTGGCCACATAATTGAACAATTTGGGCCACTAGTAACCTACTCTAATTATCTTGTGAGTAGTAGTATTTGACATAAAATATCCCCCACAAAACTCTTGACAACATTCATTGATAATTTTTACAATCCATTCCAACTCTAAAAATTTGAGGATCAATCCATCATGGTTCATCCACATTAATTGGCCTTATAGAAAACACACCTTTGGGAAGCCAACTCTAAGGTTCGCTTCTGATGGTCATTTATTCCTAGGGGACAATTGATGTTTTATAAATAAAAAACTATGTCTTTGTACCATGAATCATTCTTCAAAGGGAAAGAAAAATATGTTGAATCATAATATACCTAGTATACTTCTATCACATCCAATTTTGTTTCTATCATTAGCTTGGTAAGGTATGGACCTTTGGCTAGATTTATAGTTTGTACCTCCATATCATACTTTTGAATCTTGTTAATTCACTTACATATTTTACTAAAACTGCTTACTAAATGAATATGTCACTTACAGTAGTATGAGACACATATTTAATGATTATAGCTCCTACAAGGTAATTCTTAGAGCTTTTAATAGCCTTAATAAGAGTGTAAACATTTTTTTCCTTGATGGGGTAGTTCAATTCATAATTTGCAATGATTTAGTAAATAATTTGATTTTTTTTCATACCCATCAACATTTTTTATGAAGAAAAAAAACAACAATAATGTAGAAGGAAGCAAAAGAAAATAATTGAAAATGCTTTAAGATATTAGGGCTTACCAATACTAGTGCCTTTTAAGAGAATACTTAATTTCCATGAAAGATTGAATAAATTCATTATCTTAGATGGTTGATTTTCCTTTCTTGAGAAAATTTGAAACAACTTTAGTCTTCTTAGAAAAATAAAGAATAAACCTCCTAACAAAGTCAATTTATCCAAAGAAGGATTACTTTAACTCTTTTAGGGTCAATCCTCACTCCTTCCTTGGATGCTACATGCCAAATACACTTTTTTTTAGGATTGAAGGAAATCCCATATTCTAATCACCATTGGAAAATCAACTCTAGGTGTTTATAATGTCATTCAAATCCTTAGAATAAGCAGTTAAATCATTTTATTGATTACAATGATCTCATTCATAAAACCAACAGAGGAAACATCTATTTTCCTTTGGAAGGTTTCTCCTTCATTCTTGAGTTTGAAATAAACCTTTACATAAATGAAGATAGTCCATGGAGTTTTGAATGACATTTTATGTTGTTTATATTATTTAACCATATCCTTATTATACATTGAGAGGCATCCATCACTGACATCAACTTTGACCCTATCACTCTATGCAATAAATGATCCATGTTAGGTAATGGGTATTTTTTTTTAAGGGACTTGATGTTTAAATTTTTTAAATCTACATAGAGCCTTATGTCTCCATTCTTCTCTCGTGGGGAAAAGTTTGGATACCAACTTTTAATGTTTGGTTGACTTGATTATACCACTCTTTTAACTTTATTGATTATTTGTGTGTCTAAGGGGCTAGAATAAGGTTAATAGATCATTTTTTTATCTAAATGGGTCAATATCAAGCTCAAAAAGAATGGTGTGGTGGAAAAATTCCTCCATATGGGCTATTAATTCATCATATGACCAAGAAAAACACTTCTTGAACTTCCTCAATAATATAATTATCATTTCCTTCTTGACTAAATTCATCCTTTTACTAATGTAGATCATCTTAGGATTTTCTTTAGTACCTAGTTTCACACCTTCTACACCATCCTCATCGATCAACTTGCTCCTTGTCTTGTTGTATTTAAAATTATCAAACATCCTTTCAAGATACAAAAGACCCATTGAAATTTGGTATTATATTTGACCTTAATAATCTCATTTTTAAAGATGAATTATTTTTCATCTTCATTGAATACCTACCAATTGTATATGTTATCATGAATTCTTGGTTTGCTGAGAAATTCAACACTATACATGTAATGGGGTGATGTAAAAGAAGCGTAAAAATTTTGTTCTATGAAAACGAGGGAATTAGCTATAAAATAATAATTATACCCCTCCATTTGATATCAAAAGCATCAAATATGTCTATAGTGTGCCAAACAACATTCATCTAAATTCTCAATCTCTTCTCTCTGGCTATATATGAACCTCTAACCTGAGACATAATCGATTTTGAATCATCATATAAACTTACATATTTAATATTATACAAAGAGCTAAATTCATACCAAGTAGTAAAGCCTAATGTTTAACCATATTGTTAGTACTATCAAAACTTAATCTGAAATTAAATGTGTGAATATTGGCACCATTTCCTTCCTTAGAGAAAGCACCATCAAAATACATATCCCAAATTTATCATCATTTTCAACAACGAAGTTGAGGGTATGAAGTGGGGTTAGCATGATTACCAATATTATCATAAAAGAACTCAAGTATGTTACCTAGCTCACTTATGTATAAAGAATCTCATCTTTCTTCTTCTTCTAGCTCCTCTACAATGTGAAATATTTTCTTGTCCCTATACAATCATACATATTTTCCATATAATAGTACAACACGACATATAAAAAATCCATCTAGATATTACCACCTATTGAAGCTACCCATTTTATTGATAGAAACATACCCCACTTTGTTGCATAGTCAATAATGATTATTTCTATCATGAAATATTTACTAAGGTATGCAACAATTTTTACTTTCACATTATTGAAAACACTTAGAACATTGACTTCCATTGATTCTATTGCATAATGTTTACTATAAAACTTGAAATCGTTCAAGCTAAATTGATTCATGAACACAAGTGGAATTCCATTACTTGAAGCTCCAAAATCCAACAAGTAATTATGGACCAACCACCCTTTTATCAACAAGGTTGTAAAAAATGGATAAATAATTATTTGTTTTTCATGTAAATTATCCAAGGTAGATCTTAGGTGTCACTTGAGTTTTGGCTTCAACATTTTAATTATAATTGGATTTATCCATATAATTAATTGGATGTTCAAATGTGGTTTGAGCATTGATGTACAAAAATTCCATCTCTCTATCCTTAAGGATTCTAAGCAATTCCCTCACTAGTACTTAGACCTTGAGTTGGATCAATACAAGGGCCACATCATTGAGGACATATTTTTGCAAAGGAGTAGAAAAAAGTATAGTTATGTTATGGGTATCGGGGATGAAAGGAATTACTTGATCACTATTTGTGACACCCTTTTAACTAATGATGTTTCCAACTCCTTCGAGTATATCATTCCCTTCACGTGAATTTTTATTTATATGATTTGGATTTTCACTTGCATTAGTTGCTTTAGTATTTTCAGCATTGCTTTCCAATTTGGTTACATTTTTGTTCCTCAAAACATACATTTTTCATGTAGAGTTATTTGGCATAGACAAATTTTCTTTTATGATGGATTTTTCAGCCTTGTTTACATTCTTCTCTACAACATCTTTGTTCCTAATTCCAATATCCATATTTTTCTTTTATCTATTTATGTGTAATAAATACTTTTGGTACAACTACATTTTTAATGTTGATTTTTGTATTCTCTTTTATATCCTTAAGTTGATACTCACTTTGCACTACAAGATGGTTGCATCAATAAGAGCCCTTATGCTTTCAGTTAAAGGTTTTCCTCTTTGTATCTTTGTTACATGAGTATCCTTAGATAACAACAAACCAATTTTCTAAGGTGAATAATGCCTTATTTGGAATTCGGCTTTGCTAGTCCAAGAGGGACAAAAAAAGTAATTATAGGGAATGAAAATACACCTTACAAAAAACCATACCCATTGCATAGAACACTCCTATTTATTTATCACTAGGTTCCTATATGTTGGTTTGACAAAAAAAGGGCTATATAAATTCATGAAGTAGATGACCAACCACATAAATAGTTTGAATATGTTACTCAAATAACCCCTAATGATATTACAAACATCTAGAAATGAGAGTAAGAAAAACAAAATCAACACAATATGAAACACCTTGCAAAAAACCATACCCATTTCATAGAACACTCCTATTTGTCTATCACTAGGCTCCTATATGTTGGTTTGACAATACAAGGGTTATATAACTTCATGAAGTAGATGGTCAACCATGTAAATAGTTATAATATGTTACTTAGATAACCCATAATGATATTACAAACATCTAGACATGTAAATTAATGTTATTTGTTTTGAATGTGTTGGTGAGATGGGAGGTTGAGCACAAAATGGACAAGTGCCTTATCTAGTAGGGAAAACAAAGTTTTAAGTTTTGTGAAAATAAAAACACCATTTAGAACCCACTCTCTGATACCTTAATGAAGGTAGTATCAAGGACTACATCCCTCACTTTCATGTACATAATATAGGCTCCATGTATGTAAACAATTAGGTAAAAAATTTATAGAAAATCTAGTTGAATATAACTTAGTTATCCATGAACAAACCTACACACTTCTTGTGTTATTTTGATAATATACCCTATAAAATATTTATAGGGAGTTTCAATACCTACAATTGATAAATTAATAAAAAAATTAGCACTAATATCAATAAATGTGACTAAAAATACCAATAAGAACATCAAAACCACATATATTATTCATGGATACATTAAAAACATGAAAACTATACACTTTAAAGAATTAATCTTGGATTAAAAAATGGTATCACACCTTTGGGATGAAACCTAAAAAATATAATACAAAAGAATTCCCCAAACCTATTGCTATAAGGAATCCCTAATGATCTATAACCCTTACTATTTTATTTGAGCTCTACAAAAAAAATCATCCTCTCTTTTCATTAAAATCTTGTGTATATATATCAACACCACCATATGATCTTATGGGAATAGCCAAGGTTGTTTACAACTACATAGGTTGCTCATACTTGGTTGCATTATCTCCACATTTCCATATACTTGAAATCATGCACTCTACATCAAAAACCATATGACTTTGTACATAAATCATGTCTCTAAGGGGTTCAAAAGTAGCAATAGGTGTTTGAAATTACTCCCCAATTTAATCACAACCATTTCAAGACCATTAATGGAATATTAGGTTGTGTAGGGAGGTAGATAGTTTCATCTATTTTCTTGCAATAATTTAATGAATAAATCAACATTGTGACTTTGGTATGTGAAAAAAGGTAAAACCCAACCATTTTTTGAGATGGATAATCTCAAACAAGCATGAATACTATCAAAAGCTATAAATCAACCATCAAATTGATTGTAGCATAGTCACCCACATCTTCCATAATTAAAATCTTAAAAAAATACACACACATGGGACAAACAATGGTTTTATAGTGGAAAAATACTTTTGGAGTAGCTAAGGGTCAAATCCACTCATTAATGGTGTTTTGGGAAGATCTAGCTAGTAACAGAGGTAATCTAGAACAAATGAAAAAGTTTGATGTGATAAAAAAGGTTAGGATAGGATATGTGGAGTTCCATTGTAGGATTAGAGGTCAATACTAGACATGGTGATGAAATTTTGGAAGTCCATCAAAACTCCATAGAAATATGAAATGAGAAAATTAAGTGATTTAAAGAAATGTGGGGAAAAGAAGAGAAATAAAAGGCCAAGACGGGATGTCCAGATGGAATACTAGAATTCCATATGAAAAGGATTAGAGGGAATATAGGAAAACACAAAAGGACAAGAGGTACATGCTTTCATTGAAAGATCAAAGGTTGAGACTAGATATAGGGATGCAAATCAAAAGTCCAATGAATTTAAAATATATATATTAAAATGAGTGATTCAAGGATGCATGGAAAGGATGTGGAATAGAAGGTACAAACATCTCAATCTCCAAAGTAAATATACAAATGGATGAAGGGACAAAACATTTGTTGAAAAACTTTGTAGGCATCCAATATAAAACCAATGGTTAGAAGTGGAGGAAGACTTGGAGAAATTCCAAAGGTCTAAAAGTGTAATAGAATATACAAAAAGGAAACTAGAAAAAATGAGAAAAAATTGAGGGACAAGAGGATTAGAGGGGAGGAAGAATGTAAATGGAATATGTTTGTACAAACCCCATAAATTTTCAAAAGGGAACAAAGTGTAAAGGTTAAAGACAAAAATTTCCTAGAGGCCAAGAGGTCAAGAGACTAGAAAAATAAAATAACTATGTAAGAACTATGAAAGTCTATAAATTAGAGGAAATATAAGATTGTGGGGATTTAAAGGATGATGGGTGGTTAGGACAACAAACATAAGTTTGGATATTCATTGAAAACCCACAAGTTGATGGAATGAAGAAAAATTAAAGGAAGAAGGGAGTTGATAGCCTTTGTGAAACTTCTAACTATGATTGGAAATTAAGATAGGAGGTAGGATGATCAAAAGAGGTTTTCTAGTCCATTGGAACTCTACAAATTTTCTAAAATTGAGAATAATGACCATAAACTTCCCAAACTTGGAACTATTTTGGATTTTTGCAACTTCCGGCACATGATATGAATATGGGGTATGAAGAGGAAAAATAGTGAATTTTTACCAAGGGAGAGCCATTTGAATATTTATCAAATCATTTATACTTTATGGGTACAAAAAAATCAATGTACAAAGGGTCTATGATTTAATAAATTTGAGCATTATCAGATAGGGTGCAATCACAATCTAGCCAAAGGTAGTGGCATCCAAAAATATTTTCTTGGTGACCCCACCTTATGGACCTAGTGCAAAAACATCCTAGATACTCTAAATAAATTCATGAACTTTAACAATATCATTGAATCTACCTACATAATATATATCTACAACACATATTTATCATTTGACCTTGATGTTTCCAAATCTCCCAAATTTTATTCACCTTCCTATATATGGCTAGTAATTTTTTCCAACTCATACATGTGTATTTCAAAAAAAATCCTTCACCAACCAGTGAGACTCACCCTAAACTTCATTTAGATAAACTAATCTATCACTCTCACAAAGAAACTTACAAGGGATAGTAGTCATAAAATAAGACATCAAGAAACATAAAAAAATTTATATTTTCATGTCCATGTGAAAAAAAATTACTTTTCAATTTGGTTAACCCTATGTTTTTGTTAGGTTTTTTTTTATTATTATTTGTTCACGAATTGAAAGCTCACTAACCATACCTTTTTCTAGCTATAATTTTTTATAAATTGCCTCAAATTTGGCCAACAAAGTGTATAAATTTTCAAACACCATCATTCCCTAATGATACATATCATCAATCCATTTCTTGATATTTTCCCATATGCAATTAGCTAATCTAATTATCTATGCTCATCAATATATTATAAAAAATAAGGTATAAATTTTGTAGTTTAGGCTAAAAGACAAGTAATAAAATCTCAAAGTTCTTTGATTTTAACTTTCAAATATTTTCTTGTATTCTCTATAATTTAGGAATATTAATTGATATTTTAGTGGTTGTAAAAAATAAATCAACATCTTCGTGACATCTACTAGCCCCTAATTTTATAAGTTTTTTGGTTCAATATCATATGTGGGTTTCTCCTCTAATAGAATAAAAATATCCATAATGCAATGACCATGTTTAGTTCTATTTACCCTAGACTATCTCTTGCGATTTTATCGCTCCAATTATAAAATGAAGATGAAAGTGCAGTGTAGATAATTTTCTATGAAGACATGATTTTTCTCTTTTTATTACCCATGGATCTCACCCATTCAAGTGATTTTTTTAATTTATCCCACATTATTAGATAATTTATAATTAGAGAAGTCATATTAATGACATGAGCTTAGGTTGGAGAAGGGATAGTATAAATTGGAGATAAATAAAATTGAGAATAGGTTGGAAATTGAATAAGAGGTGGAATATAAGATTCTTGATCTATGGATTTTAAGGCAAGATCCATGAGTATTTGAGGTGAATATGGTCTAATTAGTGATGTATAATGGAATCAAGAATAAGCTAGAGTAGGAGGGGAAATAGGATAAGAAAATGTAGAAGTAGAATACATGATCCACACTCCATGACTATGTAAAATAGTGAAAAAACTCCAACACTCTTCTTGGAAATTAACTTCAACTTTCCATGTACATCATATATAAATTTTTATTTACCCTTTAATATCCTATATATAGCTTTTATTATCTTATATTTATAAATTTTATTTCACCTTCCAAATTGTGGATCTACAAATGTCTAATTTTGGATTTTATTCATGAATTATTACTCGCCTTTATAGAGTGTGCATTTCTCAATGGAAAATAGTCTTTCTAACTTTAAAAGTTAATAAACCTTTGCATAGGCATTATCTTCAATATAATAATACAATTATTCAATTCAAACATATTTTCCTTGATAATGGTATCTACTTCAATATAGAGGGAAACACATAAAAATCTTTAGAAAATTTTCCAACTCCCTTTAGAGTGCACACTCATGTATAGTGAGGAATTTTTTTTTGTCTATTATAAACCTACCAAAGTTCAATATGGTTTTCATCCCATTATAAATTTATGTTTGTCTATTGAGATACAAATTTTTGGCAAGCTTTACACTATCATGTATCTCCTTTATCAAGCACATATCTATCTATAAAACCATATATTTAAGAGTTTAAGCATTGTCTAAATTTCTTACATAGATGCACTCCTTTATACTTGTAGACACCTAAATTTGACCCCTTTACATAAGGTCAAATTTGTTCCTTTCATTAATCCACTTCATCCCTTTCATCAAACGTTAATTAAATTATTTATTTAATTAATGTTCCCCCTTTACCTAAAATTCCTAAGGTATTTATTTTAATCAATTAAATACTTTATACATTAGCCCACTTCATCTCTATATTAAATAAATGCAATCAATTTATTTAATTTAGTCAATTATCCTTTTCAATTTTTAATTCATTCTTTCTCTCCCCTTGTCACATCCTCCATAATCCTTTCACTAAACTATATTAATTTAATTAATCCTTCATTAAAATATGCATATCATTAATTAGGATTAATATCACATCCTCCAAATCTAGCCACTTGTCTGTAATCCCTCATTAATTAGCTTAATCACCTGCTTGCACAATCCTAATCCTAATCACTTACCCCTTTTAACATGTCCTTAAGTCAACCCTTATGGTACTTACCTTTTTTGGGTTGACCTCTTCCCCATGTGAATTAAAAATTCACACTTATTCCCCCCATGTACTTGTCTTCCCCATGGCATCTCATATGTCACATCGTTCCCAAAGGACAAAGACCTCTTTTAGGGGAATCTTATTTTGCATTTTCATCTCTTCCAAAAAGTGAATTTTTTTTTTTAATTTCTTCAAGGCCTTCACCACCCCCCATGTTGACAAGGGATGATTTTCTAAAAGTCATCACTTGTCATTTTCATCCCAACTTGGGGACAAGGGATAACTTTTTGGGGAAATCCTCTTCCATCCCAAGGTACTTGCAAGTACCTTGGGACCACATGACCTCTTCCATGTCATTTGTACCCTTGCCATCTTACCTTGTCCTTTGGACACTTCACCCACCACATGGCAACTTGTGAGTCCTCAACTCATCATAGCCCTTCATCTTGTCCATGGTGGCTCAATCTTGACCGTTGAATTATCTAAAGAATTCAACTTCATCTATAAATAACCCCTCTTTTCATTCATTAAGCTAGTTATAAAGTTGATGCCTTCATTGTCAAACTTATGCTCTCTAGCCATTTAGCCATTTTAGCCATTGTTATTGCAACTCTCTTGCATTTTGCATTTTACCCCCTAGTCATTTTTGCATCCATCCATCCTCATTTATCAACTAGCTAACATTGTCGTCATAAGCATATCATCCAAGGAGCACACATCTAAAACATCATCAAGGGCCAACCAAGGATCAACACAAGCAAAAGGTATATCTACTTTGTTGTTTTATCTTTCCTTTGTTTGTGTTTTACATAGCCCAATCTTGAGGTGGTTTAGTGTTGTTTTTTATCTTGCATTCTTTAGTTAGTTTTACATATTAGGAGATAACAAATTTCACTACACACATTTATGGCACGCCCGGTGGGACCCACATCACGAGTCCTTTGTTTTAACATTTTTTGTTGTTTCAAGTTTTGCAGATTCTGACATAGAGGGGCGACCTTGCCCACTGTTTGGGTGGCCCTGACCTAAGTTTGGGTGGCCTTTCCCAAGAGGGGTGGCCTTGTCCAAACAACAGACTTTTTGTTGTTGTTATTTTCATTGTTTTAACCCCGATTTGCTTGCAGATTCACAGAAGACCAACCTTGCCCAGGAGGGGTGGCCTTGCACAAACAACAAATTGTTCTGCTATTATTTTTATTATTTTAACCCCTATTTGCTTGTAGATTCACAGAAGACTGACCTTGCCCAAGAGGGGCAGCATTGCCCAAATAGTAGACTGTTTCTGTTGTTATTTTAACTATTTTAACCCTTGTTTGCTTGCAGATTCATAGAAGACCGACCTTCCCCAGGAGGGGCGGCCTTGCCCAAACAACAGACTATTTTTGCTATTGTTTTCACTGTTTTAACCCCTGTTTGCTTGCAGATTCACAAAATACTGACCTTGCCCAAACAACAGACTATTTGTGTTGTTATTTTCACTATTGTAACCCATGTTTGCTTGCATATTCACAAAAGACCGACCTTACCCAGGAGGGACGGCCTTGCCCAAACAACAGACTATTTCTACTGTTATTTTCATTTTTTCTAACCACTATTTGTCTGTAGGTTTATAGAAGACTGACCTTGCCCAAGAGGGGTGGCCTTTCCCAAATAGCACACTATTTCTACTATTATTTTCATTGTTTCTGATCATTGTTTGTCAGCAGGTTCATAAAGGGGCGGCCACACCCAAAACATAGAGGCAGCCATGCCCAACAAATAGAATCCTCTTGTCAAAGACAGAAAAAAAAACTACTGATAAGTGTGTTGCAGGTGGAGAAATTGTATTTAATTGGTTTTGTACTTTTAGGTCTTTAAACTAGGAACATAGTTTAATTAAAGGGTCAATTTGTATCTGCTTGTTGTGCTTGTGAATGGGTTGTTGACGTATCCCCTCCCCTTGCACCTCTTTGGCAATCCTAGGTGATGAGAAATCGCAACTCACTCTTGTCGAGCCAACCTAGAAGATTATAGTGTGTCAAAGTTCTCCCCTTGCGCTTCGTGCGAGCTTGGGGACCAACCGAGACGTCTAGTGTATTCTTCATTTAGTGGGACCTGCTTGGGGATTTCATCACCCCATGGGACGATTCCAACCACGTGTTACTAGTGGGGTATATAAAGGGGGGAAGAAAAATTTGTACCTCAATCGAGTCATGTCATGTCCGGTAGAGCGTCGAAGCTAGGGTGATTCCTCAATAGACATGAAGGGTTGGTCTGAGCTCCCAGTCTCTCGTTGGCTACTCCCGACTCACACTTATAGATGGGTTGGTGTTCACGGTTGTGCCCCACGTACCTTGTTTATATTGAGGATGCCACTAGAAAACTTTTTAAGCCTAGATAGAGGACCGTGTTGGCCATACCCTTAATACTAGAACTAGGCTTGTGTTGTTTGAGGTGCTTTCTTATGAAAAACCAGTACTTGTCAGTCAATTTTGGCCTTTTACTTGTTGTTTTCCATCATTTTCCATCACTATTTTTGACTAAGTTAAGTTCAAACCAGTACACAGAAGTGACATTTCCCTCAAGGGGTGACCTTTCCCTCAAGGAGCGTCCCTACCCCTTTGTTTCAACTACTGTATAGCCCATTTAAGTCCAACTTTTGCCAAGTTTTTACTGTTTGAGCGACCCTGCCCACTATTTGGGTGACCCTTACCTAATTTTGGGTGGCCTTGACCTAAAGGGGTGGCCTTCACCTAATTTTGGGTGGCCTCAACCTAAAGGGGTAGCCTTGCCCTCTGAAACAGCCTTTTTCAGCCTTTGGTCATTGGTCGTTACCCTATTTTTGGAGCCTATTTTCTGGTTTCAATTGTTGTTCCCTCGAACGGAGTACCCATTTACCCAAGCCAACCATTTTTCCATCTATTCGGATTATCCATTTACCTATTTCGACCCTACCCCTTTCTTTCAACTGTTGTTTAGTTTGTTTAAGTCATAACTTTTACCAGGTCCTTCCTGTTTGGGTGACCCCACCCACTATTTGGGTGACCCTGACCTAAGTTTGGGTGGCCTTGACTTAAAGGGGTGGCCTTGACCTATGTTTGGGTAGCCTTCACCTAAAGGGGTGGCCCTGTCCTCCGAAATAACCTTTTTCAACCTTTGTTCATTAGTCGTCACCTTGTTTCAGAAACTGTTTTTTGATTCTGATTATTGTTCCCTCATTCGGAGTACCCGTTTACCTATTCAAACCATTCGTTCATCCATTTTGGATATCCATTTGCTTGTTCCAAGCAATCATTCCCCCTTTCTGACCAATTATTCACCTGTTTTGGGAAGTCATTCACCCGTTCTGACAAACCATTTTCTCGTTCCAAGTGTTGTTCCCTCATCTAGGGTACCTGTTTACCCCTCCCGACCATCCATCTATTTGTTCTATCCATTCCATGTAATCGTTCACCCATTTCAGTAATCTATTTGTCCATTTTTCAACATCGTTCAATTTTCCAAAGGCTTGTTTGGGCGGCCCTGACTTGGACAGGTGGCCCTGCCCACCTGGACAAATGACCCTGCCCACCTGAACAAGCGGCCCTGACCTGGACAAACGGCCCTGACCTGGACAAGCAGCCCTGCCCACCTAGACAAGCAGCCCTGCCCACCTGGATAGGAGGCCCTGACCTAGATAGGTGGCCCTACCCAGCTAAACGGGTGGCCTTGACCTGGACAAGCAACCCCACCCCTTTGGACATGCGTCTTTGCCCTAAGACAGGCAACTAAAAACCTTCTCATTCTCTGAGTCGTTCACCGCAAATGGAAGATCTCGTCGTCATCCTTCTCATCTAAAAATCTCATCGTTTCATTAGTCTGATCATCCAGAAGTATCCTAGGACCCCCTTAGATCTTGTGTCCATCATCAAATCATCCATCCCAATCATCTAGACTTCGTTTTGAGGGTTTTGATTTTGTGTAGAAACTTTCGAAGGCCATAACATTTGACTTAGGTGCCCGATTGGGCTTAAATTTTTGGGTGGTTGCATTATGAGGTGGCATGTGGATTCCCAATTGACCTTGCATCCAAAGTTAATTAGACCCTGTTTCAGCACATTTTCGAAGCCTCAAACTTTCATCTTAACCCTCAAAATCGAAATCTAGTGTTTTTTTTCTAGTTTTTGAAAAATTGTTTTCATTAATGACTCGAAATGCATGTCTCAAATTTGGGATGTTTGTTGTCAATTCATCCTACCTTAGTTTTCGGTATTTTTTGGGAAAAAAATGGACTCTCAAAGGTATGACTATGAAATTTCCTAAAATGGCAAAATTTGATTTTTTTTTGAAAACTACCAAATCTGGCAAAAATATGATTGTCAACACCTTACGTCCTCTAGTTAAAACCCCTGAACATCGTTTCGAATCAATCCTATCATATCCTCCGATCCAATCCCAATCTAAGCCTTAATCCAATTCTAATCTAAGCTTTAATCCCATCATCTGAGTCTGAGCTTTAATCTAATCCTAATCTCAGCTTTAATCTAATCTTAATCTGAGCTTTATCCAATCCCGCTCTAAGCTTGACCTAAATCCTGATTTGAGCTTTAGTTCATTTCCATCCAAAATATTTGATCCATCTTATTTATCCTTCATCATCATGAATCCTTATCCCCCTCTCGCACGACCAATAATAGTAGTCAAGGGGAATCCTAACAACGTTAATGACGATAACGAAAGTCTTGTTGATCACAAAGAATGTAATATAGATCCCCTTGATGTTATCATTGCTAGAAATATTTTTCCAATCGCCTCCAAAAATCCAACTACTCCTCCGAACTATCCCACCATGCCTTCATCAGCATCTACTAACAATCCTTACGCTACCCTTGACAAGGGATATCCAACATCCTCACCATCAACATATTCATCATGTCCTCCCTCTCAACCTCTATCCTATCCAACATCCATATCCTCCTATCCTTATCATCATCAACAATCCTAATACGTCTACCTTAATCCCACATACCAATCTAACCATCTTAATCCAACACCCACAACTTTCTATCACAATCCCCCATCCCAATATTCCTCTTATCCTAATCCACCATCTCAATCTTCTTATCCTAATCCATCATCCCTATCCTTCTATGCCAACCCACCATAAATGTCTTCCTATGGTATTTCACCACCTCAATCTTCCTATTCTAATCCAACATGCACACTTTCCTATCACAATCCCCCATCTCAATATCCTTACCTTAATTCCACATCTCTCCATCCTAATCCTCCATCCATGTCCTCCTACGCGAATCCACCACCAATGTCCTCTTGTCCTAATCCCTCATCCACATCTTCCTACTATTACCCACCATCCCAATCTTCCCAACCTAATCTAGCATCCACATCCTCCTATCTTAATTCATCATTTGCATCATCTTGCATCACTCCCCCCTTCACCACATTATATCTTAATCCTCCCTCTAATCCTAATCCACCAATCCCTAACCCTAATCCTCCATCTCCTCCTACTCATCCATCCAATCCCATCCCCACCTCTAATCCTAATCCACCAATCCCTAATAATAGTCCTCCAACCATCCCTATTGCTCCATCCATTCCCATCACCCGACCTAATCCTACATCCCGTCCAAATGCCATCCAAGGACTCATGACAAAAGAGACACCACGCCCTCCTATTTTACCATGTATAGTCACTAGTGATGAGGCCCTCCTCTGTCCTACACCTATCACTCCCATTACCATTCCTGACACCATCCATATGGTTGAGCCAATCCAACCCTTCAAATCCATTGAATCCCTATCTTATACTGCTAGATCCACCCAATCCATTGGAGACATCCAATCCCCTCCTCCTCATCCTAATATTACGAAACTACATGAATCCTCTGCTCTTCCATCTTACCCACTTGAGGAGTCCCCCCAACACTCTTCCACACAAGATGAGTCATGCAAAGATCTTAATCCAAAGCATTCAAACAAAGATCCTTCCATCTCATCTACTTCATCTGAAGAACATAGCCTTCCATCCATTTCATCTCATAGTCCTCCTCCTCATCCAAATCCTGATCCTACCATCCCATTTACCCCATCTCAATATCACACTAGATCATCCGCATCCCATAATCCCCTTTATGCTCAAGATCCAATCACCCCATCTCTTGAACCCTTATCACCCACTTCCATAAATCCAGATCTTTCCACACCACCTAACCCCTCTCCTGATACCTTACCACTCATTCCTCTTGATCAGGATGTTGTTATCCTCTCATCTCCATCGCATGATCCTCCATCGATGCCTAGCCTTGTCACCCCAACACCACTTTTATATCACCTTGGCAACATTACACTCATCCATGGTGGTCTTCTTGTAGAACAAAAACAAAGTATATGCACCACCCATCCTCCTTCACCTAATAATGCACTCACATTATGCTCCCAAAATAATAAGCATCCTACCATAGATCACATGCACAAGAACATGAGCTATCAAGGAAAAGGTTTAGGCCTTCATGAGCAAGGTATTTTAAATCCCATCCAGGTGAAGGAACATCCAAGCACACATGGTCTTGGATATATCTCCCAAGACTCACACTCCAAATATGTTGGTACAACCTCCGTACATCCTAAACAATCCTCTTCTAAAGGCATAAGAGTTACTTCTCACCGATCCACCAAATCATTTATCGCCATCCCCCCTCCTCCATCATATTCCCTCAAAACAACCGTCCATCTTCCTCCTTCACCCTCTAAGTCCATTTTGGGTCCTTATGTGCCTCCATCCACCATTGCTCATCCTTCCTCTACTGCATCTACTTTGGTTCCTTATATCCATCCACCTAACCCCACACATCCTCCCTATATAAAGTCAATTTTGGGCCCTTATATCCCAAAATCAACTCCTCCATCTCATCCTTATCATCCCCTCATCCATCCATCACCTATCCCTAGCACACATCACCAGAATCCTACATTCATAACTTCTAATTAGGATCAACAAAGGAGCCCCTCCATGCATGCTATCTCGTATCCTCCATCCACATATCCTCATTAAAATCCTACTTCTATCACTCCATCCATATCCTCTCTACATCATCCATCTCCCCATACCCATCCCATTGCTACTAAAAGCACTTTGGATGCCAAAGCACAAATGTATAAATCCAAACATCCACATGAATCTAAAACTCCTCATGTCCCCTTCACAAGAAATGTTGAGAAAAATCAAATCCACAATCCAAATCATTCCAAACGGCCACAAAGGCCCACTAAAACAAAAATCAAAACTATGTGGATTCCCAATAAGAAAGAGGTCATGCCTTCAAATGAGAAAAAGACATCCAAAGTTTTTAAACCCAAATCTACTCATTCACCTCCTCAATCTCCTAAATCTTTTTTGGTTCCTTATGTACCATATTCTCTCTCCCAACGCCTCCATCATCGCTGCATTCTGCATCCATCAACGCTCCTATCATTTCACATCCACCACATGTGCCAATGTTGGTCCTAAACTCCTTCCCCATCACACATACACTCCATCATTCCATCCATACATTTTCCAACACCCCATCCACTATCCCTCATATCTCCCCCATCAAATCCCTTTAATCCATCCTCTTACATAATCCATCCATTCTACTAAGGTTGTACCAACATCCAATGGTTGCTTTACACATGGGCTCTTTTTACCTCCTATGGAACTTGATGCTTGAGTCCTTCATCCATCCCCTTTATCATATGTATTCTCATCCATTTATACATTCATCCCTATGCTTATTCATCTCCATCCGTATTTCTGTCTAAAAAATCAACAAAATCAAAAAAATAAAAAATAAATTTAAAAATTTAAAAAAAAAAGAGAAAAAAAAAAAGAAAAAGAAAAGAGAAAATAGTAAAGAGAAAATCATTCATCCAATGGTGAAAACTTTGCAAACCAGCACCTTGGATAAGTGCCATGATGAAAACCTGGAAAATAAGTGTCATGCATAAATCCCTTATCTAGTGTACTTCCATGATTGGGGGTAGCATCCACTTACAATTTACTATCCTCCATCTCCTACATCTACCTATCTTCCACATCCTACATATCATCTCCCATTTGTATCTCATCCATCCATCTTCCTTGTGATCTTGACCTAGATAGGGGCACATATATATACATGCTTTGGACACCTCTTGGCATATATTCCCCTCATCCATACACTATTCTCCTCATATACTTTTTTTATCCATTCATATTATCTACATCCATCTACCTTAATCATCCATCCATCATACCAACAGCCATATCCCTTCCTTACCCATATCCCGTATCTATGTCCATCTTACTCCTTATCCACTCATCCTACTATCCCTCTTGCCTCGTCACTCATGACACATCTAGAGTGGGGGAATCTCCTTAGTTGTGATAAAGTCCTTGGAGATATCATCCATCCATCCCTCCAAGTAATCCTTTCCATCTCCCATCCATTTATCCATCCATCCGCGAGATCCCTTCCATCTACCAAATCCTTATCTTCCTATACTCTCCTCCACTAGTCCTTTTTCAAAATATCCCGCCCATCTCCCTATCCTTATCTTCCTATCCATCTTCCCAAATCCTTATCCCTCTATCCACCTATCCTAGCATTTTTCTATCTCCCCATCTTTATCAATCCATCCATTTACCTCTATTTTCCTCCTATCTCATAATCCCTTGTCATTGGTATCTAGTTATAGGCTACTAAAATGCAATTCAATGTTGTACATTATATATTCCTAATATCTTCTCATTTTCATCCATTGTATCATCCTCCCAATTCATCTTTCGATGATTTGGATAACTATCCCATCCCTGAGCTTCATCTTATGCATATCGACCATCCTATCCACACAGCCTATCCTAGCTCATCATATCAGCTCTATCCTTTTATCATGGTCATCTCCTCATCCCTTGTCCATTATTTTGCAAACTATGTTGCCCCTGTGCTTTCACGTAGGCAAGTCCAATCACTTGATCCACCCTTGGGGCACTTTTTCCTCCACATTCCATCACCATTTTTCCGCTTTTCAATCTTCATCATCATTTGTATTTTGTCCCTTGTCAAACCATGTTGCCCCTACGCTTTCACATAGGCAAGGTCGATCATTTAATCCGCCCCTAAGGCTCTATATTTTGTCTCTCTTGTCATCCTCCATCATCTGTCCTTGGCCTTGTATCGAACTACATTGACCCTGCACTTTCACGTAGGCACAACTAAATCATTTCATCCGCCCCTCGGTCATTTTTTTGGTCTGTGTCCTCCATCGTGGTCTCCATTATCCTCTTTTCAATTTTATCCATTGTCTTTTATCGAACTACGAGGGCTCTACACTTTCACGTAGGCAAGGTTGATCTTTGATCAACCCTCGACCCCTAGGTCTTTAGGGTGATTCAGTCTTGTGTCTTGTGTCTTTTTGTCAAATTATGTCCTTATCTCGATGGTACCTCACAAATGGAATCCATTTGTGTCATAAGATCTAATCAATTTCAGATACCCATGTCATGTCGATCAACCAATCTATGCTCCATCTTTGGTCTCAACAAGATGTATCCTTGCTAACAGACCGCATCAACCCATCCATCATCTTGATCCTATGGAAAAGTATGTTTTGAAATAGATTGCAATCTTTTCATTCTTTTGGTTTTTGTTTATCATTTGAGCTCCCTATCATCACTTGGCAAGGCTTCCATGATCTATCATATTACGGATTGTTTTGATTGGTTAACATAGGGGCATATCTTGATCTTTGAATTTTTTTGTCTTCTTAGTTGTCCCATGCAATACCCACCAAGACCCCTGAGGTCTTGTGTTATGCTGGGACATCCTTTTATGCTTGTGGTTATCTCAATACCTGGCCCAACCAAAGTCATCATGACTTTAGGGTGTTGGGATAGCCTTCTTGTTTGTTGTATTTTTTTATGCATTAGACACTAATCTGCCTTAGTTCCACATACCATGGTATCTGGTGTCTTATGCTAATCACATCTCCATCCAATCCTAATACATTCACTTTAGCGCAAATCATCTAATCACATAATTGGTCTTGTTCCCAACCTTGCTACAAGCCTTGACCCTATCATCATCATCGTCGTCATCATCATCGTCATCATCGAGATGTATCTTTCCCTATCCTTTTGTGTTATATTGGGATATATCCTTCCCTCATCAACAACACTATCATCATCGTAACTAGCAAGATGTATCCTTCCATATCCTTGTGTTGTTATGGGATGTATCCTTCCCTCATCAACAACACTCTCATCATGATGTATCCTTCCCTATCCTTGTGTTGTTTTGGGATGTATCTTTCCCTTATCAACAACGCTCCATCAACCATCAATCCATCCTGGCTTGTAGCTTGACTGGGGCAATGACATATTTGTACTGGAATCCATATATTCTTGTCTTTATCTCTTCATATCATCATCCTCTCTCATCCATGACTTTGCATCATCTCATCCATTTCGAGAGCACATCTGTGTTCTCTTAAACCCACATGTCCTTTTGAGGGAGCATCCTCAATCCCTAATGTTCATCTTCTCTCTCATCATCTTTCCTCCTAGTCACTCCTTGAATGACTGGGGCGTCTTCATTAATTTAACCATCTTCTTCTAAGTGCTATATTTTTATTTTCTTTGAAATGATGCTACTTCATAACACCATCTCAAAGAGGGGAAAACTGTTGACACCTAACTTTGACCCCTTTACATAAGGTCAATTAATTTCCTTTCATTAATCCACTTCATCCCTTTCATCAAACGTTAATTAAATTATTTATTTAATTAATGTTCCCCATTTTCCTGACATTCTTAAGGTATTTAATTTAATCAATTAAATACTTTATACATTATCCCACTTCATCTCTAAACTAAATAAATGCAATCAATTTATTTAATTTAGTCAATTATCCTTTTCAATTTTTAATTCATTCTTTCTCTCCCCTTGTCACATCCTCCATAACCCTTTCACTAAATTGGATTAATTTAATTAATCTTTTATTAAAATGTACATATCTTTAATTAGGATTAATGTGACATCCTCCAAATCTAGCCACTTGCCTGTAATCCCTCATTAATTAGTCTAATCACCTGTTTGCACAATCCTAATCCTAATCACTTACCCCTTTTAACATGTCCTTAAGTCAACCCTTATGGTACTTACCTTTTTTGGGTTGACCTCTTCTCCATATGCATTAAAAATTCACACTTACTCCCCCCATGCATTTTTCTTCCCCATGGCATCTCATATGTCACATCGTACCCAAAGGACAAAGACCCCTTTTAAGGGAATCTTCTTTTGCCTTTTGGTCTCTTCCAAAAAGTGAATTAAAAATTAACTTTTATTTCTTCAAGGCCTTCACCACCCCCCATGTTGACAAAAGATGACTTTATAAAAGTCATCACTTGTCAATTCCAGCCCCACTTGGGGACAAGGGATAAATTTTTGGGGAAATCCTCTCCCATCCCAAGGTACTTGCAAGTACCTTGGGACCACATGACCTCTTCCATATCATTTGTACCCTTATCATCTCACCTTGTCCTTTGGACACTTCACCTGCCACATGGCAAGATGTGAGGGCTTGTGAGTCCTCAACTCACCATAGCCCTCCATCTTGTCTAGGGTGGCTCAATATTGGTCATTGAATTCTCTAGAGAATTCAACTTCTTCAATAAATAACCCCTCTTTTCATTCATTAAACTAGTTAGAAAGTTGATCCCTTCATTGTCAAACTTATGCTCTCTAGCCATTTAGCCATTTTAGCCATTGTTATTGCAACTCTCTTGCATTTTGTATTTTACCCCCTAGCTATTGTTGCATTCATCCATCCTCATTAATCACCCAACTATCATTGTCATCATAAGCATATCATCCAAGGAGCACACATCTAAAACATCATCAAGGGCCAACCAAGGATCAACACAAGAAAAAAGGTATATCTACTTTGTTGTTTTATATTTCCTTTGTTTGTGTTTTACACAGCCCAATCTTGAGGTGGTTTAGTGTTGTTTTTGTTCATGCATTCTTTACTTAGTTTTTCATATTAGGAGATAACAAATTTCATTGCACACATTTCTAGCACGTCTGGTGGCACCCATGTCATAGGTCCTTTGTTTTAAACATTTTATGTTGTTTCAAGTTTTACAAATTCTGACAGAGAGGAGCGACCTTGCCCACTGTTTGGGCAGCCCTGACCTAAGTGTGGGCAGCCTTGCCCAGGAGGGGTGGCCCTTTCCAAACAACAGTCTGTTTCTCCTGTTATTTTCATTATTTTAACCCCTATTTGCTTGCAGATTCAAAGAAAATTGACCTTGCCCAGGAGGAGCGGCCTTGCCCAAATAGCAAATAGTTTATGTTGTTATTTTCATTGTTTTAACCCCTATTTTCTTGCATATTTGTAGAAGACCAACCTTTCCCAGGAGGGATGGCCTTGCCAAAACAACAAACTGTTTCTACTGTTATTTTCATTGTTTCTAACCACTGTTTGTTTGCAGGTTAATAGAAGACCGACTTTTCCCAGGAGGTATAGCTTTGCACAAAAAACACACTATTTCTACTATTATTTTCATTATTTCTGATCATTGTTTGTCTGCAGGTTCATAAAGGGGCAGCCACACCCAAAACATAGAGGCGAGCATGCCCAACAAATAGAATCTGCTTGTCAAAGACAGAAATAAAAACTACTGACAAGTGTGTTGCAGGTGGAGAAATTGTATTTAATTAGTTTTGTGCTTTCAGGTCTTTAAACTATTAACATAGTTTAATTAAAGGGTCAATTTTAATTTGCTTGTTGTGCTTGTGAGTAGGTTGTTGGCATATCCCCTCCCCTTGCACCTATTTGGCAATCTTAGGTGATGAGAAATCGCAACTCACTCTTGTTGAGTCAACCTAGAAGATTCTAGTGCATCAAAGTTCTCCCCTTGCACTTAGTGGGAGCCTGGGGACCAAGCAAGACGTCTAGTGTATTCTTCCTTTAGTGGGACCTGCTTGGGGATTTCATCACCCAAGGTACGATTCCAACCACGTGTTACCAGTTGGGTATATAAAGGGGGAGGCAAAATTTGTACCTCAATCCAGTCACGTCGTGTTTGGCGGAGCGTCAAAGGTAGGGTGATATCTAAATAGATGTGAAGGGTTGGTATGAGCTATCAGTCTCTCGTTGGCTGCTCCCGACTCACTCTTGTAGATGGGTTGGTGTTCATGGTTGTGCCCCACGTATTGTGGGTATATCGCGGACGCCACTAGAAAACTTGTTAAGCCTAGATAGAGGACCATGTTTCCCATACCCTTAATACCAAAAGTAGGCTTGTGTTGTTTGAAGTGCTTTCTTATGAAAACCAGTACTTGTAGTCAGTTTTGGCCTTTTACTTGTTTTCCATCCTTTGCCATCATTTTTTTTGAGTAAATTAGGTTTAAATGAGTACAAAGAGGTGACATTTCCCTCAAGGGGTGACCTTTCCTTCAAAGAGCGGCCCTGCCACTTTGGTTCAACTATTGTTTAGCCCGTTTAAGTCCAAGTTTTGCCAAGTTTTTCCTATTTGAGTGACCTCGCCCACTGTTTGGGTGACCCTGACCTAATTTTGGGTGGCGTGGACCTAAAGGGGTGGCCTTGACCTAAGTTTTGGAGAACTCAACCTAAAGGGGTAGCCCTGCCCTCCGAAACAACCTTTTTCAGCCTTCGTTCACTGGTCCTTACTCGTTTTGGGAGCCTATTTTTTGGTTTCAATTGTTGTTCCCTTGTCTGGAGTACCCATTTACCCAAGCCAACCATTTTTCCATCTATTTAGATTATCCATTTACCTATTTTGACCTTACCCCTTTGTTTCAACTGTTGTTTAGCCTGTTTAAGTCAAACTTTTTCCAAGTCTTTCATGTTTGGGCGACCCTGACCTAAGTTTGGGTGGCCTTGACTTAAAGGGGAGGCCTTGACCTTAGTTTGGATAGCCTTGACCTAAAGGGGTGGCCCTGTCCTCTGAAATAACCTTTTTCAGCCTCCATTCATTAGTCGTCACCCTATTCCGGGAACCTATTTTCTGATTCTGATTGTTGTTCCCTCATCCAGAGTACCCGTTTACCTATTCCGACTATCCGTCTGTCCATTTCGGATTTGCATTTGCTTGTTCCGGACAATCGTTCCCCCTTTTTGACCAGCTATTCACCCATTTTGAGAGGTCGTTCACCCATTCTGACAACCCATTTTCCAATTCCAAGTTTTGTTCCCTCGTCCGGGGTACTCGTTTACCCCTCCCGACCATCTGTCTGTTTATTCTGAGTATCTGTTCCGTGTGATCGTTTGCCCGTTTTGGTAGTCCATTTATCCATTTTTTAACATTGTTTGACTATCTTGAGGCCTATTTGGGAAGCCCTAACCTGAACAGGTGGCCCTGACTTGGAAAGGTGGGCCTACCCACCTGAATAGGTGGCGTTGACTTGGACAGACGGCCCTGACCTAGACAAGCGACCCAACCCACCTAGATAGGCGGCCCTGCCCCTTTGGACATGCATCTTTGCCCTCAGATAGGCAACTGAAAACCTTCTCATTCTCTGAGTCATTCACCACAAATAGAAGATCTCTTCATTATCCTTCTCATCTAGAAACCTCATTGTTTCATCAGTCAGATCATCCGGAAGTATCCTAGGACCCCCTTAGATCATGTGT
The DNA here is from genome assembly GCA_007115665.2 of Sequoiadendron giganteum. NCBI lineage: Eukaryota > Viridiplantae > Streptophyta > Pinopsida > Cupressales > Cupressaceae > Sequoiadendron > Sequoiadendron giganteum. The sequence goes on from CM021108.1 coordinate 380,938,022, forward strand.
CCATCATCAAATCATCCATCCCAATCATCTAGACTTCATTTTAAGGGTTTTGATTTTTGTGCAAAAGCTTCTAAAGGCCATAAATTTTGACGTGGGTGTCCGATTGGGCTAAAATTTTATGGGTGCTTGCATTATAGCCTCAAACTTTCATCTTGACCTTCAAAATCGCAATTTAGTATTTTTTCTAGTTTTTTAAAAATCATTTTCAGTAATGACTCAAAATGCATGTCTCAGATTTGGGATGTTTGTTGGCAATTCATCCTACCTTATTTTTGGGTATTTTTTGGGAAAAAATTGGACTCTCAAAGGTATCCCTATGAAGTTTCCTAAAATGGAAAAAATTGATAATTTTTGAAAACTGCCAAATCTGGCAAAATTTTGATTGGCAACACCTTACGTCCTCTAGTTAAAACCCTTGAACTTGGTTTTGAATCAATCCTATAATATCCTCCAATCCAATCCCAATCTAGGCCTTAATCAAATTCTAATATGAGCTTTAATCCCATCATCCTAATCTGAGCTTTAATCTAATCCTAATATGAGCTTTAATCCAATCCCGCTCTGAGCTTGACCTAAATCCTGATTTGAGATTTAGTTTGTTTCCATCCAAAATATTTGATCCATCCTATTTATCCTTCATCATCATGAATCTTTATCCCCCTCTTGCATGACAAATAATAGTAGTCAAGGGGAATCCTAACTACGTTGATGACGATAACGAAAGTCTTGTTGATCATGAAGAATGTAATATAGATCCCCTTGATGCTATCATTGTTAGCAAGAATTTTCCAATCACCTCCCAAAATCCAACTACTCATCTAAACTATCCCACCATGCCTTCATCTGCATCTACTAATAGTCCTCATTCTACCCTTGACAAGGGATATCCAACAACCTCACCATCGACATATTCATCATGTCCTCCCTCTCAACCTCTATCCTATCCAACATCCATATCCTCCTATCCTTATCATCATCAATAATCCCAATACGTCTACTTTAATCCCACATCCCAATCTTCGCATCCTAATCCAACACCCACACCTTCCTATCACAATCCCCCATCCCAATATTCCTCTTATCCTAATCCACCATCTCAATCTTCTTATCCTAATCCATCATCCCTATCCTTCTATGCCAACCCACCATACATGTCTTCCTATGGTATTTCACCACCTCAATATTCTTTTTCTAATCAAACATCCACACTTTCCTATCACAATCCCCCACCTCAATATCCTTACCTTAATTCCACATCTCTCCATCCTAATCCTCCATCCATGTCCTCCTACGTGAATCCGTCACCAATGTCCTCTTGTCCTAATCCCTCATCCACATCTTCCTACTATTACCCACCATCGAATCTTCCCAACCTAATCTAGAATACACATCATCCTATCTCAATTCATCATTTGCATCCTCTTGCATCACTCCCCCCTTCACCACATTATATCTTAATCCTCCCTCGAATCCTAATCCACCAATCGCTAACCCTAATCCTCCATCTCCTCCTAGTCCTCCATCCAATCCCATCCCCACGTCTAATTCTAAACCACCAATCCCTAATCATAGTCCTCCAACCATCCCTATTCCTCCATCCATTCCAATCACCCCACCTAATCCTACATCCCTTCTGAATTCGATCCAAGGACTCATGACAGAAGAGACACCATGACCTCCTATTCTATCATGTACACTCAGTAGTGATGAGGCCATCCTCCATCCTACACCTATCACTCCCATTACCATTCCTGACACCATCCAAACGGTTGAGCCAATCCAACCCTTCGAATCCATTGAATCCCTATCTTCTATTGCTAGATCCACCCAATCCATTGGAGACACCCAATCCCCTCCTCCTAGTCCTAATATAATTGAACTACATGAATCCTCTGCTCTTCCATCTTCCCCACTTGAGGAATCCCCCAACACTCCTCCACACAAGATGAGTCATGCAAAGAGATTAATCCAAAGCATACAAAAAAAAATCCTTCCATCTCATCTACTCCATCTCAAAAACATAGCCTTCCATCCATTCCACCTCATAGTCCCTCTCCTCATCCAAATCTTGATCCTATCATCCCATTTACCCCATCTCAAGATCACACCAGCTCATCTGCTCCATCCCATGATCCCCTTTACGCTCAAGATCCAATCACCCATCTCCTGAACCCTTATCACCTACTTCCATAAATCCAGATCTTGCCATACCACCTAACCCCTCTCCCGATCCCTTATAAATAATTCCTCTTGATTAGGATTTTGATAACCTCTCGTCTCCATCACATGATCCTCCATCGATGCCTAGCCTTGTAACCCCAACACCAATTTTATATCACCTTGGAAACATTACACTCATCCATGGGTGGTCTCCTTGTAGAACAAAAATAAATTATATACACCACCCATCCTCCTTCACCTAATAATGCACTTGCATAATCCTCCCAAAATAATAAGCATCCTACCATAGATCACATGCTCAAGAACATGAACTATCAAGGAAAAGGTTTAGGCCTTCATGAGCAAGGTATTTTAAATCCCATCCAGGTGAAAGAACATCCAAGCACACATGGTCTTGGATATATCTCCCATGACTCGCACTCCAAATATGGTGGTACAACCTCCGTACATCCTAAACGATCCTCTTATAAAGGCATAAGAGGTACTTTTCACCAATCCACCAAATCATTTATCACAATCCCCCCTCCTCCATCATATTCCCTCAAAACAACCATCCATCTTCCTCCTTCACCCTCTAAGTCCATTTTGTGTGCTTATGTGCCTCCATCCACCATTTCTCATCCTTCCTCTACTGCATCTACTTTGGTTCCTTCTATCCCTCCACCTAACACCACACATCCTCCCTATATAAAGTCCATTTTGTGCCCTTATATCCCAAAATCAACTCCTCCATATCATCCTTCTCATCCCCTCATCCATCCATCACCTATCCCTAGCACGCATCACCAAAATCCTACATTCATAACTTCTAATCAGGATCAACAAAGGAACCCCTCCATGCAAGCTATCTCGCATCCTCCATCCATACATCCTCATCAAAATCCTACTTCTATCACTCCATCCACATCCTCTCCGCATCATCCATCTCACCATACCCATCCCATTGCTACTAAAAGCACTTTGGATGCAAAAGCACAAATGTATAAAGCCAAACATCCACATGAATCTAAAACTCCTCATGTCCCCTTCACAAGAAATGTTGAGAAAAATCAAATCCATAATCCAAATCATTCCAAACGGCCACAAAGGCCCACTAAAACGAAAATCAAAACTATGTGGATTTCCAATAAAAAAGAGGCCATGCCTTCAAATGAGCAAAATACATCCAAAGTTTCTAATCCCAAAGCTACTCATTCACCTCCTCCATCTCCTAAATTTGTTTTGGGTCCTTATGTACCAAAATTCTCTCTCCCAACGCCTCTATCATCGTCGCACTCTCCATCCATCAACCCTCCTATCATTTCACATCCACCACATGTGCCAATGTTGGTCCTGAACCCCTTCCCCCATCACACATATACTCCATCATTCAATCCATACAATTTCCAACACCCCATCCACTATCCCTCATATCTCCCCCATCAAATCCATGTAATCCATCCTCTTACATAATCCATCTGTTCTACTAAGATTGTGCCAACATCCAATGGTCGCTTTACACGTGGGCTCTTTTTTCCCTCCTATGGAACTTGATGCTTGAGTCCTTCGTCCATCCCCTTTATCATATGTATTCTCATCCATTTATACATTCATCCCCATGCTTATTCATCTCCATCCGTATTTCTATCTGAAAAATCAACAAAATCAAAAAAAAAAAAAATAGTAAAGAGAAAATCATTCATCCAATGGTGAAAACTTTGCAAACCAGCGCCTTGGATAAGTATCATGATGAAAACCTGGCAAACAAGCGTCATGCATAAATCCCCCATCCAGTCTACTTCCATGATTGGGGGCAAAATCCACTTACACATTCCTTTCCTCCATCTCCTACATCTACCTATCTTCCACATCCTACGTATCATCTCCCATTTGTATCTCATCCATCCATATTCCTTGTGATCTTTACCTTGATAGGGGCACATATATATACATGCTTTGGACACCTCTTGGCATATATTCCCCTCATCCATACACTATCCTCCCCATCTACTTTTTTTATCCATTCATACTATCTACATCCATCTACCTTTATCATCCATCCATCATACCAACACCCATATCCCTTCCTTACCCATATCCCCTATCTATGTCCATCTTACTCCCTTATCCACTCATCCTACTATCCCTCTTGCCTCGTCACGCATGACACATCTAGAGTGGGGGCATCTCCTTAGTTATGATAAAGTCCTTAGAGATATCATCCATCCATCCCTCCAAGTAATCCTTTCCATCTCCCCATCCTTCCCATCCTTACCTTCCCATCCATTTATCCATCCATCTGTGAGATCCCTTCCATCTACCAAATCCTTATCTTCCTATACTCTCCTCCACTAGTCCTTTTCTGAAATATCCCGCCCATCTCCCTATCCTTATCTTCCTAACCATATTCCAAATCCTTATCCCTCTATCCACCTATCCTAGCATCTTTCTATCTCCCCATCTTTATCAATCCATCCATTTACCTCTATTTTCCTCCTATCTCATAATCCCTTGTCATTGGTATCTAGCTATAGGCTACTCCAATGTAATCCAATGTTGTACATTACATCTTCCTAATATCTTCTTGTTTTCATCCATCGTCTCATCCTCCCAATTCATATTTCAATGATTCAGATAACTATCCCATCTTTGAGCTTCATCTTATGCATATCGACCATCCTATCCATACGGCCTATCCTAGCTCATCATATCAGCTCTATCATTTTATCATGGTCATCTTCTCATCCCTTGTTCATTGTTTGGAAAACTACATTGCCCCTGTGCTTTCATGTAGGCAAGGCCAATCACATGATCTACCCCCAGGGCACTTTGTCCTCCACCTTCCATCACCATTTGTCATATTTTCAATCTTAATCATCATTGGTATTTTGTCCTTTGTCTAACTACATTGCCCTTGCGCTTTCACATAGGCAAGGTCAGTCATTTAATCCGCCCCTAGGGCTTAGTATTTTTTCTATCTTGTCATCCTTCATCATTTGTTTTTGGCCTTATATCGAACTAAATTTCCCCTACACTTTCACTTGGGCACGACTAAATCATTTCATCCGCCCCTAGGTCATTTCTCTGGTCTATGTCCTCCATCATGGTCTCCATTATCCTCTTTTCGCTTTTATCCATGGTTTTTTATCAAACTATGAGGGCTCTACACTTTCACGTAGGCAAGGTTGATCTTTGATCAACCCTCGAGCCCCTAGGTCTTTAGGGTGATTCAGTCTTGTGTCTTGTGTCTTGTTGTCAAAGTATGTCCTTATCTCGCTAGTACCTCACAAATGGAATCCATTTGTGTCATAAGATCTAATCAATTTCAGATATCCCACGTCATGTCGATCAACCAATCTATCCCCCATCTTTGGTCTCAATAGGATGTATCCTTCCTAACATACCGCATCAACCCCATCCATCATTTTGATCCTATGGCAAAGGATGTTTTGAAATTGATTGTAATTTTTTGATGCTTTTATTTTTTTTTATCATTTGATCTCCCTATTATCACTTGGCAAGGTTGCCATGATCTATCATATTAGGGTGTGCTTGGAATGGTTAACATAGGGGCATATCTTGATCTTTGAATTTTTTTGTCTTCTTGGTTGTCCCACGTAGTACCCACCAAGACCCCTGAGGTCTTGTGTTACATTGGGACATCCTTTTGTGCTTGTGTTTATCTCAATACTTGGCTCGACCAAAGTTATCGCGACTTTGGGGTGTTTGGATAGCCTTCTTGTTTGTTGTGTTTGTTTATGCATTAGACACTAATCTACCTTAGTTCCACATACCATGTTATCTGGTGTTTTATGCTACAACAAAAATGAGTGCTCTAAAAATGGTAACTTTATCTTCCATTGCATTGCATCTTTACCTCCATCCTCTTCATTCATTTTAGCCATATCATATCTCCTTCCAATCCTAATCCATTCACTCTAACGCAAATCATCTAATCACATAATTGGTCTTGTTCCCAGCCTTGCTACAAGCCTTGACCCCATCATCATCATCATTGTCGTCATCATTGGGATGTATCTTTCCCTATCCTTTTGTGTTGTTTTGGGATGTATCCTTCCCTCATCAATGACACTATCATCATCATCATTAGTAGGATGTATCCTTCCCTATCCTTGTGTTGTTCTGGAATGCATCCTTCCCTCATCCATAATGCTCTCATCAGGATGTATCCTTCCCTATCTTTGTGTTGTTTTGGGATGTATCTTTCCCTTATCAACAACACTCCATCAACCATCAATCCATCCAGGCTTGTAGCTTGACTGGGGCAACGCCATATTTTTTCTGGAATCCATATATGCTTGTCTTTATCTCTTCATATCATCATCCTCTCTCATCCATCACTTTGCATCATCTCATCCATTTTGAGAGCGCATCCGTGTTCTCTTAAACCCACATGTCCTCTCGAGGGGCCATCCTCAATCCCTAATGTTCATCTTCACTCTCATCATCTTTCCTCCTAGTCACTCTTTGAATGACTGGGACATCTTCATTAATTTAACCATCTTCTTCTAAGTGCTATATTTTTATTTTCATTTAAATGATGCTACTTCATAATACCATCTCAAAGAGGGGAAAAATGTTGACACCTAAATTTGAACCCTTTACATAAGGTCAAATTTGTTCCTTTCATTAATCCACTTCATCCCTTTCATCAAACGTTAATTAAATTATTTATTTAATTAATGTTCCCCCTTTTCCTAAAATTCCTAAGGTATTTAATTTAAACAATTAAATAATTTTGTACATTAACCCACTTCATCTCTAAATTAAATAAATGCAATCAATTTATTTAATTTAGTCAATTATCCTTTTCAATTTTTAATTCATTCTTTCTCTCCCCTTGTCACATCCTCCATAACCCTTTCACTAAACTGGATTAATCTAATTAATCCTTCATTAAAATATGCATATCCTTAATTAGGATTAATGTTACATCCTCCAAATCTTGCCACTTGTCTCTAATCCCTCATTAATTAGCCTAATCACCTATTTGCACAATCTTAATCCTAATCACTTACCCCTTTTAACATGTCCTTAAGTCAACCCTTATGGTACTTACCTTTTTTGGGTTGACCTCTTCCCCATGTGAATTAAAAATTCACACTTATTACCCCCATGCATTTGTCTTCCCCATGGCATCTCATATGTCACATCGTACCCAAAGGACAAAGACCCCTTTTAAGGGAATCTTATTTTTCCTTTTGGTCTCTTCCAAAAAATGAATTAAAAATTAACTTTTATTTCTTCAAGGCCTTCACCACCCCCCATGTTGACAAAGGATGACTTTATAAAATTCATCATGTGTCTTTTTCAACCCCACTTGGGGATAAGGGATAATTTTTTGGGGAAATCCTCTTCCATCTCAAATTACTTGCAAAGACCTTGGGACCACATGACCTCTTCCATGTCATTTGTACCCTTGTCATCTTACCTTGTCCTTTGGGCACTTCACCTGCCACATGGCAAGATATGAGGGCTTGTGTGTTCTCAACTCACCATAGCCCTCCATCTTGTCCATGGTGGCTCAATATTGATCATTGAATTCTTTAGATAATTCAACTTTTTTTATAAATAACCCCTTTTTTCATTCATTAAGCTAGTTAGAAAATTGATCCCTTCATTGCCAAACTTGTGCTCTCTAGCCATTTAGCCATTTTAGCTATTGTTATTGCAACTCTCTTGCATTTTGCATTTTACCCCCTAGCCATTTTTGTATTTATCCATCCTCATTTATCACCCAACTACCATTGTCATCATAAGCATATCATCCAAGGAGCACACATCTAAAACATCATCAAGGGCCAACCAAGGATCAACACAAGCAAAATGTATATCTACTTTGTTGTTTTATCTTTCCTTTACTTGTGTTTTACACAACCCAATCTTGAGGTGGTTTAGTGTTGTTTTTTATCTTGCATTCTTTAGTTAGTTTTGAATATTAGGGGATAACAAATTTCACTGCACACATTTTTGGCATGCTTGGTGGGACCTACATCATGGGTCCTTTGTTTTAACATTTTTTGTTGTTGCAAGTTTTGCACATTCTGACATAGAAGGGAGACCTTGCCCACTGTTTGGGCGGCCCTGACCTAAGTTTGGGCGGCCTTGCCCAAGAGGGGCGGCCTTGTCCAAACAACAGACTATTTTTGTTGTTATTTTCATTGTTTTAACCCCGGTTTGCTTGCGGATTCACAAAAGACCGACTTTGCCCAGGAGGGGCGGCCTTGCACAAACAACAAATTGTTTTTATTGTTATTTTCATTGTTTTAACCCCTGTTTGCTTGCAGATTCACATAAAATCAACCTTGCTCAGAAGGGGCAGCCTTGCCCAAATAACAGACTATTTTTGTTGTTATTTTCACTATTTTAACCCCTGTTTGCTTGCGGATTCATAGAAGACCGACCTTCCCCAGGAGGGGCAGCCTTGCCCAAACAACAAACATTTTTTTCTATTGTTTTCACTGTTTTTACCCTTGTTTGCTTGCAGATTCACAAAAGACCGATTTTGCCCAGGAGGGGTGGCCTTGCCCAAACAACAGACTGTTTATGTTGTTATTTTCAGTGTTTTAACCCATGTTTTCTTGCATATTCACAGAAGACCGACCTTGCCCAGGAGGGATGACCTTGCCAAAACAACAGACTATTTCTACTGTTATTTTCATTGTTTCTAACCACTATTTGTCTGGAGGTTTATAGAAGACCGACCTTGCCCAGAAGGGGCGGCCTTGCCCAAACAACACACTATTTCTACTCTTATTTTCATTTTTTCTGATCCCTATTTGTCTGTAGGTTCATAAAGGGGCCGCCACACCCAAAATATAGAGGCGGCCATGCCCAACAAATAGAATCCGCTTGTTAAAGACAGAAAAAAAAACTATTGACAAGTGTGTTGCAGGTGGAGAAATTGTATTTAATTAGTTTTTTACTTTCAGGTCGTTAAACTAGGAACATAATTTAATTAAAGGGTCAATTTGCATCTGCCTATTGTGCTAGTGAGTGGGTTGTTGACGTATCTCCTCCCCTTGTGCCTCTTTAGCAATCCTGGGTGATGAGAAATCGTAACTCACTCTTGTTGAGTCAACCTAGAAGATTCTAATGTGTCAAAGTTCTCCACTTGCACTTCATGCGAGCTTGGGGACCAACCAAGACGTGTAGTGTATTCTTCCTTTAGTGGGACCTGCTTGGGCATTTCATCACCCCAAGGGACAATTCCAACCACATGTTATCGGTTGGGTATATAAAGGGGGGAGGCAAAAGTTGTACCTCAATCTAGTCACGTTGTGTCTGGTAGAGCATCAAAGCTAGGGTAATACCTAAATAGACGTGAAGGGTTGGTCTGAGCTCCCAGTCTCTCGTTGGTTGCTCCTGAATCATGCTTGTAGATGGGTTGGTGTTCACGGTTGTGCCTCACGTACCGTGCATATATCGGGGACGCCACTATAAAACTTGTTAAGCCTAGATACTAAAAGTAGGCTTGTGTTGTTTGAAGTGCTTTCTTATGAAAAACCAGTACTTATCAGTTAGTTTTGGCCTTTTACTTGTTGTTTTCCATCATTTTTCATCACTTTTTTTTACTAAGTTAGGTTCAAATGAGTACACAAAGGAAAAATTTCCCTCAAGGGGTGACCTAGCCCTCAAGGGGCGGCCCTGCCACTTTGTTTCAACTATTGTTTAGCCCGTTTAAGTTGAACTTTTGACAAGTTTTTCCTGTTTGGGTGACCCCACCCACTGTCTGGGAAACCTTGACCTAATTTTGGGTGGCCTGGACCTAAAGGGGTGGCCTTGGCCTAAGTTTGGGTGGCCTCTACCTAAAGGGGTAGCCCTGCCCTCTGAAATAGCCTTTTTCAGCCTTCATTCATTAGTTGTTACCCTGTTTTGGGAGCCTATTTTTTGGTTTCAATGGTTGTTCCCTCATCTAGAGTACCCATTTACCCAAGCCAACCATTTTTCCATTTTTTTCGATTATCCATTTACCTATTCTGACCCTACCCCTTTGTTTCAACTATTGTTTAGCTTGTTTAAGTCAAACTTTTGCCAAGTCTTTCATGTTTGGGTGACCTTGCCCACTATTTGGGTGACCTTGACCAAAGTTTGGGTGGCCTTGACTTAAAGGGGTGGCCTTGACCTATTTTTGGGTGGCCTTGACCTAAAGGGGTGGCCCTGTCCTCCGAAATAACCTTTTTCAACCTCCATTCATTAGTCGTCACCCTATTTTGGGAACCTATTTTTTTATTTTGATTATTGTTCCCTTGTCCAGAGTACCCGTTTACCTATTCCAACCATCTTTCTATCCATTTTCGATATCCATTTGCTCGTTTTGGGCAATCGTTCCCCCTTTCTTACCATTTATTCACCTGTTTCGGGAAGCCATTCACCTATTTTGACAACCCGTTTTTTCATTCCAAGTGTTGTTCCCTCTTTCGGGGTACCCATTTACCCCTCCCGACCATCCATTTGTTTGTTTTGAATATACATTTTTTTGTTTTGAATATACATTTTTTGTGATCATTCGCCCATTTCGGTAGTCCATTTGTCCATTTTTTAACATCATTTGACTATCTTGAGGCCTGTTTGGGTGGCCCTAACCTGAACAAGTCGCCCTGACTTGGACAGGCATCCCTGCCCACCTAGACAGACGACCCTTCCCACCTAAACAGGTGGCCTTGAACTGGACAGGTGACCTTGACATGGACAACCGACCCTGCCCACCTGGACAGGCGGCCCTGACCTGGATAGGCGGCCCTGCCCACTTGAATTGGCAACCCTGACCTGGACAGGCAGCCCTGCCCCTTTGTACATGCATCTCTGCCCTCAGAAAGGCAACTAAAAACCTTCTTATTCTCTGAGTCATTCACCGCAAATGGAAGATCTCGTCGTCATCCTTCTCATCTAAAAATCTCATCGTTTCATCAGTCAGATCATCCGAAAGTATCCTAGGACCCCCTTAGATCATGTGTCCATCATCAAATCATCCATCCCAATCATCTAGACTTTGTTTTGAGGTTTTTGATTTTTGTGTAGAAACTTCTTCAGGCCATAACATTTGACTTGGGTGTCCGATTGGGCTAAAATTTTACGAGTGGTTGAATTATAGCCTCAAACTTTCATCTTGACCCTCAAAATCATAATTTAGTGTTTTTTTCTAGTTTTTGAAAAATCGTTTTCATTAATGACTCAAAATGCATGTCTCAGATTTGGGATGTTTGTTGGCAATTCATCCTACCTTAGTTTTGGATATTTTTTGGGAGAAAACTGGACTCTCAAAGATATGCATATGAATTTTCCTAAAATGGCAAAATTTGACAATTTTTCAAAACTACCAAATCTGGCAAAAAATCTTATTGTCAAGACCTAACATCCTCTAGTTAAAACCCTTGAACTTGGTTTTGAATCAATCCTATCATATCCTCCAATCCAATCCCAATCTGAGCCTTAATCCAATTGTAATCTGAGCTTTAGTCCCATCATCCTAATCTGAGCTTTAATTTAATCTTAATTTGAGCTTTAATCCAATCCCGCTCTAAGCTTGACCTAAACCTGATTTGAGCTTTAGTTTGTTTCCATCCAAAATATTTGATCCATCCTATTTATCCTTCATCATAATGAATCCTTATCCCCCTCTCGCATGACCAATAATAGTAGTCAAGGAGAATCCTAACTACGTTGATGACGATAACAAAAGTCTTGTTGATCATGAAGAATGTAATATAGATCCCCTTGATGCTATCATTGCTAGAAATATTTTTCCAATTTCCTCCCAAAATCCAACTACTCATCTAAACTATCCCACCATGCCTTCATCTGCATCTACTAACAGTCCTTATGCTACCATTGACAAGGGATATCCAACATCCTCACCATCGACATATTCATCATGTCCTCCCTCTCAACCTCTACCCTATCCAACATCCATATCCTCCTATCCTTATCATCATCAATAATCCCAATACGTCTACCTTAATCCAACATCCCAATCTTCCCATCCTAATCCAACACCCACACCTTCCTATCACAATCCCCCATCCCAATATTCCTCTTATCCTAATCCACCATCTCAATCTTCTTATCCTAATCCATCATCCCTATCCTTCTATGCCAACCCACCATACATGTCTTCCTATGGTAGCTCACCACCTCAATCTTCCTATTCTAATCCAACATCCACACTTTCCTATCATAATCCTGCATCTCAATATCCTTACCTTAATTCCACATCTCTCCATCCTAATCCTCCATCCATGTCCACCTACGGAAATCCGCCACCAATTTCCTCTTGTCCTAATCCCTCATCCACATCTTCCTACTATTACCCACCATCCTAATCTAGCATCCACATCCTCCTATCTTAATTCATCATTTTCATCCTCTTGCATCACTCCCCTCTTCACTGCATTATATATTAATCCTCCCTCTAATCCTAATCCACCAATCTCTAACCCTAATCCTCCATCTCCTCCTAGTCCTGCATCCAATCCCATCCCCATGTCTAATCCTAATCCACCAATCCCTAATCATAGTCCTCCAACCATCCCTAGTCCTCCATCCATTCCCATCACCCCACCTAATCCTACATCCCTTCCAAATGCCATCCAAGGACTCATGATAGAAGAGACACCACGCCCTCCTATTATATCATGTATAGTCACTAGTGATGAGGCCCTCCTCCGTCCTACACCTATCACTCCCATTACCATTCCTGACACCATCCAAACAGTTGAGCCCATCCAACCCATTGAATCCATTGAATCCCTATCTTCTACTGCTAGACCCACCCAATCCATTGGAGACATCCAATTCCCTCCTCCTAGTCCTAATATTACCAAACTACATGAATCCTCTTCTCTTCCATCTTCCCCACTTGAGGAGTCCCCCAACACTCCTCCACACAAGATGAGTCATGTAAAGAGCTTAATCCAAAGCATACAAACAAAGATCCTTCCATATCATCTACTCCATCTCAAGAACATAGCCTTCCATCCATTCCATCTCATAGTCCCTCTCCTCATCCAAATCCTGATCCTACCATCCCATTTACCCCATCTCAAGATCACACTATCTCATCTGCTCCATCCCATGATCCCCTTTACACTCAAGATCCAATCACCCCATCTCCTGAATCCTTATCACCCACTTCCATAAATCCAGATCTTGCCATACCACCTAACCCCTCTCCTGATCCCTTATCACTCATTCCTCCTAATCAGGATGTTGTTATCCTCTCGTCTCCATCACATGATCCTCCATCGATTCCTAGCCTTGTCACCCCAACACCACTTTTATATCACCTTGGCAACATTACACTCATCCATGGTGGTATCCTTGCAGAAGAAAAAAAAAGTATATGCACCACCCATCCTCCTTCACCTAATAATGCACTCACATCATTCTCCCAAAAGAATAAGCATCCTACCATAGATCACATGCTCAAGAACATGAAATATCAAGGAAAAGGTTTAGGCCTTCATGAGCAAGGTATTTTAGAGCCCATCCAAGTTGAAGAACATCCAAGCACACACAGTCTTGGATATATCTCCCAAGACTCACACTCCAAATATGTTGGTACAACCTCCGTACATCCTAAATGATCATCTTCTAAAGGCATAAGAGGTACTTCTCATCGATCCACCAAATCATTTGTCGCCATCCCCCCTCCTCCATCATATTCAATCAAAAAAATTGTCCATCTTCCTCCTTCACCCTCTAAGTCCATTTTAGGTCCTTATGTCCCTCCATCCACCATTTCTCATCCTCCCTCTACTGCATCTACTTTGGTTCCTTATATCCCTCCACCTAACCCCACACATCCTCCCTATATAAAGTCAATTTTGGGCCCTTATATCCCAAAATCAACTCCTCCATCTCATCCTTCTCACCCCCTCATCCATCTATCACCTATCCCTAGCACGCATCACCAAAATCCTACATTCATAACTTCTAATAAGGATCAACAAAGGCACCCCTCCATGCATGCTATCTCGCATCCTCCATCCACACATCCTCATCAAAATCCTATTTCTATCACTCCATCCACATCCTCTCCCCATCATCCATCTCCCCATACCCATCCCATTGCTACTAAAAGCACTTTGGATGCCAAAGCACAAATGAATAAATCCAAACATCCACATGAATCTAAAACTCCTCATGTCCCCTTCACAAGAAATGTTGAGAAAAATCAAATCCACAATCCAAATCATTCCAAACAGCCACAAAGACCCACTAAAGCGAAAATCAAAAGTATCTGGATTCCCAAGAAAAAATAGGCCATGCCTTCAAGTGAGAAAAATACATCCAAATTTGCTAATCCCAAAGCTACTCATTCACCTCCTCCATCTCTTAAATCTATTTTGGGTCCTTATGTACCAAAACTATCTCTCCCAAAACCTCCATCATCATTGTATTCTCCATCCATCAACCCTCCTATCATTTCACATGTGCCAATGTTGGTCCTGAACCCCTTCCCCAATCACACATACACTCCATCATTCCATCGATACACTTTCCAACACCCCATCCACTATCCCTCATATCTCCCCCATCAAATCCCTTTAATCCATCCTCTTACATAATCCATCCATTCTAATAAGGTTGTACCAACATCCAATGGTTGCTTTACACATGGGATCTTTTTACCTCCTATGGAACTTGATGCTTGAGTCTTTCATCCATCACCTTTATCATATGTATTCTCATCCATTTATATATTTGTCCCTATGCTTATTCATCTCCATCCGTATTTATGTCTGAAAAATCAACAAAATAAAAAAAAAATAGAAAATAGTAAAGAGAAAATCATTCATCCAATGGTGAAAACTTGGAAAACAAGTGCCTTGGATAAGTACCATGATGAAAACCTAGCAAACAAGCGTCATGCGTAAATCCCCCATCCAGTCTGCTTCTATGATTTGGGGCAGCATCCACTTACACATTCCTTTCCTCCATCTCCTACATCTGCCTATCTTCCACATCCTACCTATCATCTCCCATTTTTATCTCATCCCTCCATCTTCCTTGTGATGTTGACCTAGATAGAGGCACATATATATACATGCTTTGGAAACCTCTTGGCATATATTCCCCTCATCCATACACTATCCTCCCCATCTACTTTTTTGATCCATGCATATTATCTACATCCATCTACCTTCATCATCCATCCATCATACCAACACCCATATCCCTTCCTTACCCATATCCCCCATCTATGTCCATCTTACTCCCTTATCCACTCATCCTCTTATCCCTCTTGCCTCATCACGCATGACACATCTAGAGTGGGGGCATCTCCTTAGTTATGATAAAATCCTTGGAGATATCATCCATCAATCCCTCCAAGTAATCCTTTCCATTTCCCCATCCTTCCCATCCTTAGCTCCCCATCCATTTATCCATCCATCTGCGAGATCCCTTCCATCTACCAAATCCTTATCTTCCTATACTCCTCCACTAGTCCTTTTTCAAAATATCTCACCCATCTCCCTATCCTTATCTTCCTATCCATTTTCCCAAATCCCTATCCCTCTATCAACCTATCCTAGCATCTTTCTATCTCCCCATCTTTATCAATCCATCCATTTACCTCTATTTTCCTCCTATCTCATAATCCCTTGTCATTGGTATCTATTTATAGGCTACTCCATTGCAATCCAATGTTGTACATTGCATCTTCCTAATATCTTCTCATTTTAATCCATCATCTCATCCTCCCACTTCATCTTTTGATGATTTGGATAATTATCCCATCCTTGAGCTTCATCTTATGCATATCGACCATCCTATCCGCATGGCCTATCCTGGCTCATCATATCGGCTCTATCCTTTTATCATGGTCATCTCCTCATCCCTTGTCCATCCTTTGGAAAACTACGTTTCCCCTGTGCTTTCACGTAGGCAAGGCCAATCACTTGATCCGCCCCCGGGGCACTTTGTCCTCCACCTTCCATCACCATTTGTCCGCTTTTCAATCTTAATCATCATTGGTATTTTGTCCCTTGTCGAACTACATTGTCCCTACACTTTCACATAGGCAAGTTCGGTCATTTGATCCACCCTCGGGGCTCTATCTTTTGTCTTTCTTTTCATCCTCCATCGTCTGTCTTTGGCCTTGTATCAAACTACATTGCCCCTACGCTTTCACGTAGGCACGAATAAATCATTTCGTCTGCCCCTAGCACATTTTTCTAGTCTGTGTTCTCCATCGTGGTCTCCATTATCCTCTTTTCTCTTTTATCCATGGTCTTTTATCAAACTACAAGGGCTCTGCACTTTCATGTAGGCAAGGCTGATCTTTGATCAACCCTCAAGCCCCTAGGTCTTTAGGGTGAGTTATTCTTGTGTCTTGTGTCTTTTTGTCAAGCTATGTCCTTATCTCGCTGGTACCTCACAAATGGTATCCATTTGTGTCATAAGATCTAATAAGTTTCGGATAGCCCACATCATGTCGATCAACCAATCTAACCTCCATCTTTGGTCTCAATAGGATGTATCAATCTAACAGACTGCATCAACCCCATCCATCATTTTGATCCTATGGCAAAGGATGTTTTGAAATTTATTGCAATCTTTTGATGCTTTTGGTTTTTGTTTATCATTTGAGCTCCCTATCATCACTTGGCAAGGCTGCCATGATCTATCATATTATGGTGTGTTTTGATTGGTTAACATAGGGGCATATCTTGATCTTTGAATGTTTTTGACTTCTTGGTTGTCCCACGTAGTACCCACCAAGACCCTTGAGGTCTTGCATTACGTTGGGACATCCTTTTGTGCTTGTGGTTATCTCAATACCCTACCCGACCAAAGTCATCGTGACTTTGGGGTGTTGGGATAGCCTTCTTGTTTGTTGTGTTTGTTTATGCATTAGACACTAATCTACCTTAGTTCCACATACCATGGTATCTGGTGTCTTATGCTACAGCAAAAATCAGTGCTCTAAAAATGGTAACTTTCTCTTCCATTGCATTGCATCTTTACCTCCATCCTCTTCATTCATTTTATCCATATCACTTCTCCATCCAATCCTAATCCATTCACTCTAGTGCAAATCATCTAATCACATCATTGGTCTTGTTTCTAGCCTTGCTACAAGCTTTGACCCCATCATCATCGTCGTCGTCATCATTGGGATATATGTTTCCCTATCCTTTTGTGTTGTTTTGGGATGTATCCTTCCCTCATCAACAACACTATCATCATCATCATTAGTAGGATGTATCCTTCCCTATCCTTGTTTTGTTCTGGGATGTATCCTTCCCTATCCTTGTGTTGTTTTGGGATGTATCTTTCCCTTATCAACAACACTCCATCAACCATCAATCCATCCTGGCTTGTAGCTTGATTGGGGCAATGTCATATTTGTCCTGAAATCAATCTATGCTTGTCTTTATCTCTTCATATCATCATCCTCTCTCATCCATCACTTTTCATCATCTCATCCATTTTGAGAGCACATTCGTGTTCTCTTAAACCCACATGTCCTCTCGAGGGGGCATCCTCAATCCCTAATGTTTATCTTCACTCTCATCATCTTTCCTCCTAGTCACTCCTCGAATGACTAGGGCATCTTCATTAATTTAACCATCTTCTTCTAAGTGCTATATTTTAATTTTCTTTGAAATGATGCTACTTTGTAACACCATCTCAAAGAGGAGCAAATTGTAGACACCTAAATTTGACCCCTTTACATAAGGTCAAATTTGTTCCTTTCATTAATCCACTTCATCCCTTTCATCAAATGTTAATTAAATTATTTATTTAATTAATGTTCGCCCTTTTCCTAACATTCCTAAGGTACTTAATTTAATCAATTAAATACTTTATACATTAGCCCACTTCATCTCTAAATTAAATAAATGCAATCAATTTATTTAATTTAGTCAATTATTATTTTCAATTTTTATTTCATTCTTTCTCTCCCCTTGTCACATCCTCCATAACCCTTTCACTAAATTGGATTAATTTAATTAATCCTTCATTAAAATGTGAATATCCTTAATTAGGATTAATGTCACATCCTCCAAATCTATCCATTTGCCTCTAATCCCTCATTAATTAGCCTAATCACCTGTTTGCACAATCCTAATTCTAATCACTTACCCCTTTTAACATGTCCTTAAGTAAACCCTTATGGTCCTTACCTTTTTTGGGTTGACCTCTTCCCCATGTGAATTAAAAATTCACACTTATTCCCCCCATGCATTTGTCTTCCCCATGGCATCTCATATGTCACATTGTACCCAAAGGATAAAGACCCCTTTTAGGGGAATCTTATTTTGCCTTTTGGTCTCTTCCAAAAAGTGAATTAAAAATTAACTTTTATTTCTTCAAGGCCTTCACCACCCCCCATGTTGACAAGGGATGATTTTCTAAAAGTTGTCACTTGTCATTTTCAACCCCACTTGGGGACAAAGGATAACTTTTTGGGGAAATCCTCTCCCATCCCAAGGTACTTGCACATGGCCTCTTCCATGTAATTTGTACCCTTTTCATCTCACCTTGTCCTTTGGACACTTCACCCGCCACATGGCAAGATGTGAGGGCTTGTGATTCTTCAACTCACCATAGCCCTCCATCTTGGCCATGGTGGCTCAATCTTGACTGTTGAATTCTCTAGAGAACTCAACTTCTTCTATAAATAACCCCTCTTTTCATTCATTAAGCTAGTTATAAAGTTGATATCTTCATTGTCAAACTTATGCTCTCTAGCCATTTAGCCATTTTAGCCATTGTTATTGCAACTCTCTTGCATTTTTCATTTTACCCCCTAGCCATTGTTGCATTCATCCATCCTCATTTATCACCCAACTACCATTGTCATCAAAATAATATCATCCAAGGAGCACACATCTAAAACATCATCAAGGGCCAACCAAGGATCAACACAAGCAAAAGGTATATCTACTTTGTTGTTTTATCTTTCCTTTATTTGTGTTTTACGCAGCCCAATCTTGAGGTGGTTTAGTGTTGTTTTTTATCTTGCATTCTTTAGTTAGTTTTACATATTAGGAGATAACAAATTTCACTGCACACAATACTAAATAATATTTTTCACTTTTGGTAGTTGATAGAAATTCACCTTTTCTCCATCATCTAAGCTCTAATATTTTCCTCATTGAATGTGATAGAAAGATAATTTCATTGGCCCTACAAATATATTGATTATAAATGACATTGATGACCATGATAGCATTTGAAGCCTAATCTATAATTGAAGAAATGATTTTTTTTTAACTTCAAATGTTATAAATATAATAAAAAATTTATGGGTACAATAAAATATAAAAATATAAAATTTAATAAACAAAATTCATAGAGAAAATAATATGATGGTTTTCTAGAATATATAGAATAAAATAAAATAAACCAACTAATTGAACTCTAAATATTAGAATTTTTAAGCAATCCTAAAGGGATTATTACACTTAAAGTAATTAAAAACCTAAACCCTAATTTTAAAACTAATGTTTTATTAA
Organism: Sequoiadendron giganteum; assembly: GCA_007115665.2. Lineage (NCBI taxonomy): Eukaryota > Viridiplantae > Streptophyta > Pinopsida > Cupressales > Cupressaceae > Sequoiadendron > Sequoiadendron giganteum. The sequence continues at coordinate 380,957,674 of CM021108.1, forward strand.
TGAAAAAGTGAATTGAATACAAACCCATGTCAATATTTTGATTATGAGTGTTTGATGATTTAATTGGCTATGGTTGACTCAACCAATTTAGTTTTTTTTACCTTTGGAAATGTACTTTTTGGAAATTTACTTGATTTTATGTTTTATATCCAAACTTGAGATGTTAGTTTTAATTTATATTGATTATATCATTGTTGAATGTTTTATTAGCCTATTAGAGTACCTATGTGAGTTCAATTTTTTGTATCTCAAATTTTATGCTAAGGACACAACTAAAAATTAATTTTATAAATTCCGAGTATGTTGAAAATTATGTTTAATTTTCAAAGGATGGTACAAGATATATTATTGAGATCTATAGTAATTTATTTTGTGAAAAAAAGTGTATAGGCATGGGACTACAACTATTAGGTTGATACCAAAATTTTAATGTTGGTACTAAAATTCCTTGGTCAATACGATGATTATAGGTCAAAAACACAAGATCATGGTCTCTATCATAATTTTAACAAATTTTGATGAAAACACTAATTTTTAGGTTCTATGTGTGAATTCAAAAATATTTATCACAAAATAGTGAATACCTCCCCTATTGGGATCAAAATAAATACTAGATGGGATTATAGCTTATACTATTATCTAACTTTCTATCAAATTTAAATTTGAACATTCTCAACCAATAGTTCAATAATTGACTTTCTATGAATATAGGGCCTAACATGAGTAATTTTTACAAGTAAATGAAAAGTGATTAATCTAACCTTTGAGTACATCTAAAGAAATAATTACATAATATTTAACCTAATAAAATGTAATGGTAGAACTACATGTAATATTGATCACATGGACATATATATATGCAAACACACCTTGGATGAAGAATGTATAAGTTAGATAAAAACACAAAGAACTCGAGGATTCTTCAATATAAGAGTTACTATGAAAATGTATGTTTGGATATATAGTTATATTATAAAATTGGAAATGAACTTCCTAAATTTTGAGATGGGAATATCTAAAATATGTATTATGAAACAAATAAATTGAGATTCTAAAAAGAGATAAAATCAAGTTGGATATAATAGGTGAAATACTAACCTTGTGTATTAAACTAATAAAAAAAATAAAAATTGTAAGATATTTGGTATGTGTTAGACATATATGTGTTTTATTCTTTAATTTATTCATGTGGCTGTCAATTGTAATTAAGAATAGTGGAAATATAATTATTCATATGATCATTTATATTAAATTATACAAGTAAAATTATGAGTAGATAGTTGCATTTAAATAATGATCAAGTACTTAGTTGGTCTAGGTATAAATATTTTATATTTCCTCATTAGTAGCACTTAAATTTGAGGTAGAGAATATGTTAATATTTATTTACATTAAAGATCAGAGGCCCCATCATAATTTTATGATCACACTCACAAACTTGTATCACAACTTATTCTATATTGCAGCTCTTTAATGATAAAAATATAGTGTGGAGGCCAAGGACAAGTAGGCCTAAATTGGTAAGCCTCTAGCAATAGCATTATAAAACTCAAACAAAAAAACAAGAATTATAATTTATAAATTCTAGGTGTTGGATTAGATAGAATTACATTGGTAAAATTGTGTATACACTATTGTTGGAACAAGGAACTCAAATAGACACTAGAGCTAGAACTAGGCACTAGAGACCCACAAAAAAAAAGATTAGAAGGAATCTAGCACCAAAGGAGTGGTCTAGGGTTCAAAAAAGTGTAAGAATAGGGTGTTGGATAAATTCTAGGAAATATTTTAGGCATTAAGCATTAGAATAGGACATTATAGTTAGGCCTTTTAGCAATCTACAAATTGTTTAAACAAAATATAATTAGGCGAAAAATTCTTCTATATCCAAGGAATCTAAAACTTCTTGAATATTTTATCTTAGATTTTTTTATTCAAAATATTCTTATATAATCTCTCAATCTATCACAAATTTCTTAACATAGAAGGTTCAAGCCAGGGGACAAGAGAGAGGGGTTTAAACAAATGAGATATTTCCTAAGTCAATCCCTTCATGTTTTCTAGCCTCAATTTAACCAAGGATAAGATAATTATAAGTGTGTAAACCTGAGGTGAAATGATGATGTGAGAAGGTTATGTGGTAAAACAAAATCCCTAAGAGGTTACCTATGTAAAGTGAGGGGGGGGGGGGTGCGTTTGAATGGTAATAAGAAAAAAAAGATTTTGGACTAATTAGGAATGAATTTTATAGGAAAATGTGAGGCTATAGATAGTAATGGGTGTATGAGAAAATAATTTAGAAATTTGGAATGAATGAATGGGAAATTGGGAAGGATCGATAGTAATAGTGAAGAAAAATGGGAGATTGATAGTAAAGAGTAGAAGAAGCTAATAAGGGATAATATATACACAACGTGATTTAGATTTGGGCTCCAACAACTCTTAGCTTGTTGTTAAAGAATAAAGCTTATTATGGAGAGAAAATTTAGCATTAGGAGCTTGCTTGCTATCTCTTATTATCCTCAAAAATTAGGAATATTGGTCTTTTATTTCAAGTTCAACTAAAATGATTATTTGAGTATGTATTAGAGTTATGCTATGATAGGGTTTTTTGAAATTAAATATTAGAATTAAATATAATTAGTTTATACTCTAACACCTAGGCATAATATTTTTTCGCTAATTAGTGTATGGGGAAATAATAGGGAAATTTGAGAATGAGTGGATGAAATCTAGGAAGGATCGTTAGGAATACTGAAGAAGAATGGGAGATCAATAATAAATAGTAGAAAAATTATAACAAGGGTGAAGATCAACACAATATGCTTCAAATTTAGGCTTCAACACCTCTTAGCTTACTATTTCAAAAGAAAATTTAGGGTATCAAGAGCTTGCTTGATATTTCTTATTATCTTAATAAATGAGGAATATTGATATTTTATTTCAAATTAATTTGAAATGACAATTTGAGTCTATATTAGGGCAACATTTGGCTAGGGTTTTGGGTACCAAAAATATGGAATCAAATATAATTAATTTAGACCATAATTTAGGTATAATTTATTCTCTAGCAACTAATTTTAATTTATCCTAACATTGAAATTTCTCCCAAAACTTTCATTGAACCTTCAAATTTGTGTGAAAAGAGGTTTCGGGGTCACTATGAATAAATCCAAAATTCTGGATGTATAAAATAAATTCAAATGGTCCTAGAACATGTCTAAGGGAGTGATTACTATAATGAGGGGGGGATAAGATAAATATTGTGTAAGAATTTTTTTACCTTACAATTTTTCCCATTTTAGCAATATGATGCAACTACATTAAATAGTATGCTAAGGTGAGTAATTATATAAAAACATCATGAGATATAAAGGAAGCTAATAAAAATGAAATACATGTGAGAAAATTTCTCTCTTCTTTTTATTTTCCCCTTCACTTTGATGCACTCCTTTCCTACCAAACACATGAAAAAATATAATTTCTTTCATTTTGGAAGAAAATGTGTTATTGAATGCAAACACAAGAACATGATAAATCTATACATAAAAATGAAACTATGGAATCACACACTATTAATTTTATTTAGGCTGAGCACTTTTTAAGAAATGTTCTAACTAGTCAAGAGATCCATGAAGGGCCGCTAAGAGAAAGAAAAAAAATGAAGAGAAAAGGCTTCAAATGAGCCTAGGGAAAAGTAATGGTGAAATGGTACCTTGGTGAATGTTTTGGTATTTTATAGCCACCAAGACATAATAAATATTGAGAAATATTATATTGTATTTTTAATTTCATCAGCATCAAATAGTAGGGTTATTCCATGTCAAAATAAACTAAAATGATAAATGATGTTGATTATGTGGTCAACACATGACTATATGAAATTTTCATTCAAAATAAATTATGATAGTGAGGGAATTGTGGTTGGTTATATGTGGTTTCTACCCTAATGGTAAAATATGCCAAGGTAGGCCAAGTGATAATATTTCACTAACGCCATGTAGGTAATGCATGTGATATACCCACTTAAATCAATTGGATCAATGATAATCTTAATCAATTTAAGGAAAATGGTAAGGTATGTGAGTAGCATGAGATAGATAAAATAGGGGAACATATAGAAGATGTCCCTGGTAATAAAAAAGGTTATCTCAAAGTGGTGGTTTAATTCTCACTAAATATGATAAGCATTGAGAAGTTGGAATGATAACTCTAGTTATAAGAATTAAGAATACAAAAAGATTAAATTTCCTCGAGAAAGGGCAACATGCATGATGCCCCAAATTATAAAGGATAGAAAAAAGATGATATACCCCAAGGTAAGGGTGAGTGTGATAAAGGAGAAGAAATTAGGATGTTATGAACAACATGAATATGTTACTTGTAAGTAGAAGGTGATTTATCAAAGCCACTAAAGTAGTTACGAAGAAGGATTGTATAGGTGAAAGTGTGTAGATATGTCAAGATTATAGTACTTTAATTATATGTGAATTATGGAGAAGAAAGGATGCACACATGAAATATATTGAAGAATATATTAAATATGAAATAATCGGCAAGCATGTAAGAGGGAGATAATCTCATGTCTCCCACAAAGATATATAATAATATAAATAGTAAAAATAGAAAAATAGAAAAATAAAAAATGGGAGGAAAAAATAAAGTGTAAATAATAGTATAAATTAATACAAACATAGATTATATGCATATAAGAGAGCAAAAAGAGTTCTTTGAAACTAGAGTTAGTCTTAATAGGATACTATTTATAATTATCTATATAGTAGGAGCATCATCCTTTGTTCTCATAGAACAAAAAAAAATAAGAAAAATAAAGTGGTAAAATATAATAAAACGTGTATATAGGCTGACAAATATGTTTAATTATGATCAACATGAGTTGGGATTGGCATTCGCTAATACTCTGCATCATCCATACACAAGAGGAAAGATGTAGAGATTGTATACAAAAAATAGTATAAATCACATAATAATAATATGACATGTAGGATGAAATCAAACAAATAATATTCATAATAAAAATTTAGTTCAACATGAAGAAGGTATAAATACCTTAATGCATTACATCTTCCCTAAATACCAAAGGAAAGAATAGGAACAATAAATATAAAGAGGAATGGGCTAAGTAACCCATGGAGGAATATAGAACAAAAATCTCCCCCATGTGTTAGAATGTATTCAAATGTATTATACCTCACTAATGACAATGGGGGACGATAAACAAAATCACATGTAAGAAAGTGATGAAATAGAGAAACTAGCATAAATAGGAAATTTTAATGAATGTGTCCAACTATATCTTCATCATCCATGATATCATCATCACTAAAGTTGTTCTATGAATGAAACAAATTGAACCAATCCAACATTAACCCCAAAATTGAGAGATGTATAAATTTACGATGAACCATTCATCAAAATAGAAGACAATGGTGATATTTTTCCAATAATCAAACACATTGCCCATACGAGATGTAATAAAATATAATGTGGAAGGCTATGATAAAATAGTAGTTACCACTAAATAAAAAGGAGGGATAATTTGATGATCAATATAAAAATATTCAACATGGTATTCATAAGTATCCCCAAAATGTGTCACTAGAAGTAGAAGATGGAATAGGGCCCTTAGAAATCTTGATATATGTGGAATATGCAAGAGGATATACAAGAGGCTAAGAGGGATCTACAACATGAGTATGTAAAAAGGGGATATTATATATGTAGGTTGAATCTCATGAGAGGGAAGGGTTTTAGGTCTAAATTGTTACCAATTTTGGTGAGGTTTGAATTCCTTCTTACATTTGGGTTCAAAAAAATTAGATACAAGTGGATAGGGGATTTGTTATGGGAGAAATATTGGGTGCAGGAAGCAAGGGGAAAAATTGGATGGAGTTACAATGATGAGGGAATAAATAGGATAAGATGGAAGAGGCTAATATTTAGGTTGGAAAGAGGAGAAAATTATGATGTAGACTAGGCACATAGAAGGGGCTATAGGCTAGGTTGGGCAAGAGGAGATTGTAATCTAAGTTGGATAGGAGGAGGGTCTAGATTTTAGGTTGGAAAAGATAAGAAGGTTGTGATATTATTTGTCAATTAAAACATGAAAGAATCAGTGATTGGACATAAAAAAAAATTGAATGGGTTGGGAAGTATATTTGGGATACGTGAGGATAAATTTCAAATCCCTTCTACTATAAAAGAATTAGGAATTTCTAGAAGCATAAGGTGAGTTGAAAGCTCTACATCATAGTCCAATCATGAAACTTTATAACTCTTAAATGGGTCAATACTTAGATAATGGAATGGTAAAAACCTTGTCATCATGTATAAATTTTAAAAACTAATGTATGAGATGAATTATTATTATGAGAACAAGAGAAAAATAAATTAGAAATAGGAATACAAATATAAAAAAGATAAATCTTACTCCAAACTTTTAATGTTGACCTCAAGATTAAGAATAAAATAAATTTAAAATAATGAAAATTAAATAAAATATGTTTCAAAATAAAAACTCCATTATTGCAAGTGAATTTTCTCAATGGATGGATGTATGGTTGCTCAAATATTTGCTTAAAAAATCCTATGGCATGTGCCTATTGAAGACAACAGACACATTTTTAGGAACTTGTAGCTCAATTTGTAATAATTTGATAGGGAAGATGAATGACAAAGATTTATTTAGAAGCTTGATGATGGAGAATGAATGAGAGGATTTTCTCTAAAGTAAGGAGAATATGGAGGGTGTTGATTTAGTTTGTTCAAGATGAAGGGATGAGATTAAATAAGCTAAAATAGGAATACTCATAAATAATTAGTTGTAACCAAAAATGGAAGGGAAAATCAAATAGTTAGTCATTTATTTATGAAAATGGTGGAGGAAATATAGATTAATTAGATTATAAAATGTTATTTAATTGATTATCTATGTGTTGGTATAGGCATGGTGTGATGGTTTATAGGTGGCATTTTTGTTCTTGCCACCAAGGTTCAAACCCCATTGAGGTGGTATTATTGAATGGTTGTATTCCGGTTCATAGCTCCAGTCAAAAGCGTTTACCCCTTGAATAAATTTTTTTTTTTGAAGTAATTAAATAATAAGATTATTTAATTAGATGTGAGGTGGAAATCAAAGTAATTAAATAATAACTAGATGTGAGGTGGAAATTTAAGTAATTAAATAATAACTAGATGTGAGGTGGAAAATAAAATAAAATATTAAAATTATTAATTAGTTGTGACATTGGGTTAGACTAATCAAATAATAATTTAATCAATAGTGATATTGGGTTAGACAAAGTAAATAATATTTATTTAGTTAGTTAGTGAATAAATAGATTAACAAAATAATATAATTATTCAATTAATTAATGATGATAAAAATATTTTTGATTATCAAGAAAATAGGTTTTGAAGGTACCCAAAACCGTTTACACCAAAACATTACACACAGAGAAAGGCTCATCCAACTAGCAACCAAACAACAACCAACAAAAAGAAAAACAAGAAACAATAGGTTACTTTATATTCTTCAAGGTTTCAACAACCTCTAACTCCTGGTTGTAATGTAGGTTGACTAGGTCCAACAACTTGTTCTTCTCATCTTCAAAATACTTCTTCTTGTTACCGTAGGTTCTAGCACTAGGCCCCTTCGCTTCATCCACTATTTGTTTTCTCCCTTTTTATTTTGTAATCTGCTCCTTTTTTCTATTCTTAGGGATATCTCTAGCCATATGTTCCTCCTTAATCTCCTTGAATTCTCCATGAGGATCCTCAGAGCCTTGACACTATTCTTTATTGAGCATTGACTTATCTTAAAGAGATTTCCAATATTTGTATTGATCTCCTGAATATTATTTTCCATAGCCAACATATAGCTGTCATAATCCTTTCATAATATATTGATGGCTTCCTTTGCATCATCTAACCTTCTTTGTATCTCCCTAATACCAAACCCATAATGGCCCCTCACTTCATTAGAAACTTTTTCATGTAGGCCCTAGACTTTAACATTAGCTTTATCGATTTCTAAGAAAATCCATTTAGCCAATTTGAAATAATTAGCCACTCCCTCCCTATCCAACCCTAATACATCATAAATTTAATCTATTTTGGCATGAAGATAAGAGAAATCTTTAGATAATGGGTGGATATTAGAAGCCTTTTTTTTTTCCTTGGCAAGGCCTTTCATAAGATTTTGGATCGTGGCCATCCTCTCTTCAATATTTTCCTTGCCTATACCAATCTCCTCAATTTTATCTTTTCCTTTACCAACATCTTCCCCATAGGGTCTTGAGTTTTGTTTTCCTCTCCTTTTCCTTTTTAATCCATCCTCCTAATCCCCAATATAAGAACCTTCTGACCAAGATATAGCCTTTTTAGTTTTCTTTTTTGGGTGGCTCTTCTTACCAACGACCTTTCTCTTCTTTTACTCTTTTCCATTAGAGGGAGTCTAAGATAACACCTCCATAGATTCATCCCCTTCTTCCTCCTCTTTCCATTCATCATCATCATCATCATCCAAGGATTCAAAATTTATATCGGAATAGTGGACGACCATTGGCTTCTATTTTTTCTTGACATTACCCTTACCCTTCGAAGTTTGCATTGGGGTCTAGGTATTAACATGTTTCATGTTTAACAAGAGTAAACCCTCATGCATAATTGAAATTTTAGGTTTTTTATGTGCTCTTTCATAGAAAAATCTAGTGAAGTGAGAAAGACTAAACCCTCATGCACAATTGAAAGTTTAGGGTTTTTCAAGTGCTCTTTCATAGAAAAATCCAATGAAGCGAGGAGAAAATATGGAAAAGACATTAAAATCTTGTGCATAAAGTGATTCAAGAAAATAAAATGGACACCCAAGATAGCAATGTACCTCTCATCTAGAGTAATATAGTGCATGATAACCTCCACAATCTTAGCCCTAATGGGTTTGATAGAGAGTCTACCATATCCCCAAGAAGATAATTTCACCAACTTATCCCATTCATTTCCATTAAAAAATTGATTGAGGGCTTCCTCATTTTCTTTCCTATCTTGGAAGAAATGTATTCCAGGCAACTACAACCTAGTTATCTGAGCAATCAACTCCGCTGTTATGGAAAATTTCTTACCATTGACAGTCAAAATTCTATTTTATATCCCTTGATGAAGAGCTTAGAATCTTCAGGATCGTGTTGTGTAACCTTTTCATGTAAGGGTTAAACCCCCCTCTAAAAAATTTTGTGCACCTTGGGATTTCTATAGACCCCATCGCATGATAGAGGCTCCACTTGACTTTTGTCTCCTCCCATGCTCATAGAAATTCCCCTGCTTTACAACTTCCAAATTTTGTTCCTTAATTCCAAGCAAAGGTAAAAAGGGAAAAAGACCCTTTTAGTGCCTAGAAAGCGTGCAAGACAACTAGGAGTAATTAATTTCATCTCCCATAATTTAACATTTTTCATGTTGGCTATCATTACTTAGGATTGTGAGAGCCTCGATGGGTATTAAAGAGTACCCATCCTAGATTTTAATAGATTTCCTTTTAACTCCCATCATTGGTGAAGAATTTTTCCAAATAATTACCCTCACACAAGATGTGGGTTATCATTATATCATCAAAAGAATTGATCAAGCCTAGGGAATCAGAGATTAATGATTCTATAGACCAACTAGGGGATGTGATTTATTTAGACACCTTATAATGTTTAAAGACTCCTCTCCCACCCAAACTTTCTTAAAGCCTATATCATAGGAAATTTGTATACCATTGTACATTGTCGTTACTTTAGCTAGGTGATTTGTGTTGGCAACACAGATAGAATATGATCTAGAAACATCCACAAACACTTCAGGAACATATGCAACACTTCATATTACCGTAAACACATTATCTACTTCCATGAACACCATTTCCAGTAACAGAATAATTGTCAGAACATAGAACCTTATAACTTGCTCAAATCTTCATGTGCACCTCTGAAACTTATGGAGAAGAAACTAGATAGGCTTGAGAACAAACCCTTTAATACACAACTTCTCATCATCGACATACTGAAATTTCCAACACATTGATCTTCATTGCTTCAAAGACAACCTGTAACATATTTTATTACAGTTTTCTCAATATCCTCGACATATACAGACTTAAATAAATTAATGCTAATAGTGTTGACATCAATGACAACCACATATCAGCAATACAACCACATCATCCAACAATCTCCCCTTTTGGCATTGATGGCAGCACATGATGTGAAAAAAACCATCAACACAAGTAACTCTTCTCCAACAATCTCCCCCTTAGATATTGCTCTTCTCTCCTTTAGTTATTTCAAGGTTTTTCATACTATTCTTCTCCCCCTTTTCTTTTTAACACTTCCATAGTCTTTCACATTACTCTTATCCCCCTTTGACATCAATGGAAAAGGTACACAAGATCTGAACCACATATCTAAATCATCTAACTACTCCCCCTGAGTAGAAGCCACCACAACATCAATTTGGATCAAGATATGATTATGAATGCATGGAATAATGCAAATACTATGCATCTTAGTTCTGATTAGGAGGGTTAATCACCCCTAACTTCCCTCTGAGATACTCAAAAGTATCCTTAGGCAAAGGCTTAGTAAATATGTCTACAATTTGTTCCTTAGTAGGCACATACTCCAGTCTAACTTCCTTATCACTCACCTTATCTCTCAAAAAGTGGTACTTGATAGATATATGATTGGTCTTTGAATACAACACTGAATTCTTAGAAATTTTTATAGCACTTGAATTATCATAGAATATTGCAATAGGTTCATCATACATAACTTTGATATCTTCCAGCATCTACTTCATCCATAATACTTGAGTACAATTGTTAGCAGCAACAATATATTTTTCCTTTGTAGTAGACAAAGAAACGACATTATGCTTTTTGCTTAACCATGAAATCAAATTCTTTCCCAAGAAAAATATGCCACCACTAGTACTTTTCTTGTCATTCACATCTCCTACCCAATCAACATCAGTAAAGGCATTCAAAGTAAGATCATCATCTTTAGGATACCATAGGCCAAAATCAACTGTTCTTTTTAGGTATCTGAAAATCCTCTTCACAACAGTCACATGAGATTCCTTAGGATCGGCTTGAAATCTAGCAACAATGCATACAACATTCATATTGTCTGGTCTAGTTTGAGTCAAATAAAGCAATCCACCAATCATTGATCTGTATCTAGTCTGATTTTCCTTTGGAGAATCATCATCTTGTGTCAAATTACATCTACTCACCATGGGTGTACCAATTGGCTTTGAATCTTCCATTCCAAACTTCTTTAGCAGTCTCTCACATACTTGGACTAAGATATAAATATTCCTTTATCTAACTAAGTAATTTGAAATCCCAAAAAGAATTTCAATTCTCCAATCATTAACATCTTAAACTCATTTTGCATCTCATTAGCAAACTTCATGCACAAACCATCATCTCCTCCAAAAATGATATCATCAACAAAGAATTCTAAAAAAATTAAAAATTCTTCATCAATCTTGAAATATAGATTACTATCAGTACCTTTGTTAAATCCAAGCTTTAGCAAATATTTATCCAATCTGGCATACCAATCTCTAGGGGGTTGTTTGAGTCCATACAATGCTTTCTTCAACCAACAAACCATATCTCCCTAATCAGTCAATTGAAATCCATCAGGTTTCTCTATATACACTTCTTCTTCTAATCCACCATTTAGAAATGTTGACTTGACATCCATTTGATAAACTTTGTAGTTTTTGTAAGCAGCATTAGCAAGAAATAGACTCATAGCTTCTTAATTCTAGCAGCAAGAGCAAAATTTTCTTCAAAGTCAATTCCTTCCATCTGAGAGTATCCTTTGCATACCAGTCTTGCTTTATTTCTGATAACTTCACCTTGTTCATTTAGTTTGTTTCAAAAGACCCATTTGGTTCCAATTACATTTTTGTCTTTAGGTCTAGGAACAAGAATCTATGTATTATTCTTCTCAATTTTCTGAAGTTCTTCTTTCATTTCTTAAATCCAATTTTCATCTTTGCATGCTTCATTGACATTACTTGGATCAGTCTTTGAAATTAAACAGTATTCTTCTACAATTCTTCTCCTAGTCTGGACACCTTTATTCTTATCTCCTATAATTTGATTTTTTGAATGATTTAATCTCACATACCTTCGGGTCTTAGAGTGTTCTTGAATTTCAAAATCTTGTGATCTCTCTTATGTGCTTTCACTAGTCTCTCCTTCTTCTTGATCTTCTTGATTCATTAGAATGATCTGAACTTGATTTGAAGCCTGACTCTTGTCTGTACTAGCATTTTGATCATCAGAATCATATCCACAAGTTCTGGAGGGTTTGTCAATGTCTTCATCAACCTTAACATTTTCACTTTCAACCATTTTCTTCAATCTCTTGTTGTAGCACAGATAGGCCTTACTCTTAGTAGAATAACCAAGAAATATTCCTTCATCACTTCTAGCATCAAACTTTCCTATATCTTCATCTCTTCTGATAAAGCATTTACTCCCAAAGATTTTGAAATATCTAATAGTAGGCTTATGACCAAACCATAGCTCAAAAGGAGTCTTACCAGTATTACCTTTGATTTGTACCCAATTAAGGATATAAACAACAATACTCATAGCTTCTCTCCAATAGACATGAGGGACATTTCCTTCTAGCATCATAGTTCTAGTAGCATCTTGAACTATCATGTTCTTCCTTTCCACAACTCCATTTTGTTGAGGGGTCTACAGTGTAGATAACTGTCTCTTTATCCCATGTTCTTCACAAAAAGAATTAAACTCACCAGAAGTGAATTCACCACCTCTATCTGATCTCAGACATTTAATCTTCAAACCTGTCTCTGTCTCAACCATAGCTTTAAAGATCTTGAACTTCTCTAGAGCTTCAGATTTCTACCTTAAGAAAGTAACCCACATCATCCTAGAGTAATCATCAATAAGCAACATGAAGTACATGTAACCTTGTAGACTTCTGATTCTAGCAGGACCACACAAGTCAGTATGCACAAGCTCCAGCAATTCATTTGAACAATGTTGTTTGTTGTGAAATTCTAGTTTGCTTTCCTAATTGGCATTCCTTGCATATGACATTATTAGGCTTCATCAACTTGGGAAGATCTCTTATAGCCTATGAGGAACTTATCTTTATAATGGATGAGGAACTTATCTTTATAATGGTGTCAAAGTTTACATGACACATCCTTCTATGCCACAACCAACTTTCATCAACTTGAGCAATCAGACAACTTTTACTAGCAACATTCAGATGAAAGATGTTGCCTTTTGTTTTTTTACCAGAAGTAATCACATTTCCAGAACTTCCCAATATGCTACACTTTCCATCTTTGAATTGAAGATTAATCCCTTATCAACCATCTTTCCAACACTCAGAAGATTATGCTTCAAACCTTCAACATAAAGAACATCATCAGTATTATGCTTACCATCAAAAGAAATACATCCTTTCCCATGGATTATACCACCATTGTTATCACCAAATCTTACAGCACCACCATCATACTTTTATAGGCTTACAAAAATTCATTTTTCACCTGTCATGTGATGCGAACATCCTCTATCAATTACCCATTCATCTTTTTCTTCAACTCGAGTAGTTAGGGCTTTCTCTACTTTTGTACAACTAGCAAATTCAGTAGACACAAGATTATTTTCCTTGATATCAATAAACACAAACTCATCTTCACTTGCATTCCCTTTGTCAGATTCATCATTTGTCACACCTTCAATAGTAGCATAATAACACTTCTTTTGAAATTTAGGCTTTTAAGGTCTTGGCTTAGGAACTCTTTTTGGACACCTTGATGCAAAATGACCTATCTTATTGCAAGAAAAAAAAATTATAGGCAACTTTCCTTTATACTTACCTTCTCCTCTAGCTTCCCTTTTGACAATAAGTGCTTCAACCTCATTTAGTTCTCTCTCTACTTCTTCAATTTGTGTCATTTATTCCTCATACTTGAATACCTTTCTAGAATAACTTTCACCTGGATCATATCTTTGCTTGTCTCTCCCGGAAGTAGTAGCTTTAAATGCAGATTCTATCTTAGGAGGGGCATCACTGAATTCACTCAACTCAAAAGTAGTAAGTTTACCAACCAACATGTCTTTGGTTACATTTATCATAGTCTGGAGCTCTTCAATAGATGTAGCTTTAACTTTGTATGCAGCAGGTATAGATCTAAGCACTTTAGAAACAATCTCTGATTCATCTAACTGTCCACCAGCACATCTAATTCCACACACAAGTTCATTCACTCTTTGCATGTAAGTAGCAATATTTTCATCATCACCCATTTTCAACAATTCATATTTCCCTTTCAGACTTTGTAGCTTAGCAATCTTTACATTTGCATCTCCTTCATACAAGGTTTCCAACTTTTTCTAGATCTCATAAGCAGTCCTCAGCTCCATAACATTTGTCATCTCAAAATCAGTCAAAGCACTCAACAATGCTTCCTTAGCTCTGATATTATATTCAACATCTCTAATCTCAGTAGTAGTGGTAGGACCATTTTGAGGAATAACATACCTATTACTTGTTATGTTCCAGTAGGATTCACCAATGCACTTCAAATGAAACTTCATTCTAGCTTTCCACAGAGAGTAGTTTGTTCCATCAAACCTCAAACTATCCTTCTTGTATGTCACCATCCCGGATCACCTCAAGCTATTAAACTTCTTCCAAGGAACCTACTCTAATACCAATTGTTGGAAACACATATAGAACATGATCTAGAAACTTCCACAAACACTTTAGGAACAAACACAACACTTCAGATTACCAGAAACACATTATCTACTTCCATGAACACCATTTCCTGTAACAGAATAACTGTCGGAACACAAAACCTTATAACTTGCTCAAATCTTCATGTGCACCTCTAAAAATTATGGAGTAGAAACTAGATAGGCTTGAGAAGAAACCCTTTAATACACAACTTCTCGTCATCAACATACTAAACTTTCTAATACACTGATCTTCACTGCTTCACAGACAACCTGTAACATATTTTATAACAATTTTCTCAATATCCTCGACATATACAGTCTTAAAGACATTAATGCTAATAGTGTTGACATCAATGACAACCACATATCATCAATACAACCATAGCATCCAACAATTTTTTTGTGTTATGATAAAAATGTTAGTATATAATGAGTTTAATTAAATGGAATTTTTATGATGTTAGTTTAATTCTAGGTGTCTACAGTTTTCCCTCTTTGAAGTGTCAATGCAACTAAAAGTGATTGAGTAGAGGTGTTTTAAAGAAAATATAATCATGAATACTATGGTGGGTTGGCGATGTTTAAATTTGTGCTTGGGATTTTTGGCTAATATTTTTCTATATTAAATGATTGATTAAGTTATATTGATCATTTGTATTGAGAAATTTAGATACCCCAAGTACTTTAAGAATGAACTATAGATGATGTGGGGAGGGATGCCCCTTGAGAGGGTAGGTAGGTGTGGAGAATGTGGATGGGATATCAAAAGGAGGAAAGGATAAAATAGGAGCTTGACCAAGATAAAAAGGGAAAGGGGGGATAGGAAAATTTGAATGGTAGGGATGAAGAATAGGTGATGGTTACCTTGGCTAGGTAGTTAGGGAAATGTTGTGGGATTTTTAGATGAATATATTCCAATAATTTTGATAAAAATTTAAAATGTGTTGAGAAACCTAAATTTGATATAGAATATAATGGTATGCATCAAGGTATAAGTAACCTTGATGATGTTTTATCATATGTGTGAATAAATGACTCACACAAACATGTTAAAAAAGATAAATAATAAAAATAACATAGAAATTATATCATTAAGACACAAGATAATATAATGGACCATATTAACCTTAGTAGAGTATGTTGTGGGTTAAAACTGAAAGTAAGTAAAATCAAGAAAGATGAAAAATAAGAACAACCACATAAATAGTTATGTCTCGTCGAATTAAAAACCAATTTATAGATTATTGTGATAGTGAGTAGTGATGTTAGATTTTGGGAGCAATATATCTCATGGGATCATATGAGTAGCTCCAAAAAAGGAATTCATGCATGAGGAAAAGACAAGAACTTATTTTGTTGGAGTGATTATGTGTAATAAGAGATTATTTTCCTAAAATGGAAGGCATAGTGAAGTTTCTAGGGTGTGTTTGTCTCTATTTTGTGGCTACTAGAGATAAATTGATAATAGGGGATATGTCATGATGTCAAATATTTTTATTAAGTATAATCAATATTTTTATCTAAAGCGTGAGTTAAAACATAAGATAAAGCTTAGCTAAAGGAAAAATCTGAGATGGGAAGATAAATGCTAAAAAGAGGAGTGAAAATATATGGAATAAATAGGGTGAATTATACTTTAATTTTCTCCTAAGTACAAAGGATACTTATGGATGAAAAAAATTAGGTGTTTACTTGTGATTCACACAAGTGAATTTTCATCATAGTACTTGCCCAAGGTAACATAGACATGGTTTTCACTAGAGGTTAATTTTTATCTTTATTTTTATCTTTATTTTTATTTTTATTTTATTTTTAAAAATTATTCATTCTTTTTTTGATTTGCTAGCTTTATGAGACTATTGTTACTAAATTAGACATGGATTTTTTTTCCCTCCAACTCTTGACCTTTAGGTGTTTCTAACTTGTATCTTGACCCATATTTGTCAATGATGACATAGGGACCTATCTAATTCAACATAAATTTGCCTTCTTTTATCATGGCCTTGATTTGTATTCTTTTAATTTTATTTGAGCACAAGATCCTCAACTTCAAAACTATCAAGAAACTCTAGTTCATATTATCATGCCACTCTATATTCTTCATTTTTGATGAGGACATGAAAATAAATGTACACAATAGCTTGATCTCAATTGGAAAGATAGAATTTGTGGGGGTTTGAAAGCTTGTGTGATAGGACCAAAGGGTGGGTTGAGTTGGAGGTTATATTCATAGCCAATATCATTGGCAATAATTTTAATTATTTTGATAAAGTTTTTATTAAACACATAAACTTGGTCATTACCTTGTAGGTAATAGGGAGTGAACCACTTGTGTTTTATGTGGAATTGGTCACAAAAGGATCACCCTTAATGGTTTTTGAAGGATTTATCATTATTTGGGATAATAATGGAGGGGATACAATAGTAATAAATTCTATGATGGAGGATGAATTTAATTTTTTTTTGGTGTTGTCAGTGAGGAGAATGACTTGAACCACTTAGTAAAGTACTTAGTGATAATGATGATAAACTTAGTGAGGTTGAGAGTGATACACATAATCTCTTTCAATCTATCAAATGTTGTGTTAGCTAACTCATTCCATTTAAGAGTATCCTTTTTTAATAAAGTCGCAAGGAATGCTACTATGCAAGCGTAGTTCTTCACAAATATTCTATAGTATCCAATGAGTCCTAAGAAACCTCACAAGTTATTAATGAAATTATAAATAGGTCAATACATCACAAACTTGATATTGTTAGAATCAACCTTTACTCCTTCATGATACATTATATGACCCAAGTACTCCTCCTCTTTGAGGCCAAAAGCACACTCAAAAGTTCTAGCATAAAGTTTGTGTTGTATAAAGCTTGTAATGTATAGTTTACATGGTGTAAATGGTCTTCCTATGTCTTGTTATAAATCAATATATCATCAAACAAAAATAATAAAAACTTTCTAAAAATGTATTAAAGAAAAAATTCATCAAAATTTAATATGTAGATGGAGCATTATTAGGACCAAATGATGTCACTAAAAAACATAATGAATCTCATGAGTCCTAAATGCTATCTTGGGGTTATCTTCTTCCGTAATCCTAATTTGGTGATAACTTGATCTAAGATCGATAATTATAAAAAGTAGAGCTCCATTGTGTTGGTACTCAAATTCATATATCCAAAAATATTTAAAGGTAATATTTTCTTAAGTACTAGGGGTG
The DNA here is from genome assembly GCA_007115665.2 of Sequoiadendron giganteum. NCBI lineage: Eukaryota > Viridiplantae > Streptophyta > Pinopsida > Cupressales > Cupressaceae > Sequoiadendron > Sequoiadendron giganteum. Next base: position 380,975,698 of record CM021108.1, read on the forward strand.
TCAAAATTAGGGTAGAAGACTTCACACTTATATTTAGGCAAGGAACCTATGGACCAATTTACTAAGGTGGGTAAGACCTTATTTTACTTTAGGATTTGTTAGGCCAAGAGGGGATTCCTTGAGGTGCTGGATTAGATACAACTATAGGAGATGGACATATGCCTTGATACAAACCATATCTAGTGCATAGAATACCCCTATTTATTTGTCACTAAGTATTTATATGTTGGTTAGAACATGTAAGGTTCTACACCCTTTTAAAGTAGATGAACCGCTATGCTTGAAGCGTGTAAGGATGTATTTATGATAACCCTTAATATTCTTCTTCCAATCAAGGCATGGTATTTAATGAAATAATTTAAACACAATATGAAGTGAAATTTATCTTTCAGTTATTTTGAGTGTGTTAGGTGATGGTAGGTTCAACATGAAGCAGATGGGTGCCTATATCTAGGTGGGTGAACTGAGTCTAAATTTTTTACACACCAAAATAAATTACAAAATATAACTTAGTGATCCATGAAAATACCCATACAATTCTTATATTAATTTGAAAATATACCTTGACATAACCACTAGATGGCCTTGTATTAGGAAATGTGTGAAGGTCATATTTCATTGAATCACATCCTTCTCAAGAATTAATGGAATCCTTAATTTTGTAGGAAAGTAAATAACCTTCCTTTCAACTTTCTTACAGAATCTCGACATAGAAGTGGTTGTTGTTTCCTTTGAGTGTATTATAAGATAGATCCTTCAAAATCTATAAAATGAACAACCAAGATGTGGAGTTGAGATCCTCAAGAGTTGAAATCACCTACATAATTTGATGGCATGGTCACCCTCATCCTTCATTATTAAACTTTATATTTGAGTCTACGCCCTTATAATAACTAATGGTTTATGGGTGGGAAACTATTATTGGGTAGTTGTATGGTCAAATATGTCTATTAATGACACTTTTTGGATGTTCAGGGGAGTGAGTGAGGTAAATAGGAGGTGACAAAAATATTGGGGATGAAACAAGGTGAAAATAGATGATGCAATATTTTAGGTCTAAATATCATATATGGAAAATGGATGGGGGAAGTAAACTTGGAAGGCAAGTTAACTTCCATGCGGGAATATATGAGTGAAAAAGGATAGAGGAAATACTTGCAAGAAAATATCCCAAAAGTGGATGTGGAGACTAGACATTGGATTAAAAGTCTAGATGTCCAAGTGTGGGTGATAGTTGTAGAAGGACAAGTCAACATTTGTGTAGGGAAATATTTTTAGACATGATGGATATTAGAATATGATAATAGAATGGGGATCTAAATTTCTAGATATCAAAGAGAAGTACACAAGGAAAACTTGGTAATGAAGTCACACAAAAATCTTATGGGATCAAACATAGGATGTGGATGGAATGAATTTTTGCATCCACATCAAAAGTCTACAAGGATGAAGGGAATGATGAAATAAGGATTTATAGGGAGTGGTTGTGAGGGAATACTAGAGATCAAGATGAGAAAAGTGGATAGGGAATATTTGACTAGCCTCAAAATTTTGTAAAAGGATTAAATGGAAGATTATAGAGAAATGATGTAGAAGCAAAAGGGAGGACTAAATATGAGATAAATGTTCAAATCCACTTTGAAATACCACAATCAAGTGAAGTGAAGGGAATAAAAGGAAAGAATGAGAGTAATATATTTTGTGGGACTTTCATACAAGACTATATACTAGAAGTGGATATTTGGACAAGTAAAAAATATTTGGCTCTACACCCAAAAATTGCAATACTATAAATGACGAGAAATAATCAAAATGCACCCTAACTCAATATTTCCTTATATTTTTTTAATTTATAGCATATGAAAGGGATATGGAGGATGGGGAGGAACAACACAAAGGAAATTTTAAGCAAGGAAACCTATTTGAAATTTATTTATATTGGTTATGATTAACAAGAAAAATAAGTCAGGATGACAAAGGGAGGTGGACCTAGGAAAAACTGGATAATTGAATGGGATGCCAACATTGGCTTTGGTTGGGGACATGTGTATCTTATAGGAACATCAAGAATCCAACTAATTCTGGGATACAAACTAAAAGAGGAAGGCAAGACTAACATGAAAAAATGACACAATAGTGTAAGACACGAACAAGGAAAATTAAAATAACTATGTACATAGGCCCATATAGAGTCTCAACATCAAGATAAATATTGCTTGAGATATTGACCATGAAAAAAAAGTTCCATGAATTCTCCATCAAGAATCTTGAGGTAGAAGGTGTCTTGATCGCACTTATTTGCAATTTGATAAGTTCTAACCCATGAGGCTTTAAATTTTCCATGTTTTCCTTTATCTTTAGACTTTGAGTTCCATATGAAGACAATGTTTCCAAATTGAAAATATCTTTGTATAACCTTCTTATCAAACAATTAATTCGTATTTTACTATCATAATATGTTTATTTCATGGGAATCCCTCCTGATTCTTCTAATTTGATCAACTCATGTAATCTTAAGGGGATGGCATCATTTTTATCTCCTTCAATTTGCTACAACACTCTATATACTAGAAATTTAAAACAAATTGTCATCTTGACTTCAAATCCATAAACCAATTCAAAGGGGCTCCTACCAATAGACTTATTATAAGTTATCTTATCTTCCTATATAATGAAATTTAACTTATCATCTCATCTTTTCTTGTTTGAATCTAGAATTTTCCTAATTATAGCCATGACACACTTATTGCTAGATTCAACTCGGTCATTTGCTTGGAAATGAAAGGGATTGAATGTGTTAAAGTTATACCATGATTGGAACACATGTAAATAAGTTCATGGGATCTAAAGCACATTATATTATTAATAGATATCCTTAAAATCGCACTGAACCTTGTGAGGAAATTATTTATCAGGAAGTCAATCATCATTTTGAATGTATAATAGCTTATGGGGATTACCTTTTTCCATTTGGTGAAGTAGTCATTGGTCACCAAAATATATTTTTATTTTACCCCATTGCTAAAATGGAGTCTCAACTAATATGGACATAAGGGGAAGTTCTCATGCAAACTTCATATTTCTTGAAAATATTTGGCAAGCATCGCATCCTTTAACAAACTTTCCCACGTCCTTGAACAATGTGGGTCTTCAATATACTACTCTCATAATCTTATGATAAATAGTTTTAGACATGAAATACCCTCCATATAATCCTTGGTGAATTTCCTTAATGAATTGTATGAAGTGCTCTTAATCTAAACATTTAAGAATCAAACCATTAAGGTTTCTCCACATTGGTTGGTCCTAGGGAAATACATACTTTTGAGCCACCAAAAGTACTATTATTTTTTGTTGATCACTCTAGGGGGTAGCTTAAGTTCTCCAAAGAAAAGGTATCCTTGTAACAATTATAATTATTCAAATGACATGAAGGAGGTGTTGAATAAGATTTAATTTGACGCACTTCGGTTGTGTCTAAATTTGTATTAGCCATCATCTTGACAAGGCCTTGATATTTTAACAACTTGGTAGTCTTCACCTCCATGCCATTTTTTTATCTTATTGAACCACATGCACCTTTTTATCAATACTTCTTGTTGAGAAAAGATATCCCTTATAGTAGCATGTGGCACATAGGTAGTGATTTTGGCTCCTAAAAGATATAATTTGAAGTTTTTAATTGCCTTAACAAGAGCATAAGTGACCTTCTCCCTCCATGTTGGAGTAATTAAATTCTATATTTATTAGGGATTTTTTTTACGAAGGTGATTGGTTGTTCTAATATTTTGGAACTATTTTTAAGTATAACAAATGGTGTATAATGAAGCAAAGGTAAATATGTATAATGGATTTGAATAATCATGACTTGCCATCATTGGTGCATTCTTGAGTACATATTTTATTTCCATGAATGAATCAATTGATTCCTTATCCTAGCTATTTGATTACCCTTTCTTAAGAACTTTGCAGGTCGCCTTAGCATTTTTAGTGAAGTTAGGAATAAACCTCTTAACAAAGTTGATATGCCTAAAGAATGATTATATTTCCTTAATTATTTTGGGTTGAGGGATGATGCCAATTTATTTAAATCATTATAGATCTTTCCCCACCCCTTCCTTGGATACAATATGTACAAGGAACTTTTCTTCTTCCATGCCAAACATATGTTTATTAGGATTTAAAGAGATACCATACTTTAATCATCTTGGAAGATTAAATCCAACTGTTTGAAATGATATTTTAAATCTATGGAGTATGTATTCAATTCATTTTGTTAGAACACCATTATTTCATTAATGAGACTAGCAAATGTAACATACATCACCCTTTAAAAATTAGCTCCTACATTCTTTATACCAAAAGGAATCTTAACATAGATAAATGTGCCCCATGATATTTTTGTAAGGCTATCTTTGGCTACTTGGACTCCTTGAACATAACCTAATTATACCCTGATAAAATGACCATCACTAATATCAATATGACCATATCACCATCTATAAAAAATGGTCCATACTAGGTAGTGGATAATTGTCCTTGGTGAACTTGATATTTAAATTTTGAAAATTCACACAAAGTTTGATGTATTTTTTCTTCTTCCTTATTGGGACAAGGCTAGACACCCATTATGAACATGCCTTATTGATTTGATAATTCCACTCTCTTTTAGCTTCATAAAATCCTTTTACATTTGATGGGCCATAGTAGGGTTGATGAGTCTAATTTTTCCTAACAATATTTATATCAAGTTCTAAAGGAATGATATGTTGAAATAGGTCCTCTCTTGGTATGGCTTCAACTCATCATATGACTAGGAAAATTACTTCTTATACTTCTTTAGCAATATAATCAATATTTATTTCTCTATTAGTTTCATCCTTTTATTGAGGTAGACCATCCTAGGAGTTGCTTTAGTCTCCAAGTTCAAACCTTTAAAATCTTCATCACTAATAGCTTTTCTCCTTGTTTTTTAACAATCAACATTATCAAACACCCTTTAAAGTGCCACAAGACCTCTTGGGATGGTATAAATCTTGATTTGGATGATCTCACTACCAATTAGAGTCTCCCTTCTATTTTACTCCTCAACTGTGGGCTCTCAGTCAACAAGTTGTATATATTATCTAGGATGCTCAATCTAGAATGATAACTTCTACACTATACCTATAATGGGATAAAATTAACATGAAGCATAAAATTTTGAATCCAACACAACAAGGTTATCAACTATGTAATTTTTAGTTATTTCTATCCATTTGAGGTTAGATCATCAAACATCTAAATGGTATACACACATCATTCATATACATCCTTAGTCTCTTTTCTTTGGTAGCATACAAGCTTATGATTTGAGACACTACAAGCTCTAAATTATTATGTACTTTTAGGCACTTGATCCTATATTTGGAAGCCATTTTTAGACCATGCAACAAGGCTTATTACTTAACCACATTATTGATGCAATCAAAGTTCAATCTAAAGGTGAAATTATAAGTTTCACCATTAGGCAACACTAGAACCACTCATACACCATCTCCTACTTTAAGACATGCACCATAAAAATATATTTTCCATATGCCATTATTTTTATAACATTTTGTTGAGGGCATAAATTAGGATTAGGAAGTTTGGTAACAATTTCATCATGATATTCCATTAAATTACTTGGAATAGTATGCATGTAACATGGCTCACTCTTTTCCTCTTCAAGATTCTCCACAATATGAAGCATTTTCTTCTCTTTATGCAATTAGAATTATTTCCCTTGCAATAGTATGGTAGCATAGGATAGGTCAATTTGAATATTACCACTTGTGGAAGCTACCCATTTTCTTCATATTAGCATACTCTACTTTGCTAGATAAGAAATAATGATATCTTTTGAGAAACATTTACTTGGACCTATACAACTAATTGTACTTCAACACCATTAAAAACTCTAATGATATTGAATTCTTAGGAATTTGTTATATAGCATGTTTCATAGAATTTGGAGACCTTTAGGCCCAATTAATTCATAATTTATATTGGCATAATATTATTGGAAAATTTTATATCCAACATGTAAATATGGACCAACAATACCTTTATAAATAAATAAATATAAAATGAATCAACAATTGTTTGAATACTTGTAGACATAATGCCAAGATAAACCTTATAAGTTTATTGGATATTAGCCTCAATATTTTTATCTTGAGAACCATTTGAATAATCATTGAGTTGATCAAATATGGTTGGGGCATTGATGCATAATAAAGACCTTTCTCTATACTCAAGAATCTTAAGCAACTCCTTTATTCATGCTTGAACTTTAAGTTGAATCAATACATAAACCATGTCAATTGGTTGATACCTTAGTAAGGGGATGGATAAATGTATTGTTATAGCACGTGTGCCAAGGATGAAAGACATTGCCTAATTAGAACTAACAAGGATTTCCTTTACTATAACCTCAACCCCTCTAGTAGCATTTGGATCTTCATGTGGCTTCCTTCTTGTTTGATTTGGTATGGTGTCTACCCTTATATATTTTTGGTGTTCCACACTATTATTTGGCATAACTACACATTTATTTTTTGGAATATATCTCTTTTGCATAAAGGCCTTTGACATGTGCACTTTCTTCTTCAATGGTGATCTTCTTGTAGGTCTATTCATTTTTTTACTTTATACTCCTTATTTTTCCTTTATTTTCATCACAATTGATGCTATTGGTTTAGTTGCATGTCCATGTGACCTTTTGAATTCACTTGTATATTTTTTAATTAGTATTCACTTTGGACCTACAAGAAAATTGCATCAATCAGAGCCCTAATATCTTTAGTGGAAGGTTTTTCTAATTTTTACACCTGATACATGAGATCATTTAGTTGATTGAATTATTTGTTTAGAAAATCATATTGAACATGGTGATTGTCTTGATCATTCTTGTTGTAACCAAAATAATTTTTTTTGCTTCATTAAGGCATTTTGATAAAAAAAAATGGTCAAAATCTTACAAAATTGTCGTCAAAAGTCAACAAAGGTCAAAGTCTCTAGAAATGACATTTGCTATTCTTAGAAATCTTTGAACAAAAAATGGATCATGGGGTTTTTCTAGGTTTATTGTCTAAAGGATACTTGCAAAATTTTGAAAATTTTGAAATTAGGGTTTCAAGCCTCTATTTTTAGAAAAACCCTAAAAATAGGATCTTCTTAGAAATGGCTCAAAATGATTTTGATTGGTTAATTTTTTATCATGATCACACTAGTCTAGTCGGAATCATAAAAAAGTCAGTTTTTCTCTAGTGGGTCTATTTCACTTTTTCAGGAGAAAAGTTAGGACCTCTGAGGTCATCAATGGAGGATGGTCGGTACCAGGTGTCAGAATCTAAGCTTCAAACGTTGCAGAGAAGAACCTATGGCGAAAGATGCTTGAAAAATGGTGAACAACAGAGGGGAATTTCAAAAGTTCAAAATTGTAAAAAATAAAATAAGTTTGGAGATGGAGGCCTTACCTCAAAGAGGGTATCTAGGTTTCAATGCCTTAGAATATTTTTTTAGTTTTTGCTTGTCACACACGCAACACATTCAATGCATTCACGTCATCGGCAAAGATGCTCAACGTAGTTGACGAGACAGTGAACGCAAAGCACGAGGAGGTGAAAATCATTGAAAATTGATAACTCTGGAGGCAAAAGTACCCCTGCAGGCCAAGGGAACCCATGAATTCAAGAGGCCAAAGGAAGTTGTTAGATTTTGCAGTATTGGGGGATTTCTTCAAAATTCTACAGGATTTCCAATGAATCCATCAACTCATGCAACACATTCATCAAACACCGACAAATGAAGATAAGATGGAAGATGCTGAAAGTCAATAGAAACTCAAAAGTGGCAATTTATCAAGGAAAAAGCACCCTTGCAGGCCAAGGGCGCCCATAAATTAAAGAGCTTAGAAGCCAAAATTTGGTTTAATCACCTCTAGAAGATTCATCCAACATTTAGCCCAGCTCTACAGTGAATCTATCTGGCAGCTCAGAAGACCTGTCAAATGTCAGCAAGTGAAGAACCAACGAACACCCAAAACAAAGGAAAACTTGGAAAACTTAGAAAATTGGCTAGGTATAGAGAAAAAAGAACCCTGCTAGCAAAAGGTGCCCAAATTTTTGAGGCATCAAATGCAGCTTTCAAGTTTCATAACTCCCAAGAAGTCCTTAGTTACAATCAGGCTTCACGATGAGTTTGTCAGCAAGTTCACCAAAGTAGTCAAACATCCAACAATAAGGATCAAATTGGAGCATTTTGTCAAGAGCTGCAAAATGAAAATTGTATCTCAAAAGAGAAAAAGCACCCCTACAGGCCAATGGCGCCTACAAATTTGAACCCTCTTAATCAACTTTCAGAGCTTGCAAAACTAGTCACCCTTTCTGAAATTGAACTGGATTTCCACTCAATATCTCAGTATGATCATGAGATCCATCAATCACCAATAACGACAGATCGAAGCACGAGAGGTAAATTGGGAGGAGTTGAAAATCGCTAAAAATTGGTTAAGTCTGGCAAACAAAATCACCTTATCTCAAGAAGACACCCAAGAATTCAAGCCACCAAAACCAGTTTTCAGGGTTTGGAGCTTCCAAGAACATCTTCTCATATTTGATCCATCTCCGCAGTGAATTTGTTAGCCAAACCATAGGATCAATCAGACGACCAGAATCAAGGATCAAACAGAGGCAGTTTATCAAAGAAAAAGATGAAAATCTTCAAAAAAAATCTAAGGCAGTTTATCAAAGAAAACTATGAAAATCTTCAAAAAAATTCTAACTCTACAAACTTGCATGCCTTATCTCAAGGTGGCGCCCAAGTCAACTGGAGTTACAAATTTTGAAGACTTTATCATGCCTTGGGCATCCCAAGTTTGGGGGATTCTTCTAGTTAATAGCTAATCATGCCAAATAACTCCTAAATTAGGGTTTCCACAAGTTAACTAATGCTTCCATCTCCAAAGTCTATTTATGAAGCATTTGGGTGTCCTTATTCATTATTCTTGCAGGTTGACTCCAAATTTCAAACACAAAATTTTATTCTCCACGATATTTGAAGGATCAAACAGAAGGGGTTTTCAATGTTCTTTGTATTTTTGAGATCAAATTGCACAAAAGAACATCTTTTCATAAGGAATTTTTCCAAGTCATCATTTTTCAGAGGCAACGCTTCATAGTTTTCAACTTTTGACGATTTGGGTTATCTTTTTTTTCAATATTCACCAAGATTGGAAAAATATTTTGTAGCTTCTTCAACTTCCTCTATCTTAGGGTTTCTTGCATGTTCAACAAAAACCAATCTTTTCATAGATTTGACCTTTTGGGTATATTCAACACAAGATTGGCCACAAAACCCATGTGCCAATTTTTTTCAGAAAAGTTTCCTTGCTACCTCCAATTTTTAGGGTTTCTAAAAATCATCTTTTTTCAAAAAATAGACAAACTAGGTTTGTTCAACATTCAGGCACCTACAAAACCCATATCTCACTTTTTCTCAGGAAAAAATTGCCTCACTACCTCTACCTCTGAGGGATTCTTGCATGTTTGTGAAAAATTCATTTTTTTCCAAAGTCTAACCTTCTGAGCTCATTCAAAAAGATATTCTCAACAAAACCCACATCTCAATTTTTTTTAGAAAAATTGCCTCTCAGTGAAGCTATTTTTAGCCTCTATGAAAAAGTTGTTCAAACATGGTCATGTGCACAGTCATTCTTCTAGTTTTTTAGTATGCGGTTCTCTCAAATTGAATTCAAGACCAAATCGGTCTTGATTCACAATTTTGTGAAAACACTCGACACCAACTTGCATCAAGTGCATCTGGTAGTTGATTTGGGCAAATTGATAGGCGTAAACACCATCACACTTCAAAATATTAAATAATTCAGGTTACTTGAGGCAATATCTTTTCTCATCTTAGCACAATATATTGAGTTTGTAATTGCTTGTGTCAAGCATTACAACCCCACTTCATAGGAAATCCATCCAGTAGATGGATGAACAATAACCTCAAGCCAATAGATATTGAGAGGTGTTTTGCTATTCTGCCATGTGTAAACAACTTGATAGTGTCAATGGAAGAATGTGAACAGATGTTTAACTCACAAAATGAGCAATGTCAAAAAGAATGGCAGAAAGGTGGCTCAAAGAGAAACAAAAAAATTTTCCAAAGAATGTTGGACGTGGTGAATTTAGGGATGAGTATGTAATCATGATTACTCTACTCAACCGTGTCACAGTTCCAACAAAAGTGCACAAGTTTTAGCAATGGATGTTTTACATCATGTCTCAACTTGTCAATTACAAAGAACATTACGACTAGCCTACTTTGATCAATGACGCTCTTCACAACCAGATGACAAGATTCTTCAAAGCCCATGAATTCCATATGGTTTCATACCTCCTATATATGATAGCCTTTCAAGGTTAGTTTAGAGGGTTGAATACCATTGGAAATCTGGGTGTGCAACGAGTTCATGAGCATTTCTCATAGCTATAATTTTCACAGTCAGAATGACACTTCAAGCAAGTAAATGACCTTTTTATGATGCACACGGTGAGGGATCTTGACCATGAGTTACATATACACTTTTCACCAGAAGCCAGATTGGTAATGGCAGATTGAGTTGATTGGTTCATCCAATTCCCCATATTTTCCTACATTCATGTATATCTAGTTTCTCAGGTCATCTAGCCATGCTACCCCATTATCCATCAGATAAGGTGGTATTCATGGAGTTCCTAAGGCAATTACATGAAGTCCACACCTTTCTATGTAACAAATACAAGTCAGCTGCCAATTTCTATTTTGAGATGCGTATATGCATATGCAAGACAACAATTGATGTCAAGTTGATGATAAATGAAATGATGAAGCTTAATCTTAAGTTTCTCATTGAAAAGCATTCATACGACCCTTAAGGTCTCTTGGAAGCTCTCCTTGGTGGAAATTCTTCACACAAACATACCATGGAGGATTTTTTGTTTAGTTGTGAAGATGAGTTTGAAGTGCGTAGGTGTAACTACAATAGATTTACTCTTCCAATAAAATGGCTGATTTCTTATCAGAGGATCTAGAAGGTTTATTAGATGATGATGGGGAAGTCATACTTCCCACATATTTCAGAGATCGAATTGATCATCAACCACTTTGACCCATTGATTGGTATGCCAAAGAGAGCACCTCCATTGAGAAAAGGACAAGTAGGATTGTAAGGAACAGCAGGCTATTCCTAGATATCAAGAGGACGCGGAAGGTAGTCACTCCAATTATAGAGCCACCATCGATAACCACCACACTACTTTTGACTTCCAGATCAAAACCCAAGGTTAAAGTGATGAACAATCCTCCAAATGGTTCGAAGAAATATAGGGTGCCAATGAATTTGAGAGTAAAGATGAAGGTTGTTGATGTAAATCAACAAGAACAACAAATGGATGTAGCCACAAATACAGTTGAATTAGTTCCAGAAGTTGAAACAGAGCCTCCAAATTTTTGTCACCACCACAACCATCTCTAATTCATATTGACTTGGAGTCTGATTCAGCTATTCATGACATCTCTACACCAACTCATTCATCAGGAGTTGATGAGATTAGAACTAATCCTCCCAGTGAAGTTAGTCAAGACTCTTTGTCTTGGCTTGAGAACCTCCTAGATAGGAAGAGGAGAAAACCGTCTTACTAGTTGGACTTTGCACAGTTTGATGATGTCTACCAAGACACATCTGACAAGAAGCTCAAAAAGCAATTTCATGTGGAGAAGAATGCTGACAATGAGATTATCATCGAAATTGCAACGCCTCTAGTTGACAAGAACTCTAATGAGGTTGAGGTCAATGATTTCATATTGGTCAAAACCAACCTTGGTAGAAGTACACGACAGGTTGATGTAAGTCTCTTTGAGGTTACAATATCTAGCTTGAAGGAGATAGTGATCAAGGATGGAGAGGGCAAGACATCCCTCAAGGATGAAAATTAGTAGTTATGATAGTACATCTCCAACTTGCTTCACAGTACTTCACATATCATTGCATTGCTCCCACAAATTTTGTAATTACCTGGAGAACAAAATTAACTAAGTCGGTTGTTTATTTATGAGAAACACTTGAGAGACTGGGTAGAATATTTTGTCACCAAGGGTAAATATATACTTGTAGAGATGTACCAATTGAGGTACAACGCCTATAGCCTTCACTCAGAAATTTAAGAGTTAGAGCTAAGCATGGTAGAAAGGAATCCTAGGGATCAGATCATCGTTTCTCACTTGAGGATGGCATATGATTCAGTCACTACGGAAGAAGACAAATAAAATTTATTTACTTGGAGAGAACAACAAATCTTCAAGGTAAAAACATATGAAGCAATCTCTATAGATATGATTGAATGCAGACAGAAGGTGGCAAGTTAACTCAAGTTCGTAATAACATTCGTGTCACAAGTCCCTTGCCAGTATCAACATGAGGATGGTGAGTAGATGTTACAAAGACATCACATTGTGTAGAAGAGTATTAGTGCTCCATATGATGAAGTAGTTAACAACTTATTGGAGGATATGATTACTCAAGTTGGCAACTATCAGTTGATACATGCAACCACCTCCAAAGATAGGATTTAAAATAGAATTTAAACTTGGCGCCTTTTCCAAGTTAACTGACTAGATCTTATTTCATGCATGTCTATCTTTGGAGACACTTATTGTATAGTTGGAGTCTTTCTTTAGTTTTAGGTCAATTAACTGATGTAGTCCTTCCAGTTAACTATTAGGTTATCTTTGTTTAGACATAGGAATAGATCTTGTAGATTGGCAAGACTGATTGTTAACTCAAGGAGATTTTAGGGTTCTCTACTCCTTGAATGTGTATAATAAGAGTAGCCTTTTCTCATTATTTCTCAACTGTTATTACTATAACAATATTGTCGAGCCTTAGTGCCTTCAATATTTTCTAGTCAATATTTGTTCACTTTGTTCAGTGTAATTTGGTTGATCATATGTTGTATTTTTGTCTTCTTGATACAATATGTTGTCCCAAATGTGTAATTATTGTTGGAGTTTGAGGAAATAAATCTTATGTCAATAGTGCTTTTATCCAAAGTCTCAAGATCTTTCAATATTATTGTTATTTTTATAATCTTTATTTCAGCCTACACCTCAAAAGTACAATGAATCTTTGGGGGAATTTTGAGATCAAGCTTATCATTTAATGTTTTTCTTTTATAATCTTTGTTTTAGCTTTCATCTGAAAGTGCAATGAGTCTTTGGATGTGTTCTAGAAATAAGTTTGTTTAAGCTTCATGTTCACCAAATCATTCCATATTTACTTCTAAATCCTCTTGCTCTGAATTTACTCATGGAGATAGAAATGTTATAAGTTTAGGCCTAGTTGTAGTTGAAGTTATGAAATCAATGAAAACCTCAATTATAGCGCAAAGAGTTTTATAAAATTGTGCTCTCAGTTGAGATAAAAAGATATGAATTTAGTTTACTTTTTTCTTTTTACGCATAATCAGTTAAAGAGGGAGCTTCCCCTCCTAATTTGAATAGTAGTCTAACTGTGCATAGCTGTCCATTTCCAATATGCACACCAAAGGTGAAAATTGAAACACCAATAATTTTTTAAGAATTAATCCTCTTCATAGGAATCAAGATGGTCCACATCATCATCTTCATAGTATTTTGAGGTACCATCTTCCTTTAGGAATTTTTTCTCCTTTAATAATATTATCGTAACACAAATATTTGATTCGTGAGACAAGTAGCACATCAAACTAAAATGAATCATCCAAAGTATTCACATGATCCTTCTTCAAGAGATCATGGTTATGTATGCCTTTATTTCCTTGGTTTCCTTGTCTAGAAACCAATATTTTTAATCTAGATATCTTAGGCCAATCTACGTTGTAGAGGTTTTGCGCAATGTTTGACCTTCATTTAAATGTGTGGAAATATTATTAGAATGTAATCCCTTATCAATTCTTGTAACCCTATATGAGATAGTTCATTACTCGAGTTGTCAACTTGTCAAGTTATTCTTTAGTTGTGAAGGGCTTGATTTAAATATTTTTATCTAGTTTTAAGATTTTTACATCAACATTATTAACATGTTTATTGGATTCCTTCATACTCTATGTTATTTTACATAACATAAGCTTCACTTAAACTTTAAAGGTTATAATCATGAAGGCAATATCCTAGTTTTGTATCAAATGCTCCATAATATAGGACCAAACACATTAATTCATTCTAGGCATCAAATGGGGAGGCACTATTCTCATTGTCATTACAAACATGCTATTAAAATTAGTAACATTCTCATTTACCACTTTCTTTATGAGAATCATCTCATGGATTGTAAGTTTGGGGTTGGCATTCTCCCTATATTGCAATATGAAGACTCTTGAATAAATTCATCCCATGAATCTATTTTTTTGTTCATAAGTATTTTGTCCAATTATTTAACACTTTATTCTAAGAAATACACAAAGAGCTTCATCATGACATTTGCGTCTTCAATTTCATACTCATTAGTGATATTGATGAAACAACTAATGTGTTCTTCTCCCATAATAGCTTTGTTGCCTTAAAATTTTGGTACCTCTCCTCTAATCTCATTGGGTATTGGATAAGGATAATTTAGGATGCAACATAAGAATACACCTACATATATCTCTCCATTCTTAATGGTTGTCTCACTATTAATAACCTATAATCTTGTATTATTTGGGTAATTCTCTAAAATTATGTTGCCAGTGGTGTTGCTAGATAGCTATCTATTGATTTGGAATACACTAAACATTATTTTTATTTTTGATTCAATTGTTGAATATAATATAGGTAATTAGGATTTAATAATTTCATTTTCAACTAGTAATCACACTACCTTTGTCTAATCTGATAAAAAAAAAAAAAACATTCCAATCAGCTTCTCTCCCTACATTCATTTTCTAATTATATGGTTGCATTTGGAAAGTAGGATCTTGTTTTGGATCAGTTTTGTGTGAGGGTGTGCAATATTTGTGTTGTAGACTTAACCTTGTGACTCCCACATGTATAGGATTGGGTGAGTTCACATCTTTACCATGTATCTCATGATATATAATTTTGTATTATATCCATATTTATTTCATTTTTAGGTATGACATATTCATGTCTAAGATGTCTCCTACCAATTCTATTAATTTTATCACTACAATCACTTGAAGTGTATGGATATTGATCCTTTAATTTAGCAAACATATTATCTCTATTAGAAGTACCAATTCCATCTCTTTGAGGAATGAATCTAATAGACATACCTATATTTTTTAGTTATCCAAGGAGTACAAGTTCTTCTTCTTTGCATTGGTGTATCTTTATGTCCACACACATACCTTGACTGACCTCCTATTTTCATATCTAGATATTTGACTTACAATATGGTTCTAGATCAAATCTTCAACAAAGCTACCATTCTCCTTATAGGAGAAAATTTTCTCTATCAATAAATTCTCTTTAAAATATCAATCGAGAGCTTATCTTCTTGGCTATATCAAACTATTGCTTGAATTTATGTCACAAAATCACCAAGGTTCTTATGATAGAGTGAATTAGATTATCCATAATAATGGCACCGAGATTTTGGTACTCAAAGATGTATATCCCAAAATATCTAAAGGGAAGCTTTTCTTGAACACCAAAGGCGTCAAACTCAAGACAAAAGACATCACACTTATATTAGGTAGGGAAATTATGGGACAATTTATTAAGGTGGATAATATCTTCAAATTTAGGCTCTACCAGGCCAAGGTGGGATTCCATAAGGTGATTGATTAGATACAATTATAAGAGACAAACATATACATTGATATAAACCATACCCAAAACAAGTATACTCCTATTTATCTATCACTAAGTATATATATTCTAGTTTGAACATGTAAGGTTTTGCATCCTTTTAAAACAAATGAACTACCATGCAAAGTGCCAAAGGATGTGGTTATGGTAACCTCTCATGGTCTTGTGCATGTCAAGACATGAGAGAATAAAATGATTTTAACACAATATAAGACAAATTTTATCTTTAACTTATTTTAAGTGTGTTAGGTGATGTCATACCCCCAAAAAATTACACAACAAAACAATACATAGTTCCACCAATTTCTTTTGTATAAATACTAATAGTTATTAACCACACACGAACATAGCAACACACTAATGATAAGGTGAATATTAAATATCTCTACTAACAATTTAATAACACTTGTAACATAACCTCTAAATATGGAATCAACTATTTAGTTATAATTATAGGGTATTAGGAAAATGAGTACGTTAAAGGGTGCTTCTCATGAAATAATAATTATAAATCTAACTATCACTCTTTCATCAAAACTATGGGTACAAGATAATAATTCCTTACTTTACTTTACACACACCACAGACCACACAACCCTCAAATATTCTTGTTACAAGGAGTGATACAATAATGATAAAACTAAGACCAAGTCATTAGCATAATCAACAAAATTGTAAAGGAGAATATACTAGACTAGATATTTTTAACAACACCTCTAGCTATGTAGGCATTCGGTTAAACTAAATGGATAAGCATTGAAATAAATAAATAAGCTCATATATATGTGTTTTATGCTAATTATAATTGAGCCTCTAACCCCAAGGTTTATAAGAATCAAGAATGTTGTTTACATGTTCCAATAATTATTCTATTCACTCATTCAAAGTTAAATAACTATTTTATATACATCATTATTCTTACAATATAAATTTAAATTATGACAGTTCAAGGAGAGAGGTAAATCTAGATATATTCACATGTTCCTTGATTTGAATGATAAGACAATCACACATCCTATTATTGTTATCATGGATATTTTCTTAAATACTTAAGTACCTTAATAAATCCATTCATTTGTTGAAAATATCACAACACTGATTTAACAAGTTAAGCACTATAGAACCCAATTCCTAAAACTAATTCCTTTAAATTAAAATCAATAATTGAGAAATGTTAATTTTCTATATATATCCATTAAATCGTCGAATGGTATAATCACTATAAATTGAATTAAAAACTTAATTAAACAATACTATAACTAAAGGTTGTAACTCTCACTAATTCTTAACTTACATATATATAATTGGTGATGCATTATTGGTAATAAAATTTAATGCATTCTACAATGTCTATTTACTTGAGATTATTATTGATACCTTTTCGAAATTAAGCTATCCTATTTGATTGCATTAACTAGCTATTAATAATTAATTTATTCTTCAATAAAAATATTTAGATAGTTAAACAAAATCCAGCCAAATGATTTTGTACGACTATTAGCTAAACAAGAATTTAAGAGGGAAATCAAAATTGGAAATTAAATTTTTTCCTCTAACCAAAATTATTAGTTGTTTTCTTTTTTCTTCTTAATATCTTTCTCTTTCTATATTCTAATTTCAAACAAGATTATTTTTAAATACAATAAATTAAATTAAATTAGAAACAAATTATTACTAACTAAGAGCTAATTTTAAACTACTTTATTTCTCTTTAAATTTAGTTCTCTTCCTGATTTTTTTGATTTCTTTCTATTTTTTCAATAGATTGGATTTATGCTCAGTTTCTCTTCAAATTTCTCCATCATGCTGCAGATTTTAAAGGGAAATTTCATTTCATATAGCCAATTTTATTGCAAATTAATTGATCTCTTAAAGAAACACTTAACAAATTTCAATCCTTACATTTGTTCTTTCTTGATAATGTACCTAAATAGTTATGTGCAAAATTCATTTTTTCTCTTTTTAGTTATGCCAAGTTTAATATTTGACTCTACTATTAATCTTAGAATTTAAAAAGCTTAATTCAAAACTTAAGAAATGCTTGATAAATGACCATCATTTTGAATCTATTTATTTTCCTAATCATTTATTCTTATTTTCATTGAACATATTTCTAATTAAATAGGAAAGTGAAAATAACTCTCAAGAAAAAAAAAACTTAAATATTAATTAATCTAACTAACTAAAAACTAATTTTAAAAAAAAACAACTATGAATTCTTCAAAGCTCTAGACTCTTCTGTTGTTTTCCATTTTATGGTTTTTTTGAGTTTGCAGAGAATGATGAGAGGATTGTTTTTTCATTTGAATAAACCTGTGTTGCAGGCCCAAAGACTTTAAAAGAACAATTTGCCTCTATTCAAAACATTCCCTCTGAGAAACGCCTATATATATTTTCCTCTGAATGAAAAATGGATTAGAGGTATTATTACCTATCATCTGTGTTTGCATGGAATGGGTTTTTCTTTTTCTTTCTGCGGGATTAAAAATAATGGATGAATGCATTTCTCAAACGCCTATTGCAACAAAGTTAACCCTCTCTAAGGGGCGATGCTTACCTCCAAGAGGTCGACGAGTTGGAGAGAGGTCGGCCTCTTCTTAACTGTTCTTATATATCATAATTTTTCTAAATACTTCTATATAAAAAAATATGTTAGATGAAAATTATTTCATTTTTATGCTTCATTAAATAATAAATAATTATGATTATTATATATTTTTTTAATTTTTGAATATCATTAGGAATATATATATATTGAAAATATATTGTACAATAGAATTTATTGTATAATATTTTTTCTCCATGTTAATCATTTAAACAAAATTGAAGAGTAATTTTTATAAAATAGATAAATTTGATTTTATTAGATTGATACATACTAAAATTTGTTCACTAGAAGGAATTAGGGTATCTTTTGACTCAAAATTTGCAATTCAATAGGAAGGGTTTTATTTTTGTGAAAATAAAGTATTATTAATCACTTATCTCCATTAAATTTCCATTTCTTTCTTTCTTTGTGATTGTCTAATTTACAAACAAGAGGGAAGAATAAATGAAGAAGGAACATTCAAATCCACTTTTCTCCTATTTTTCTTTATTCAATTACATAATAGGACTTCCCTCATAGATACATAATGGCCATAATAATTAGTCAAGACATTACATTCTTTAATCCCTTATTATATCTAACATATTTAAATATTTTAACTACAATATGACACCATTGGCACAAGTCATTCTAACATAATTTATAATCCACATGAAAGCCTTTTCATTTTCCTAGTGATCCATATTATTTGAAAATCTCAATAGTCCTCACCTCAAAGCTATAATCTTGGAAAAGCAAGAAGAAAACATGGCCAAAAGGGCTCTCCTCCCAACCATAGGATTGCCATGCAATCCACCCCCGAGCTCTAAGGGTCACATAGCTTTTCCCAAGCATTCACACATAACCACAATTCACATGTATTACTCAATAATTTCCTACCCTACACCATGCATACCTCACCACTATTCACACATTCACAATTATTTGCGTGTTTACAACTATTTACAAAATAAGAGAGTTCCAACTCACATGTAACTCAAACCCATTATACAAGGAATTTGACATGGATTTCCACAAAGAAAAGTAAACAACACAACAATTCATTTTCTCAACAACAAAGACCTGACAAGGAGAGATCTTACCAAACTAAGTGCAAATCCAAAAGGTGATAGTCTCTCCTTCTCCGAGCACTATTCTCACATTCTTCATCTCCCATCATTTCCAAGAGCTCTCAAAATAAGGAAGTAACCAAGAGACAAGAGAAGCAATAGCAAGGAAGATAAGCCAAAACCAAAAGAGAGAAGCCAAGCCAAAAGAGGGATTCCCTTCTTTCAAAGAGAAGGAATATATAGAAGGAAAAAGGCAACCAACTCCCCATAGCTTCCCAACCACCCAACCAACTCTAATTTTTGCCACTTTCAATAAGTGGGAAATTAGAGTGGTTTTTAAACTTTATTTAAGGGGTTTTATGGAACAAAAATACCCTTAACCTATAAACCTACCACCTAGGGCACCTTTTAAACAATTAAAACCACAAAAAGACTTTATAACACATAAAATAAGTAATGACATTGTAAAAGGTGACTCAAGAGTCTAATAAACAACCTCTCGCACATGCACAAACCTTAGAAAACAAGGTTGAATACATATCCTTGGCAATATTAGAAATTCCCAAAAATGACATAATTGAAGTAGCTATGTGACCCCTTCATCAACATTGGCCAATTTTAACCTATTTACTCAACCAGGAAAAAGGTGTTAGTATTTCTCATAATTAATAGTAATTAAAACAAATGACATATGAAAAATAACCTTCCAAGAATAATAATTGACTAGAGGAATAAATCTAAGTATAATTTAACTCTCCCTACTTGCATAATACATTTTAAAGTCAACAATGATTGATCATGCCATCAAAATATATTACCACTTGCCAATAATCTATTTAACCTATAACAAATACTACTACAAGAAAATATTAAATATCAATCCTTACCTTTATATTCTCACTTACCCACATTCATAATATAAAATCAGCCAACATGATGAAATCCTTTTAATATAAATAATGATATTACCAATAATGAAACACCTTGATCATTACATACTTATGCAAATAGGGAATAGACCTCATTTGGATATCACATGAAATCACAACAACCACTATTTAGTTAGTTAACAATAAAAAATATAAGCAACTTGATGTATAGGAACAACAATCACTAATGTATATTGTCCAACACAAAAGAACATAAAATATAGGAAATAAGCCATTGATGACTAATAGGATCAACAAGGCCACAAGGGATGGGGTCTTACAGGTGATGGGAGGTTTAACATGAAATAGAAAGGTACTTATATCTAGTTGGGTGAACTAAGTCTAAAAGTTTCATACACCAAAGAATGTAATGAATAAAATCCCCTTTGCAATAACTTAATCAAGTTATTACTTAAGACTATATCTTTTTTAGTTGCATACATAAGCTAGAATCTCCACATACAAATAAGAAGATAAATGAAATTGCAAGACATTGGAAGTATTAAGAGTCACTCAAGGAATCAAGATCCCAAGATCACCCACAAAACCAAAATATCCTTCCACAAGAGAAAAAAATCAAGAGCATAAATTTGTAAATAATGGATGCAAAATGATATTAAATAAAATGTGGTCCTTCACAATACAAAATGTACATATGAAACCTTGCTTATATAGGAAAAATTGAGAGATGGGACTAACTAGGATGATGACAAGTGTCTTAATCTACATCATGTGAAAATTAGGTGATAAGATCAAATAAGACCACGTGTCAACAAGATAATTTTAAAAATATTCCTAAATCACTAAGTAAACATATGAACATGAGTGAAAAAGGTCCTAATTAGGATCTAGTTAGATAATATACCTTGTTCACACTATAAAGGGGGGAACTAGATAAGAAACACCCCTATTCACACTAACAAAAATAATCTAACTTAGTCAACCATGAATAAAACCATACATTTCTTATATTAATTTGAAAAGATACCTTGTAAAATTTGTGCAAAGATTGTATAGACATCCAAGTGACCAACTAATCAATGCTAATACCTAAATCATAATATATGTTTGAGAAGAGCATTGATTCTTTAGAAATTTTCACAATAAACATGGAGACATTTAGATAATGTAAATATATGAATTTGATTTGTTCTTTTGGGATTACCATATCATATTACACATCTGGGACAAACCAATTTTTTTATAATATAAAATGACTTTAGTCTTTTGTTGGAGACAAACCCTAATAGCTTAGAGTCTCTCTTATTCTAGTTGTGCTTTATAACCTCTTCTTCCCATGTTTTCATAGTAAAATATGTGAATATATATTATTTGACACATTCAAATAGCCTTTGGAGAATATCTATGATTTCCCACAACCTCAAATGTCACCCATACCCTTTTGACATCCCCATCACATGCCCTTGTACTAGGAAATGTATGAAGGCTATCTATCATTGCATCTCATCCTTCCTAGGTCATCAATGGCATCATTAATTATTTATGAAAGTAGATAAGCTTCCTTTTAGTTTTCTTGTGAAATATTAACATAAAAGTGGGTACCACCGCCTTTGTATTATGAGATAGATCTTGTAAAATCTGTAAAATTAACGATCAATATATGGCGTTAAGATCCTCAAGAGCTTACATCACCTACTTCATTAATGGTGACATGGCTTCCCTAATACTTTGTCATTGAACTCTACATTTGAGTATGCTCCCTTGGAATAAATAATAAATATTGGGTAGGAAACAATGATTGGATAGATGTAGGATCAAATCTAGCTATCAATGATAGTTCTTAAAGGTTCAGGGGAGTGAAGGAGGTGAAAATGTGAGAGTTTGGGGGTGAAACAAGATGTGAAAATGGAATTTGGGTATGGACCATTTATGGGGAATAGATGAGGGGAAGAAGTCCATAAATTAGGTTGACTTTCATGTATGAAGAAATGAATGAAAAATGCTAGAGGAAGTCCTTGTAGAAAAATAGTGTGAAATTGGATGTGGAGATTGAACATTGGAGCAAAAGTTTGGATGTTTGGATTTGGCTAAGATTTATGTAAGATAGGTTGAAAGTGGTGTACAAAAATCTTGTAAGATAGGATGGATATTGCAACAAGGGTCCAAATTTTTAGATATCCAAGGGAATTCTATAAGGATATATTGGGAAATAAGCTGTAGGAATAAATTAAAGGACCATACATGGGATGTGGATGTGAGATAAATATCCACATCCATATTGAAAGTCAACAAGGATGAAGGGAATTATGGACTAATGATTTGTGGGGATTGGATGCAAGGAAAGACTAAATAATAGGATGAGGAAAGGAATGTCCTGATAAACCTCAAAATTCCTTAAAATTCTCATAAATGGAAGATTGTAGAGAAATGATATGAAATTAGAAGGGAGGACTAACTATGGGAGAAATATCCAAATCCACTTCAAAATTCCACAATCATGTGAAGTGAATGGAAGCAAAGGAAATAACGAGAGTGGTAGATTCTATGGAACTTTTATATAGAACTAGATATTGGAAGTGGATATTTGGGTAAGTAGGAAATATTTAGTTTCACAACCAAAGTCTACAATACTGTGAAAATGATGGAAAATGACCAAAATGCACCCTAATTTAGGATTTCTTAGATTTTAATATTTTTTTATCAAATAGTAGGGATATGGAGGATGGGGATGAAAAACACTGAGGTGATTTTAAGTAAGGGGTCTCATATGAAATTTTCTCACGTTGGTTATGAATAATGGGCTAGACAAGACAAGCTATCAATGAAAGTTAGAGTTAGGAAAATTTAGAAATAATTTAATGGGGTGCCAACACATTCCATCTAGTAAATCAATAGTGAATAGAATAGAAAATTTATCTTTGATGGTGTACTTTTTGAGCTCTATATAATCTAAACACATGCACTAAGTATCATTCTTATTACACACCATCACTAGGAGTACACACTCTAGTTATGCATGCTAATACTTGCCTCTAGCATCTCTTGAACCATCTTATTAATCTCATTATTTTTTCATATATGTGGGTATTTATAAGGCCTAATGTTGGGTGGTTTATTTTGTGGTACTAGTTGAGTGGCATGATTTTGATCCATTTTAAAAGGTAGTTATTTAGACATATCTCCAAAAGCCACTAGGTGTTTCAATATATAGTTGCTTATATATCTAGATGGGTATGATAATTTGATCGATATGATGCCAATGAAAATAATTGGTCTACAAATCCATCATCCCATTTGTTAATAATATTTTTTATTTTATGAGAGCTTACCATTTGTGGGTACTTTGCACACAACCCTTTTAGTTCAACCTTCTTACTTTTAAAATTAAATCTCATGAATAGATATTAGAAGTTCATCTCAAAATTTCCCAATATAATGATTTATTCTACACCCAAAACTATATAGGTACACCCATGGGAATAGTAAAAATTTGGCAATCAAGTTGTTACTCTTCCATGGTTAATTTAAAGCTTGGCATTTTTTAAAGCAACTCGAAATAACCCCATTTTTAATTTGGACTTAAAATTTTGGAGCAAGAAATATAAAATAATTTGGAAGAGTAACTAACTTCTTGTTAATGAATTTATGAGTACTTCTTGAATTTATCAATACTATTACTCTGTCTTTCTTCAAGAAACTCACCATCTTGAGAGTGTGGGGTGCTAACTCTAGCAAGTGCATGACAAGAAATGGTTGGTTGAGTATCTCTTGGTTCATCATCTTACTTATTATCACCATTTAACATTGGTTTCTCATCATTTTCTTCCACAGTTGACCCTTAAATATAAAATAATTTATTTTTCTACTACATTTATGTCCTCAATTGTATTTGCTATTATAGTTAAAATAGAACCCTTTCGCTCTCTTTTCTTCAATTTAGTACATGAAGTCAACCTAGAAGAGCTTTTATTTCTCATATTTACCAAACCTTTCCTTTTGTTGAGCATAAAATTTTGTTCTACCTACTTTACATTAATTATTTATTGCAACATAAAATATGGATGGAACATGCATATTTGTCGTGGTCCTTTAAACCTCCTAGAAACAATTCCTTCATTTTTTCTTGGAAACATTCTCTAAGTTATTAAAGTCAAAGTTTAAATTGATGAATATAATCCTTGACCATTCTTATTTTATTTAACTTGGTAAGTTGGCAAAAATAGCTATCCATAAGATTCTCATCATAATGTGTAGCAAGTCCCTCTTGTAAAATAAACCATGTAATAACACATCGTTTCTTTTTCTTCTCTTCACATAGTCAAAAATACCAAATGTATTGATCAAGATCCAAGTATAAGGATGCAATCACAACCTTTTATTGATAATGAGAATGATGAAAATCAAATAAGTGCTCCATTTGGTAAAGGCAATTGGTTAGATCTTTGTCGTCAAAGTTTCATATATCCATCTTTGTTGTGAAGTACCTAGCCATAAAATTATTAGTGATAATTCATCTTGAGATCTAAGTCAAAACCATGAGAAACATTTTCTTCCCAATTATTATTATGTGAATATGCTCCCTTAGAGTTCATATCGCTCATAAGGGAATCATTTTTCCTCAACAACACATTGATATCAACTTCTATCGTCTCTACTTTCACTGATGAAATATCTTCCTTAAACTTGGTGATTTCATCCTTCTTATCATTAGAAGCAAGCTCCTCAATTTTTAAATCATTCTTATTAGAGAATTTTTAACCATGACAAGATTCTTTTTTCCTCTTGTGACAAGCCCCACCATGATGGAGAAAAATAATTTTGTAATAAATAACACAAAATAAATCTAATAAATATAAATATTTTAATATAACTTACTAACGCCTAGATCTTTAAAAAAATCTCCAAGAATTTTGTTGATTTGCGGCCTTGGGAGTGGATTTGGTGGAAACCTTGATTTTGTAATAACTTATTGAAAATTACTTCAAATGCCTTCAAACCAAGACTATAAGTGAATCAACTTGTCCTTGTTCAATCCTATAGAATTTAGAAAAAAATCACTAATTTGCAACCATGGGAGAAAATTTTATGGAAACCCTAATTTTATAATAATTTCTTGAATTCCACTACAGATGCCCCCAAATCTATATTGTAGTAGATTTTATATGATCTTGAAAAACCCTTTAAATATAGGAAAAAATTCACCAAAATCAAAGAGATATGTGTTTCCCAAAATGATCTCCAAAATTAAAAAATTGCCTTGTTTCTAGCTTTCAAGGTGACAAGTTCATGCTTTGATACCACTTGTAATGAAATAAATTGCATAAAAAAAGAAATATGCTACAATTAATTGATAATACTTGAGAATAATAAGTCACGTCGATGGGGAAAACCTCCAAAAGTTTCCAAAAAGAACACAAATTGCAATGTGATGATAACAAACTAACAACTAACTCCTATATATACCTTGATTATGCCTTGGATGTTACCTAGGTAGTCTTACATACCTAAATATTGTTGAAATGCATAAGACAACTGAGAGGGTTGGGGGGGGGGGGAGGGGGGTGTGAATCAGTTGTATCAAATTACTTTACTTCTAACCTTAATCAATTCCACTTTAACTCAATCTGTTATTAAGTGTAAACAGGAAATGCAAATAAATAAAAAGCAAACACCAAAGATGCCAGATTTACATGGAAAACCCAATGAGGGAAAAACCATGGTGAGGATTAGCTCACAATATAGTAATAACGCAATACTGGATACAAAGGCTTATTGCTAGATACAGAGGCTCACTGCCTACAGTAGGACTCATTGTCTATAATAGGACTCACTATCTATAGATAAAGAAAAGATAGATTAAGATCCACCACAAAAGGGTTCCACACATTCACAACTTGATTAGAATATCGTAGAACCATCAACTCACTGCTTTCAGAAATCTAACACATCAAAGTACTGTTGCCTTGATTTTCTCTTACACACTCTGCTTTTCACACTTGTTCACACACTTCACTTGCTCGATGCCAAATTCGCAACATCTTGATTGTCTTTTATACCATCTTCAACCCTAGAAGCATTTTCCAAGGTCGGCTATACATCCTTCAATTTACAAATTCAAACTAAGTCAGCTACTCAACGTTCCTGTGATGGATAAGAATGAGAGGGGACCAGTTACACATTTAATTAGGACCCAAACAACATCTTGGATCAATCACACGCTTCCTTAAATTCAATGCAAAATCTTGATGTGATGTGTAGACACTAGGTCAGTCAAACCTAATGAAAACACCAATGATCTTTGAAGTACACACATCTCTAGCAAGATGATCACACATGGATCACCCAACACGCTCCACCAAATATTTTAACATCTCTTGGAGACCTTAAACTACATCCACAACAATTGCAATAGTCTTCATGCACAAAAAAATATTCAACAGTCCAATCGGACCAACCAACAACACACAGGAGCTCTAGAGCAGTTCTTTCAGAGCATCAAATCACAAGCACGTTTTCCAAAATACTGAGAACATTAGTATAAATCATTTCCTAGATCTGCAAGATTTGAAACAAAACACTAGAAGACTACAAAGCAAAAACATTTCTCCCAGTCCACAAACAACTAGATTTGTCAAATTGGTTCACATACCGGTGAACATATCTTCCACTCTCCATCAATCCAGAAGTAATAAATTAGGATATATTATCCATTGAGGCTCATGAACAATACCACAGATCCGCACAGGCATAGGATCAACACAAAAGAAATGCATATTACAATACCAAAACGCACTCATAACACATCCTCGACACTGCCTTTATTATTTCTTAAATTTTCTCAAAATAACTTGGAAAAAACACAACTACAACTTCATAAATATAGCTCCATGTACTCTAAACACTTCTACAATATCTCAACTATACAAGTACCATTTTTAATCCCACTAAATTGTGTTGACATCAATGACAACGCCACCAAACACATCCATACCTACAACAATCTCCCCCTTTGTCATTGATGGCAACACATGATGTGAAAAACCATCAAAGAGAACATACACATTCTCTTGCTTCTTTTTCCCTTTCTTTTTCAAACAACCTGCACGAGCATTTCTGCACTCTCTTCTTCTTTCAACTTTTTCACATGGCTTTCTCTCCCCCTTTGACATCAATGGCAAAGGAAAGTTTTGCATGAAAAAATTTCCATATAAAGCTTTGATCACTCCCCCTTAGGAGTGCACCCACATCATATACTGCAACAATGCAACTCTCTACTCCCCCTGCGAAGTAGACCCCAATCATCAGTCCAAAATAAAAAGAATTTGTGAATCCACTGGACTGATTCACCTCCATGTGCACCTAGTTCAAGGAAGGAGGGGCAATAACCCCTAACTTTCCCTTGAGATACTCAAAATTATCCTTCAGAAGGGCCTTAGTGAATATGTCAGCAATTTGTTCCTTGGTGGACACATATTCAAGCCTAACTTCATTCTACAACACCTTCTCCCTTGAGAAGTGATACCTGATAGATATGTGCTTTGTCCTAGAATGCATCACCAGATTATTTTAAATGTTTATTGCACTTGTATTGTCACAAAAGATAGATATAGGACCATCACACATCACACCTATGTCCTTTAGAGTTTGCTTCATCCAAAGTACCTGTGTACAACAGGATGTTGTTGCAATATACTCAGCTTTTGTAGTGGATAAAGAAACTAAATCCCGTTTCTTACTCAACCATGAGACCAATATTCCTCCAAGGAAGAATGCACCACCACTTACTCTTCTGGTCATCTACACAGTCAACACAATCTGCATCAATGTAGGCATTCAAGGTGAAATCAATATCCTTAGGATACCATAGCCCATAATCTAGAGTTCCTTGAAGATATCTGAATATCATCTTCATAGCTGTAACATGTGTTTCTTTAGGTTTTGCTTGAAATCTTACAACCAAACATACTGCATGCATGATATCCGGTCTAGTAGCAGTAAGATATAGCAGTCCACCAATCATAGATCTATACATGCTCTGATCAACTTTAGAAGATTCATCATCCTTACTCAGCTTACATTCAGTTACCATAGGGGTACAAACCGGTTTGGAGTCATCCATTCCAAACTTCTTCAACAATTCCTTAACATACTTAGATTATGAAATGAATATCCCCTTATCAATTTGATTTACTTGAAGTCCAAGGAAGAAATTCAACTCACCAATCATAGACATTTCAAACTCTTTTTGCATCTCCTCTACAAATTTATTACACATACCTTTATTTCCACCAAAGATAATATCATCAACATACACCACAGCAATCAATATTTTGTTTCTCACAACTTTGAAGTAAAGATTGTTGTCTGCAGATCCTTTGTTGAATCCTTGTTGTGTCAAGTATCTATCCAACCTTGCATACCAAGCTCTGGGAGCTTGTTTAAGTCTGTAGAGTGCCCTTTTCAACTTGCAAACCATGTCTGATTTGTCTGACAACTAAAATCCTTTTGGTTGCTCCATATATAGTTCTTCCAATTCTCCATTCAAAAATGCAAACTTGACATCCATCTGGTACACTTTGAAGTCTTTATGAGCTGAAAATGCCAAGACATCCAAATGACCTCCATTCTTGCTACTGGTGCAAATGTCTCTTTAAAATCTATTCCTTCAACCTATGAATAACCTTTGCATACAAGTATTGCTTTATTTCTTACCACTTCACCATCTTCATCCAAATTATTCTTGAATACCATTTTTGAACCAATTACATTCTTGTTTACTGGTCTAGGGACTAGTTCCCATGTCTCATTCTTCTTTATCTACTGCAGTTCCTCTTTCATTGCTCTAACCCACCTCTCATCATTACATGCTTCACTCACAATATTAGGTTATATCTTAAAAAGTAAACACAAGTTTACCTCAACCACTTTGATTCTTGTCTTTACACCTTCACTTATGTCTCCAATTATCTATTCCTCCAAATGATTTCTCTGTACATATTTAGGAGTCTTTGGTGCGGGTTCTGGAATCTCCTCTTCATCACTTTGTTCTTTCTCTTCCTTTTCTTCTTCTTGCACTTGCCCACAAATAGGATCATCTAGTTCAACTTCACTTATTTCTACTGGTTTATGCATAGCTTCATCGACTTTTACATTAGCACTTTCAACTATTTTCCTCAATCTTTTATTGAAGCATCTATATGTCTTGTTGTTATTTGAATATCCAAGGAAAATTCCTCCATCACATCTAGCATCAAAATTTCCAAGATTCTTATCATCTCTTTTAATGTAACATCTACTTCCAAACACTTTAAAGTATTTAACAGTACGAGTCTTACCAATCCATAGCTCATAAGGAGTCTTAGTGTTGTTACCTCTGATCTGAACTTTGTTAAGAATGTAAATAGAAGTGTTGATTGCTTCTCTCCAATACACATAAGGAACATTTGCTTCTTTCATCATTGTCTTGGCAGCCTCTTGAACCGTCTTGTTCTTTCTTTCCACAAATCCATTCTGTTGAGGGGTTTTGGGGAAGAATAATGTCTCTTTATGCCATGCTCTTCACAAAATGTATTAAACTCACCAGAGGTGAATTCTCCACCTCTATTAGACCTTAAACATTTGATTCTCAAATTCGCCTCATTCTCTACTCTTGCCTTGAACACTTTGAATCTACCAAGAGCGTGAGCTTTCTCTTGAAGAAAAGTAACCCATGTAATCCTAGAGTAATCATCAATCAAGAGCATAAAATACATGTCACTGTTAAGACTTCTTGTTCTTGTAGGACCACAAAGGTCTGTATGAATCAATTCCAGCATTTCGGTAGATGATTGTTC
This sequence comes from Sequoiadendron giganteum, assembly GCA_007115665.2. Lineage (NCBI taxonomy): Eukaryota > Viridiplantae > Streptophyta > Pinopsida > Cupressales > Cupressaceae > Sequoiadendron > Sequoiadendron giganteum. The sequence continues at coordinate 381,005,936 of CM021108.1, forward strand.
CTTTCCTTTAAAACTACTTCTTGTTTGTTTTCCCAACTGACAACTTCTGCAAATTGAATTTGAAGGCTTTGTGATTCTAGGAAGATCTCTAACAACTTCTTTTAAATTGATCTTGATCAGATTGTTGAAATTTACATGTCCCATCCTTCAATGCCACAACCAACTTTCATTAATTTGTGAAACAAAACACTGACCATCACCACTCTTAAGCTGATAGATGTTTCCATGTGTTCCTTCCTATTGCTACCACAATTTTGAATCTTTTTCTAATCTCACAAGTGTTATCCTAAAACACAAGCTTAAATCCTTTGCTACACATTTTTCCAACACTTAAAAGATTATGCCTTAAACCCTTGACATAATAGACATCGTTAGGACTATGTTTTCCATCAAAACTATTTGTCCCTTTACCAACAATCTTAACACCAAAATCATCTCCAAACATAACTATTCCTCCATCATACTTTTCAAGTTTAGTGAACTTACTCTTATCTCCAGTCATATGATTTGAACACCCATTGTCAATTACCCAATAGTCTTCATCTTGTCTAGCATGAAAAGCAGTCACCAGAGTACCTTCCATCTCATCCTTCTTGCTCTCTGGACTAGATTCCTTTGCACATCTTCCATGGTTAGCATATACAACTTTACTTTCTAGGGCTAGAAATAAACATTCATCTTTATCCTTCTCAAAGTTAGATTCATCATAAAAAATTCCTACATCTTTAACATAATACAATTTCTTAATCTTCCTATCTTTTTTGTCTCTGTGATTATTATTATTATCTTTGTTCTTCTTGTGTGTAGCTCTATTTGGACATCTTGAGGCATAATGACCCATATTTCCACAACTGAAACATTTAAAGGGCAACATACCTTTGTATTTACCAATACCTTCCTTCAATTTCCTTGTGAAGTTTGCTTCCAACTCTTCTGAACTATCATCATCTAAGTCATCTCCTATCTTCATTGCTTTAAAGGTTGTTTCAACTTTCTCCTTATCTCTTGAAAAATTTCTCATCTTGAATGTAGTCAAAATGCCAAATAGGTGCTCCTTAGTAAATGTCTTTGGATCATATGATTCTTCAATAGTAGAGACCTTGTCATTGTAATTCTCCGATAGGGTCATCAAGATCTTCTCAATTATATCTTCATCTGACATGGTACCACCTTGATTCTTGATCTCATTTGCTACAAGTTCAACTCTATGATAATAGCTTGTAATATCTTCACCCTCTTCCATTCTCAAGTTCTTAAATTTTTGCTTAGCTATTAGCTTCCTTAACAATTTTACTCTATCATTTCCTTCATAAATATATTTCAATTTTTCCCATACTTCATAAGTAGTGCCTAAAGAAATAAATTTTGTCCTTTCAATTTTAGATAGAGCACTAAAGATAGCATACCTTGCCTTTTCATTCTCCTCATAAGCAGCGATCTCATCTATAGAGGAAGGACCAGCGGATGGTGCAACATACTTTGTCTCCACAAATTTACAGTGATGGGGAGTCCTATCCCTCAAGAGCACTCTTGCTCTTCCCAAGACCTATTCTTTGGTATTCCTAGGGTATTCCAATCTACCCTACTCAAGGATCTCTCCTAAACCCCTAACTCCTTATAGGACTCTCCACCAATTTCAAATTCTTCACCATTGCTCACAATTCACCACTAAGCTTCCCTTGGCTCAATTTTGCCACAAAGCTCCCAAACCTTGCTTGGGTCTTGGAATAGGTCTTCCAACTATTCCTAGGGTGATCTTGCTCCACTCTGATCCTTCTTGCAGGTTTCTTTCTTCATTTACCCATCGAATTCAAGAAACTTAGCTTTTAGGCCTTGTAGCCTTTTTGCCCCTTTTAGGCCTCCAAGAACCCGTTTTCTTGGATTTTCTCAAAAACGGTCTTAAAAACCCCCAAATATTTTTGGATATTATTTCTAGTAGTACCATAGGCTTCAATATTTACTAGGTGTAAGGTCTCCCAAATGTTTGTTCACATGACTATCCTCATACCCCCTAATTTTAAGGGTTTCTAGGGTTTTGGCTCCCTTTTTCCAACTTTGAGGGCTTCATTGACCTCCCCAACTCTCCTCCTTTCACACACATGTTTGGAATACATGTTTCCACACTTACATGCTCTTGATTTGCATGAACCAATCCATTTAGCAGCTTTCTTTATTGCTGTCCTCTCCAAGCCACTAGCCAGAATGCACTTGCACTCGCCTAGTGTTTGATGAATTCAACTCTTCACCTGCAAACCAAGACTCCACACACACTATTTACATTGTAAAAAAATTCCCCTACTTGATTCAAAGTGGCCATGGTAGCCTTTCCACAGGAATTCAAGTGGGGATCATTATTTACAAAAACTGGCCTTAACCGACAGTGTAACTAAGAACACCAAAACTTGCAAAATTACAACCAGTTGAATTAAATGGATAATATAATGCTTCACACAGTAATTAAATGACACAAAAGAAAGACTCAAAGCATCAGACCAGTCCTCTCAATCCATTCTTGATTGGATGAAGGCTCAAACACAAAAATTCACTCAAAAGTTGTTGAATTCCAATCACTCAAAATGCTCTCCAAGTCTCAATTCATGAAAATGAAATTCCAACCCAGGTATTAGGGTTTGGATGACCTTATATACCTTTCTCCCACGTGATAGGACCCTTAGGTCGGACTTAGAACATCATTAATGCCTTTTTTGCATTTTTAGGCCAAATTCCTAAGACAACCTTGTCTAGTTTTGCCTAATTTTATCATTCAGACTTTTCCAAACCTCCAGGTTCTAAACCAACCTAATTTTACCACTAAACAACATGAATTCTACCTTGGGACTTTACATCATAGTCCTTATTACCTTGGTGGTTGGCGGAACCACCTACAAGCCAAAATTGCCAAGATCTTCCAAAAGACCTTTTAAGGTGCTCCTGCACCATACAGGTCTTGAAACCAATAGAAACCATATAACCTCTCATTTTCTCTTTCCAATCACTATAATTGACTCCATCAAAGATAGGGATTTGCAACTTGTGCGCCATCTGATCTACTTTAAGAGGTTAAGATTTTTAGTGAAAAACCAGAGCTCTGATACCAATTGTTGAAATGCACAAGACAACTAAGAGGGGGGGAGTGAATCAGTTGTATCAAATTACTTTACTTCTAACCTCAATCAATTCCACTTTATATCAATATGTTATTAAGTGTAAACAAGAAATGCAAATAACAGAAAGCAAATACCAGAGACACCAGATTTACGTGAAAAACCCAATGAGGGAAAAACCACGGTGAGGATTAGCTCACAATATAGTAATAATGCAATACCGGATACAAAGTCTCACTGCTAGAGGGCTTACTACCTAGATACAGAGTCTCACTGCCTACAGTAGGACTCACTGTCCATTAGGAGGCTCATTGCCTACAGATAAAGAAAAGATAGATTAAGATCCACCACAAAAGGGTTCCACACATTTGCAGCTTGATCAAAAGATTGTAGACACCATTAACTCACTGCTTTAAGGAATCTAACACATCAAAGTACTGTTGCCTTGATTTGCTCTTACACACTTTGCTTTTTGCAATTGTTCGCACACTTCACTTGCTCGATGCCAAATTCACAACATCTTGATTTTCTTTTATACCATCTTCAACCCTAGAAGCATTTTCCAAGGTCGGCTATACATCCTTCAATTTAAAAATTTAAATTAGGTTGGATACTCAACGTTCCCGCAATGGATAAGAATGAGAGAGGACCAATTACACATTTAATTAGGACCCAAACAACATCTTGGATCAATCACATGCTTCCTTAAATTCAATGCAAAATCTTTATGTAACGTGTAGACACCAGGTCAACCAAACCTAATGAAAACACCAATGATCTTTGAAGTACATGTATCTCTAGCAAGATGATCACATGTGGATCACCCAACATGCTTCACCAGACATTTTAACATCTCTTGGAGACCTTCAACTACATCCACAACAATTGCAACCGTCTTCATGCACAAAATATTCTTCAACAGTCCAATCAGACCAACCAACAACACACAAGAGCTCTAGAGCAGTTCTTCTGGAGCATCAAATCACAAGCACGTTTGCCATTATACTGAGAACATTAGTATAAATCATTTCCCAGATCTGTAAGATTTGAAACAAAATGCCAGAAGGTTGCGGAACAAAAACATTTTTCCTAGTCCACAAAAAACTAGATCTGTCAAACTGGTTCACATACTAGTGAACATATCTTCTACTCTCCATGGACCCAAAAGTAAAAACTTAGGATATATTATCCATTGAGGCTCATGAACAATACCACAGATCCACACAAGCATAGGATCAACACAAAAGAAATGCAGAGCACAATACTGAAGCACACTCAAAACACATCCTCAACACTACCTTCATTATTTCTTAAATTTTCTCAAAAGCACTTGACAAAAACACAACTACAACTTCATAAATATAGCTCCATGTACTCTAAACACTTCTACAGTATCTCAACTATACAAGCACCATATGTAATCACACTAAAATGTGTTGACATCAATGACAACATTAATGACAACACCACCAAACACATCCATACCTGCAACAAATATAACACCTACAATAGACTAACTATTTAAATAAGAATACAATAATAATATAACTTAACTAAGAATTAAGATAGCCACATACCAACTATTCATAACTCTATGCACACTATATGATTAAGTGAATAGCATCTTCAACAATTATTTGTAGCTTCTCATATTCCTAATCGTTTTGGGATAACTTTTGGGGAATCTTCTCATGTTTTCTCTCCTATGGGGGGACATTTATTGTATTTTGGTTACAAAAGTAGTCCTTGGTGGGTCATGTTGAGTCCTCATTTCTTCTTTCAATTGCACATATTTTCTTGCATTTGTTTGTTTCTCTTTAAGTTGCATTTAAGGGGGGGAGGTTGTTGTTGTGATCGAGGTTATTCCCTAACCAATTTCTATCTCAAGTCATTTTCACACCTAGTTAGTTAAGTTTATTTAGGGCCTATGCTTTTTGTGTCTTATGTCATATGATTGCGACACTTGTCATAATCCTATGTTGTCTTATCTCTCACCCTTGCCTATATAAGCAAAGTTTCTCTTGTACATTATCATATTGTATACATTGTAGTGTTCTTGGTAATACATTATCTTTTATTGCTTCTCTTATTTGTGAAAAGTTTCTTTGATGTTGTAAGGATCTTTAACTCCTACAAATCTTTTTAGTGACTTCACACCAAAGACTTATCTTGTGAAAAACCTTCAATATAAATTTTTGAAATTAGTATAGAAAAGGAACCATCCTCTTAATAGTACAAAATACCAAAACCAACATCAATAAATAAATTACTAATATTTAAAATCACTTAAAAGAAAATAAAATAAAATAAAAAAAATTAAGAAAAGAAAAGAATAAAAAAAATAAAACAAAAAAACAATAGAAAACAGAAGCAAGCTAAACCAAACTCACAGCCCTAACAGAACTATCAATATCACTTTTCCTTCGAAATACCCGTTGATATTTTGAGTGTGAAGGTGGAGCACAATTGCTCCTCGTAATGGAGTGTACGGCGGAGCATGTTAGATCTACTTCTTATTTAAGAGAGAGTTCCTTATTCAGTTGTGTTTCAATAGGTTGGGCGGTAACATTGAAGCACTGCCCTATTACTAAAACTGTGATACATCGCAGGCCTAAATCAATTTAAAATTTGAATTAGGAGGCATTGGCGCGTTCACTATTATCGATTTGTTCCAACTCTCGATTCCTAACTTTACTTCGGTCCTCTCGTTTTTTGGCAGCAACGACACTGAAAACTTCCCCCCAACTCCAACTCCATCTCCATCTGCATCTTCGTGTTGAAAAATGTCTACCGGCCTTGGGAAGAAGGAGAAGAGAAGGCCAAGCAGGGGAGATGCTTCTCTTCCTCCTGCTCCCAACCTGGAGATGGGGGCTGAATGCAAGTACAAGCGCAGAGAGAAAGAGAAAGAGAGAGAGAATCCTCCTCTTCACACAGGGAGGAATGGCGTAATCGAGGGCCGCAGCGGCAGGGGACTGTCCGTGAGGAATAATAATTCCTCGGCCTCCAAACCCAACACCTCTGCAATGCCTCTGAAGCACACCATTAGATCGGGGGTTCGAAATGCCGGCAGATCAGAGGAGCCGAGGCAAGTTGCAAAGGAAAAGGAAGAAGCTCAAAGTCTCAGCCTTAGATGGTCTACTTCTTCTTTGCCCTCCTCCACCAATAATACCAATGGTAAGTCCTCTTCCTCTGTTGCATGCATTATCTCCGATCTGCAACGGCAACGACAACATAAAGAAAGAGAAAGAGAATGCCGTTCACGACAAGTTTTACAGAATAACATGGGTGCCGAGGAAGAGGATGGAAGGATGATCATCCCCTCTCCACCTAAACCTCCACCTCCTCCTCCCCCCACTGATCAAACAAAGAAGAAAAGCCAAGTTAAAGATAAAGAAGAGAGTGTAAAAGGGTCTGAAGAGGTGCAAGTGGAAGGTAATGACTGTTTTCCAAGTAAGATTCATGAAAGGCTTGCTTCTCTGGAGAAAAGAGTGAGCCGGATTTCTTCCGAGCTTAGAAGGACCAAGGAAATGTTGGATGCCAACAATACTCACAAGTCTATGACCATGCTTTCTGATATACACCTTAAGATTAGTTGTATTGAGAAGGCCATGACTACCGATGGCTTTATCGGGGAGGACAACGAGGTAGATGGTTCACTGATTCAGATACCCTCCAAATCTGATGATCCTGCCAAGATAAGCCCTAGTTTCCGTAGAAAGGAGGAGGATTTAGAGGACTCGTCTCCATCTCTGAAGAAACGCTTGAGTCATCAGGAATTGGAAGATAGATTGTTTCCCCACCAAAAATTGTTGAGAAGCCGACCATCCATTCAACTCACTGTGCTCAAGCCTAGGTCAGAAAATTTGTGCAAACCTTCCTCTTCCTCCGACTCCCATGCTCAGGACATATCAGAAAAAGAGTTGCTTAGTCCCATTGACGAGGATCCCATTGCTGCAGAGTTTTTAACTGCACTGAATCACAAGTACAGTGTTTTATCAGAGAACAACACCAACAAGTTAATGCCTACTAAATCAGATGAAATGAAGCAAGGACTTCCTTTGCCATCTGACAGGAATGAGAATGAGAATTCCCATATCGTATCTTGTGATGGGGATTCCATTGAATGCATTGACACTGACTGCAACGAGCCTTTTCTTGCATGTGACCTTGCATGTGATGAGACCATGGAATTTAATGATAAGGAAAATAACCAACCATGTGCATGCAATGCAGAAGAAATTGAAGAAACCTCTCTTGATCGATTGAATCAGCTTGGCCATAAGACATCTACTGCAGGTTGGTTTGTCTCAGAAGGAGAATCTATTTTGCTTGCTCATGATGATGGCAGCTGTTCTTTTCATGACATAGTGAATTCTGAGGTATGGATTATTTTATTTAGTAAATTCTTACATAGAAGATTTTTAAATGGAAAAACAGACCCTGCCATTTTTGCTCTGTGAATACCCCGATCTTCAGCTATTCACATGGATAACTTGAATTAATAGATCCTCAGGGGTGTTTGCCATTTATGTTTATTTGTACGGGGATGGTAAATAAAAGGATAATTGATGGATTATGTAATGATCAAAACTATTTTTCCCTTGACTAGGAGAAAGCTGAATACAAAGTTCCTCATGGGCACACCCCAAACTCATGGGGTGATTGTTGGTTGATTAGAGCTGCGGGTTCAGATGGTCGCTCAAGTAAATATGTTGTGGCAGCATCCACAGGTAGTACTTTGAATTGTGGTTTCTGTTCATGGGATTTCTATAACAAAGAGATTGTGGCATACCATGCTGGAGCAGAGCTCTTCACTTGCCCATCTAGTACTTTTTCTCCCGTTTTCACCCAGGCGAGTGTGTTAAGGACAAATTCTAGCTTTTCAAATGTTGTGCCTGAAAATCAACATTGCTGGTATAGGCCTTGTGGGCCACTCTTGGTAGCTACTGCCAGTGCTCAAAAGATGGTTATTGTTTATGATATCCGCGATGGTGATCATGTGATGAAATGGGAGACACAAAGAAATGTAACTAACATGAATCATTCGAGTCCATTGCAATGGAGAAATAAAGGCAAGGTTGTTGTAGCAGAAACTGAATGTATCAGCCTTTGGGATGTCAATTCTCTGGACCCTCGATCTTTGCATCGTGTTGCTTTTCCAGGTAGAAAGGTTTCGGCTCTTCATGTGCATAACACAGATGCTGAGTGCACTGGTGGGGTACGGCAGAGGTATAATTGCTTTTTTCTGTGTCTGTTCTCTTTCAGCCTTGAAAAATCTCATTCAAACTTGTGCTGCATATTTTTCTATTAATATATTTATGTTTGTTTGATGCATTAAATTTGCTGTAATTTGGGAGAATAGTTACAATTTTAATCGTGTCCATACAGGGTAAGTTCTGCAGAATCAGAAGGCAACGATGGACTCTTCTGCACTCAAGATGCAGTTAATGTCTTTGACTTCCGTGTGCCTTCTGGAGTAGGCCTCAAAATCCCAACATTTGGGGAAAATGTGCAGTCTGTATTTGCTCAGGGTGATTTGATTTTTGCTGGGGTCGTAGCCCCCAAGTTCTCTTCGAAGATGCCTGTTCAATGTAGAGTGAATCAATGGTCAATTAGGGGAGGGAAGCCTGCATGCGTGTATACGCTCCCAGAGTCCAATGTCCGCTTTGAAGAGTCTTCTATTGCTCAAGTCTGGGGCTCTCCGAACTTGGTAATGGCTATCAATGGAAATGGGATGTCAATATTTGATGCGCGCAGGGAAGCTATTGTCCAAAGCAGGGAAAAAGATCATTTAAGAACAAAAGGAATGAGGGAAATTATAGGACCAGATGACTTGAAATGCTCTTCTTTCGATTATTCAGGATCTCGCATTCTACTTGTCTCCAAAGACCGCCCTGCTTTCTGGAGGTACCTGTTATAGTCTGGCAATCAAATCGAAAAATATTGTATAATTTGCTACTACCTCTCTGTTTTTGTGGTTTGGAATTTTTGTTTTACTTGAATAACATATTATTTACGGCAGGTGTGAGATATTTAATTATGTTACTTCAAATTGTTCGAAGCCTCTGAACTTTAGAATTTAACTGGTTATTTTTGGTTGCTCATGGAGGGAGAGTGCTTTGTTAGTTGTTATGTGTCAAGTCTATTTTTGAAACGTGTATCCAGCGCATGGTTAGCTGAAAATATGGGAGCAGTCTAGGTTTGTAGTTTTCTAAGACAGAATAAATAGCAAATTTCGTCATTGCCTATGGTAGAAGCAATGATTTCAGTTGACCTATTTTTAGCAGTTTAATATTAAACTAATTTATACGTTTAGTAGTTTACAGAATGAAAGCATGAAAGCATGAAAGCATCATTTTCTAAGCTTAAAAGGCTGCTGAGTGGCAGTAAGGTCGTGTTGTAAGAGCACACCACACTCTTGAAACTTGACACCTCAGGATGGGTCAGGGCCAATCTACGGGCAATTTCTCACATGGCCCTTTAGCAGGTTTGGAAACTTTCGTTCTTCAGGCAGATGCATTTATTATTCCGCTGGGATGGTTATCCTCTAGACTGCTGTCTCGGCACTACCAAAAATGCTGTAAAGCTTACCTGACTTATACAGACAGTCAATACTGAAAAAAGAATTCTGAAAGCAAATGAATTAAATATGCAACGAGGTTATTGGGAGCATGTTGGTTTATGACTAAAATGCTTCCATGGTCTTCAGAAAAAAAGTCATATTTATGTTGATTTTTGATACCTATTAGTTTCAATATGAAAAAAAAGAAAATGTTAATCTAATTTTACATACTTCCATCTATAACACCAAATTGTTTAAAGTTGTCAGGGTTAAGGATCTGAAACACATCAGCAGAAAATAATATCCAAAAAATCAAGTCCAAAGGCCCGTACTAAATGGAAAAGCTTATAAAGCACAAAGGAACTGTGACCGGCTTAACATAGACTCTAATAAGGTAATACAATTTCATCCAAACTGGTGCTTGTTCCTTTGGTGTCAGCAGATCGTTCCCAGATGGGTAGCAGATCATTCCCAGATGGGTATAATCAGTTGCGGTTAGCGACTGTTCCTTTAGTGTCAAGAGTGTGATACCTAGATGAATATGTTTGAGATGCTAGGAGAGTACTGATAAATCAGGAAAACAGTTGGAGTGCCATCTTTTCTCACTATCATCACTTGATACCTCAAGGCAATAAACATGAACATGGGAGGGAGCATGGCTGGAGAGCTGAGATATGAATAGTGCTGCCTTGTATCAAGTTGCCTTCAGACATTGTCTGATGAATTATCTGCCTTCAACTGATTTTGAATTACTGTTCTTCACATAAATGCCTTAACCGCTTTAGTCACTTTTCCAAGTTAAAGGCACTTCAAGTGGCAACTCAGCCAGTCAGAGCGACAGAGTAGTGGCTGCCATATTGCAAGAGGTTGAGATCTTTTCCACGAGAAAGAAATACTGATATGACACTGTTGCTGTGAATTTGATAAAAAACTCTGTAAGGGGTGTTTTTTTTTTTTAAATATTCTTGTAAGGGAATAATCTGAGGCCTATTACGTCGGAAGAAATGGAAGTTGGAAGACCTTTTTTAATAACTAACTATGAGAAATGCATGCCATACAAATTGAATAGACAAGAGACTGCACCAAAAATCATAAACTTGCATCATATTTAGTCTAAGTGAGATGCTGTGGACTCGTTGCTCGCGCTCAAGCATTTCAATAAATTACTTTTTGCCAAGTCGAGAAACTTACATTAAGATTACTGTAGTTCTGTTATTTTCAGGTGAAAAGTTGATCCCTCTTATACAACTCTTTCAAGGCCTAGTGGAAGACACCATTCACTGTGCATGCATTTTTGCAGAAATATCATTAAATTTTGGAAGTGAACCTTTTTCGTATGGGGGAATAAACGAGATGTTGAGGCCCTCAATTTGCGGGTTCGGAAATGTGCACGTTAAAGTTTTTGAGGTCATTTTCCAGAGCTGCATTATATGGTTGAGATTTTTGGAAATAACTGTATATTTTCAATTTCAATTTGAAAAAGCAATTATGCAGTTCCAGGATAAACCATTAATAAGTAGTTTGCCAATGGCAAATATTAGACAACGTGGAGCTATCCCATGTATAGATGCCCAAAGAGATTGGCTGCTGCTCTTGAGATCATATTTTGAGAACCTCTCTAAGTTCCTGCATTAGAGGGGTATTTTGGCTGCAGTTGTTTGTTAGGGACAAACTACCCTTTTAGGATTTATGGTTCTATAATTCTTAAAATGGTTGGTTCGTGCAGTAGATTATCTAGAAAGAATTAAACCAGGACTCCAATGATTTTCATCCTTGGTAGATTCGTTGTGCCATCTACAAGGGTTTCAAACACCTCCCCATTGTCGGGAGTTGCAAAGCATCCCTCGTTTGGACGAGCTTTGAAGGAATCTATATTTTAAGCGACCAGGGAGGCGAGGTTGTAACATTGCTAAATTTGGAAGCGGCAAATGACTCCCTTGTTTGCAGATGTTCGATGAGGTATCTTTGTTTGAGCTTTGCAAGAGTATTTGTCAAGCAGATCTGTACTCGTTGGCTATTTAGAAAGACTAGAAATGGGGCCATATGAAGACTAAGATCATGTATGGAAATCTGACCTCTCATGCCAGCCTAAAGTTGAACAAGCGACGAGGTTGCAGGGGACATGGGATGAATGGGTGAAAATTCCAAAAACTAAATTGAAATTACAAGTGCCGTTTTAAAGAGTTTTTTGGATGGCAAGTTATTGAGAAAGCACGGTTTTCAAAAGGTTTTTATTGAGCAAAATTAGCATTAAAAATTATAGTCTTAAAGTTAAGACAATCAAGTTGAGTATGATTTTTAACAAAATAAAAAAAAAATTCAAATTGTAGGTTAAGAGAAAAGTACGAATAATTTGTCAAATAAAAAGATTTTTAAATTGAGTACCAAATAGTGGGAGTCTTTACTGTATAGCATGACACAATATTATAAAATCTTCAAAGGGTATGGGAAATATGAAGAAAGATTATTGTCATTGTAGTCATAATTAAACATCATAAATCATTGCTTCAAAGGAGTCAGCCTATCATCTAAGTGACACATAGTTAAACTATAGCACTTCAATATGACAACCAATAAAATAATTTAACTTAACAAAAAGCCCATTTTAAAATGAAATTATGCAAGTCATTTAGGAAAGAAGCCAAGCTGTCTCAAGAGTCCACCCTATCACTAACCAAGGTAGAAAAAGCTTGGTCAAACACCATAGCCAAATAGTTTGCCACCTTATTAATCTCCTTATAACCATGCAAAAAGAAAACACAACCAACTATCCTCATTTGGGCTATTATAATCTATTTGGGTTAGGATTGCTTATTAATCCTTTAATGCCAATAGAGGAGTTACCTTCCACAATCAATTGCTTATTACTAGAGGACCAATTGGGAAAGCCCCTCAATAATTGCCATCCATTTTGTTTCATTGTTTGATCAAATGCCCAAAACGCAAGAATGATCCATCACATAGGAGTCCTTAAAGTTGTTGAGAACAAAACCAATTCTAGAGCCCTAGCCAACCTAGGGTTGCCATAAGAAACTCCATCAAAATTAACATCCAAAAGGTTGAAGGGGGTTTCAACCATTTAGCCTTCCTAAAAGCATCCTTTTTGTCTCCTGTTGCATTAACGGGGATTGACAAATGTAAAGGTGTTGATATTAGTTGGATGGAGAATCATGAACTGGAGCAAGTGTTGGAGGAATAAAAGTGCCCACATAAGCCTTAATCTGAGGCCAACATTTTTACCACAAAACTTCACAATTTTATATTCCTCTACAACCAAATTCCACATAGAGTGCAAGTGAACATTATTTGAATGCATGAGAATGCATAAGCCAACTAAGAACCCAAACCCTATCGATCTTAAATTAGAAAATACAACCCTAAATGTTTGAAGCATACTCATAGTGCAAGAAAATGTGATTCATTGATTCTCTCTCCTTATGGTAAAGAATACACTAGGAAGGGCAAGAAAACACCCCGTTTTTTGCAAGTTTTGCCAAAGGCTAGAATTTTATTAATAGCATTTTACGAGACAAAGGTGGTTACCGTAGACACGTAAAATATACATGCGCTTGATCTTGATTTCACTAACCCCAATTCGTCTTGAATCATCTCTTTTACTAATCAATTTAATTGAATAATCTTTATTCGATTAAATTCATCATATTTCATCTCTTAATTAAATAAATCAAATTTATCTGATTAAGTCATCATCTCCTATTAATTAAATAAATCATTTTATTTAATTAATTCTATAGTCCCTTTTTTAATTAAATAAATCACTTTATTTAATTAATCTCTCTTGTCATCTCCTTTAAATTAAATAAATTAATCTTAATTTGATTTAATCTAACACCACCTTCTTTAATGAAATAAATCAAACTTTATTTAATTAAGTTTAAATCATTATTCATCTCATTTTGATTTATTTAAATCCTAAAATTTGAATCAAATTGTCAAATTAGCTAAATTCTATCTAAATTAATCAAATCCTCTAGGTTTTGCAACTTGCTCATGAATATCATTTTAATTGATTTATTAAATCTTCAATTACCTTAAAAAAGACATCAATGTTGGAATATTCTCCAAGTTTGAAAAATCCCTCCAAAAGGTTTTGTACATCCAACAAGGCATTTAAACCTCTTACATGTCCTTTTGCCTTGAGCCAAGTGGTATTTAATTCATCCTTCATCTCCCTCCAACAAGCCAACTTTCAAATTTCAAATTTGAATCTAATAGCATTTATCATGCACATTGACCAAATTGTGCTCCACCTCCTTCCATTAGCATTTTGACAAGTGGCACAATGTTATTGGTCCATCTTTAATCCCACATTAATCCTATGCTTCAATCCTCCATCCTTCTTTGTTATAAATAGAGGCCTCCTTTATTGCATTTGATCATCCACAATCCATGTAAGATTACCATGCTCATTTGGACCCACATCTTAATTTGTTTCTCCCCAAAGTCAACATAGGGAACTATTGCCTTGATTATCTCGATTTCCACTTAATGGATCTTGTGGGATGAAAAAGAGTTAAGAAATAGACATTCAATTTGAAAAACTAAGCAAGAAGTCTTGATGTGGTAAAAGCAATTCATTAACCAAGATGAAACCAATTGAACTCCACACATGTGCTTGTCATCTTTTGGTCATATGGTTTTCCATGCAAACATTGGTCTTTTGGTTTGAAATACTCTCAGGGAAAAACATGTTCTTCAATATTTTGGTCTAGTAAACAAGTCCTTAGGTTCATTTAGGATCAAATCAAACACTTCATCCATCCAAACATTTATCATCTCTATCTCACAAACAACTTTTGAACCATTGGAAAAATCATTCATACTAGACTTTGGGTAAAATCCTTCAAACTAAAATCAAAGTCATCTTGTTTGGCTAGGTGTGTGTAGATGCATCCTTCTCCATACAATTAGTCAAGTTATCATCTTATGATCAAGTTTATCCCATAGATAACATCCAACATCTTGGGGTCTATTTGTTCATTATCCAAATCCAAAATCCAAAATCAAATCAAACCAAATCAAATTCAAAAATAAAAAATCCAAAAGTCCTAAAGTCTAGTATCCCCTTCAAGATTTCTAAGAGTTCAATCATTTACATCATCCATCTTTCATTTACCTCATCATCACTCTTTGATCCTTATCATCCTAGGTTTTCTTTTTTTTGTGCCTAAAGTTTAGATCAATCTAAGGAGTTAGAGGTTCACCTCCCACATTCTTGAAAATTGATCCTTATTTTATAGTCCAAACTAGACCTCAACACAAGAAAAACATGGAATATAAACTTGATTCATACATCATGAGTGGTTTAAATCAACCAAACTATCAAAGCCTTACAATGTTGATTGATTATCGAAACTCACATTATGCAATCCATACATGATATCATTATCTCTTACAAACCTCAATGGTACAACAAATGTGAGTATGCCAAATCTAAATTTTGGAACATCTTTCCCTATGGTAGATTTAAATCAAAGTCCAAACCTACAAATCTATCAACCAAACAATCAATGCACGAGTCTTCAACAAAACAACATTATCCCACCAAATCCAACATGCCAAATATGAATATACCAAGTACAAGTTTACCAAACATGAACATTTCAAATCCACAGTCGGTAAACTTTGGGATAGATATGTTTGCAAATCATACAAATGTTGTTCAAAGTCCAAACAATATGTTAACAACTCCATGTGTTGATCCAAGTCAAGGTAACACCATGCAAAATCAAAGTTGCCTAAATCAAGGCAACATGATTCCCAACCACAACAATATTCAATTTCAACATATAATGCCAAATCTAAACCTCATCCCAAATCAGAACATTGTCCAAAATCAATTTGTCCATGATCCCATACAAACACCACAAGGATGCATTCCAAATCTGCTTGAACAAAAACCAAATCAACTATATCAAGGGTGTCAAGATCAAAATCAATATCAAATATTGCGAGATCAAATTGCTACACTTACCAAAATAGTTGATCCATTGTGCCAAGAGACATCACCCCAAAATCAATACACTCTTCCATTGGCTGAACCATGTCATCAAAGCATTGGGTTGTGTCCCCAACCACATCAAGAACAATATCTCCAATGTCAAGAAGTTGGATATCAAGATCAACAACATCAACAACAAACCCAACCTTCACATCTCGAAGATCAATCACCACATCTCCAAAATCAATCGCCACAAGGTCAATTTAAAGTACAAATCTCACAAGGTAACAAACAAAAATACACACCACTTGGAGAACCAATCGAATCGGTCATGCACCATTTGATACAAAAAAATCTCATTAAAATCCCCATTTATGAGAATTATCAAGAGCCCCAAGTTAAACCACCAGGGTATAACGAGAAGCACCTTTGTGATTTTCACAAAATAAAGGGACACAACATCAAATTGTATTCGACTTAAATTTTTTGTCCAAGACCTTATTGATCAAAAAATAATTACTATTGGGGACAATGATCAGGATTCAACCACTAGCGATAGTAGTGACAATCTCTCCTCCACAATTGTTGAAAACGATGATCAAAATGTATCCATCAATGAGTACCTTGAAGATGTTTCTACCTCATCCGAAGATCAACTCAACATACATCAAGAGTCACTTTTTTATCATGATAAATACCCCTCAACAATATCCATCAGTGATCTATTCAAACGAGTATTAACATTATTTGATCCTATAATTGGTGATCCTTCCACCAATGATCATGTTGAAAGTGTCTCTACATCACCTAATGAGTTAGAGGACATCTCAAGATTTTACCCCAAATCATGATCGACATCTTTCACCAAAGTCTAGCAATGGTCCTTTCCAAGACATATTGACATCCTTTGACCGCATGGTTGCATATATTGAAAAAATCCTCAACTCAACATTTGATCCAAGTATACTCAAAGATCAAGAGGATATTGAGCCACTTCCCATGCCTAATGAAGATATATCCAAGAACCCTTTATAAGCAATCCATCCTTTGAAATTGACCCATGTCAACAACGTGATCCAAAGCATGTCAAAAGTAATTCTAAAATTAATCAAGATCAAGAATTCATATCTCCAAGATACTACAATGATCTAATGGACACTCTCCTATCTATACAAGATGTTGCAAATGATGATCATATCCATATAGCACATACCCCTCCATCTACACATGAGATGCTTTCTTTGGATGGACATGTAGATGATCTTCATTCAAAACAAGAGTCTCATACTCTTGATATCATTACCAAGGAACAAGAGTCTCCTATTCTTAACATTTATACATAGGATCAAGATATAGAAAAATCTAGAGACATATCAGAAATGGGTCATGCAGAAGGCTTCTACAAAAGCTGTGAATCCGATACATCTTGTGAAGGCATATCAAAAATGAATTATGAGGGAGAATTTTACGTGGACAGTGAATCATCAACACCTCTAGGAGAAGCATTAAAATCTGATACTTCACAAGATCAAGACAAAAATATCAATCAGGAAGTTATCCCATAGATGGAGGATCCTATCACTTATAAACTTGGATCACTTACCTTTTTTAGGGCAAGCTATCTTATCAATGAAGAAGTTCTCACCTTTGAAGGTCCACCATAGAGCAAAAAAGGATTCACACCTTGTTTCCAAGGTAAATCATATCCTATTGCAAATAAAATGTTTCAACAAATGAATTATCAAGGCAAAGGATTAGGCCTACATGAACAGGGTATCCTAGAACCAGTGCAGATTATTGGCAATCGTAAGCATCAAGGTCTTGGTTATTCAGTACTGGGGGCAACTTCATCTCAAGAAAACATCAACATAGGAAGCATAAAAAATCCTTATAATGAAACCAATGCCAATACTACAACTAGCCGTGTCATTAATCTTCATCCACCCATCACCCCATCCACGAATTGGGACCAACATCAAAAGAAGGATCAAAATCAAAGCACAAAGAACTTCATCAAAGAAAAAGTAGTGAAGCATGAAGGACAAATCAAATACACATGGATACCAAAGAATACAAAGAAAGATTATCTCTATCAAACTCCATTAGTCAAAGAAACTATGGGGAAAAATAAAAAAGGGAAAAGTATCCATCAAAAATGTCCACAAAGGCGAAAGAAGGCTTCTCAAGCGATGTACAAAGTATATCAAACGGTTGGTTCTAATTCCATGCACATTTCTATATCCACCCATTATGCTCATCTTCCTAAGGTTGGAGAGTCAAAGGTTCCAAGCTATCAACCAATCCATCTTTTATTCCTAAACACACTCCACCATCCATGCCTCCATGCATAATATCCAATTCTCACATTGACCATGTGTTGGCAACAACCCTTCATCATAAGGATTCGAAAGGCATTCTATTGTGATGTGCGCATAGAGACAAAGTTAACTTCGATATCAACAAAGCATAACATAATTCTCAAAAGTTGCATTCAAGTGCATGTATCTTGTCAAATCATCTTTTTCAAGCAGGATATCGATGGCACATTATGACAAAAGCATCAACGTCAACAATACTAGGTGGTTCAACATGAGCTTAAAATCTTTCAGCAAAAAATAAAATAAAAGTCAAAAAATTAAAAAAATCATGAAAATAGTAAAAATAAAAATCATCCTCCAGTGAAAACCACTATGGCGGTACTTTGGACATATACCATGATGAAAACCTGGCAAACAGGCGTCATGTGTAGAATTGAGCATTTGCATGTGCCACTTCGGGAGAAAGCATCTTATCACATCCATAATAAAGCCAACATTCCATCCATCTTATCCATAATAAATCCATTCATCCATGAACCATTTATCCAATTCATCTTCATCTATCTACATCCATCTTCCACATTATCTTCATCTTGATAAAAAGTTTGGTGTACACTTTACACTTGCTTATGGTAATCATCTTGACATGGGTCATTTTCATTGATCCTATCCTACCTAATGTTATCTGAGCCTTGAAGCATTATCCAAATGAGCATCCTTTATTCAAACACCTCATCTCGTCACAAGATAATCCTTGGAATCCTTTGCATGCTTACCATATCCATCCATCCATCCACCTACCCAAGCATCCACCCATGGCCTTTAAAACATTGCTAGACACTGGGGGAAAATATTTACATCTTGCTTTGGGAATGAATCTTGATCTATATCCTCCAACTTATGTGGTGATTTGAACATTGGCAAATGTGAAATCAAATGGGTCAAAGCATTTGTGAGCCAAAATCCAAACCACTAGCCCATGGCATATTTTGACAAGAAGATGTTCTTTATCAAGATTTATCTTTCATCGAACATCAATCCAAACAACCAATATCAGTTGCATCTAATGTGTGCCTCAACATCACATCAAATCATCCAAACAAATTTTGTTCCAAATCAAGCTTCAAAATCTTGATCAATCAAATCCGATTTCCATCATCATCTCGAGATATCCTTCCCAATCCTCGTGTTGCTTGACACTATCCTTGCATTGTTGTGTATCCTCAACAATGTCATCATCATCAATCTGATCAATCAACCTTAGCTTGGTTTTCAACAAAATTCCAAACAAAGCACTGATATCATATCCATATCCAAATCGTCAAAATCATGCAAAAATCCAAAAACATCCAAAACATATCAAATCCAAAAATAGGTCAAAAGGTCTGAAAAAATCAAAAGTGGAGTCATTTTGTCAAACTACATCGTCTTTGAGCTTGACCGTAGGCAAGGTTGATATTTGATCATCCCCCGAGACACCCTAGGTCAATCCTTTAAGAGACCGCCATAATAAACTAACAATCCATTTGTTCATATCTCATCAATAAATCAGGTATGTGCCAGTCGAACTACGTGGTCTCTGTGTGTATAACGTAGGCAAGGCTAATCTATTGATCACCTCTTGAGACCCCTATGATAGGTCTTTAAGTTAGGTTCTTGGTCAAAATCTCAGTAAACCCAAAAAAAATGGAAAATCAAAAAATCAAAACATTTGTAAAACATCTCAAAAAATACCAAAAATAGCTTCAAAACATTTCAAAAATACCAAAAACATCCAAATATTTGAAAAAAAATCCATCCATCTCCATTTCACTTTCACCTGAAATAAACATCATTCATAATAAATCAATCATCGCCTTCATCCTTTGGTAAAACAGTTGGAAGCAAGTCTAGCAGGTTCAAAAGTGAAAACCCAATCATCAAACTCTCAAGTCTAGGTCAGTAAATAAGCAAGTTAGTCAACTTGGAGTATCAATAACATATCATCCAAATCAAATCCCAAATCACCTGATAACATCATGTCCTACGATGCATCCTTCCTACAATAGACATCAACATCAAGCATCACTATAGTTTAGTCTTGGCTAGCGGTATGAAGAACATTAGCTTGTTTGTTTACTTTATCTTTGTCTTTTGACTTATCTTATTTTTGCACTCATTTCAATGGCCTCTCGATGATGTCCAAACAAAAGGATTTAGAGAGAAAGAAATGGGGCAAGTTCATTATCTGTTTATCTACTGTGCTTGTTGGATATTCTTGTAATATAACCTGGTCATGCGTACTTTGTTTGGGTGTAGGGAGGATGTTTTAGGTGTCTTGTTGACCACATAGGAGGGCTTTCCTTTCTATGTTTTCGTCTGAGATGTTTGGAATATCTGAACTAAATTTTAGATAAGGTTTTGTATGTCAAGTGTGAACAGGATTACTCCTATCTGATTGTCGAGTCAAAGTCCATCACATTAGGTACAACACCATCCTAGTTCTTTATACCTTGATGCATTGTACCTATGGGTATTATCAAACACAAGGTAAATAGCTCTTTTAAAATCCCAATTCCTGATAAGAAATACATCATCATCATCACCATCATCTCTAATAAAGTAGGCTTGTTGGATCTTCTTTCTTATGTCTTCTTTCCACGCTAACAAGGTACCATGATAGCTAATCATCATCACTAATGCATCCATTCGGCATACAAAAAAAAAGTTAGCATATTGCATATCATATAGAAAAAATCATCCATCTCACATGCATTGCATAATATTTTAAGTTGTTTAAGATAATATAGATTTTTTATTCTAAGCATCTTAAAAAAAATTCATTTGCATCATCATCATCATCATATAGATCTGTTAATCTAACCATCTGTACATCCATCTTGAACCTCTTTGTCGTGAGATCGATTGTCAGATCGAACTTTTCGCTCGATCTTTCGAGGGGGCAGTTGTAATGTCCCTTGCTTACCTGGTCTTGAGTGTGTTTGGTTATTAGAGGATTCGGGTTCTTTACTCACTCCCAAAGGCTTAAGCTAGGATGATTTGAATGAAGACCCACATTCATCATATGCACATATATCCATATATTTGTATGTTAGTTTAATATCTAGTATCAAAATCAGACATAATCATAATTGTAAATGACAGGCAAGAGGAGTACCATGGATGGATCCGCCCTGAAGCCTTCATGTTGGGCATGAGAGGCTATCTATGCAATCCTCCTTTCCCAATGGCTTAGTACCTACATTCTCCACCTATGGCAGTACCTCGGAAGACACTGGCCCTATTAGGAGCGGAGGGGAAAACCCTAAGTACCAAGGGCCTAAGGCCTACCACCCCCCTAATTAACAGAATGCTGAGGTGGGACCCCCACCCTTCATGACCAATCCCTTGCTTGGGCCTACGGGCCTGAGGATGGGGTTTTTAGGCAATCCACTTGGGGATGCTTCCCCCCCATCCTAATAGGGTAACAATCACGAAGCAAACAATCTTTGTACAATCAAATGAAACACATTAATTACAGTTGCATCTATACTTATTATGTATTTGAGAGTGCTAGCATATATATTTAAAAGAAATGCTTTTATGGAGAGAAATTAGAATGCACCAATAGATGTATTAAGTTCATATCATCACTCTATAGCAATGAAATGCATTGTTTAACAATTGAAGGAGTTTATATCACCCTTAATGCAGTCTATGGTGTCTTTAACTTATTAGTTCGAGCTTCTTGCCTCTAGTGTTTTTTTTGCAAATGAATTCTAACAGTGACAATGTGCACAACAAGGTCATATTGAACAACATATAAAGCTATTGGTGTCATTTATGGATGATCTATCCTATATACGGTGTTTAGAACCATTCCATTGGAATGCTTCCAACGAGCCCCAGAATAGTCTGCATTTTCTTCTATATGTCCAATCATTACTAAAGACCAACATGAATGATACACAAATATAATAGGGAGGAGAGACACAGATTAAACAAACATTATTATGCTGATAGAGACAAGATATCCAAAACTAAGTGACGTGAGTTCACCTGGTTCGCTGGTTGTAATTTTGTGTCTTTATTTTCTCATCTGCTTTTCTCTTCTTCCCTTATGACCACTCGAGGGTTCCCTATTTCTATGTGCTTAGGAGAGGGAGGCGTCGCTTATTGGATTGGTTGCGTCCCTAGATGAGTCACGCCCAGCTCAAGGTGTCTACTCATGACCCAGGAGTTTCATCGTGTATTTTCGCTAAATCACGGGCTTTGTGAATTTGATCATATTTATTCACAAATGGGGTATTTTGAGATTACCACATATATTTCCTAAGTTAGGCATTAATTTATTTGAGCTCCTATCTATTTATAATTTATTTAAGTTATTTCATATCTATATATTTTATATGGGTTCTCTAGCATAAACTTTAGTCTTTAATATTAGTTTATGGCTAAAAAATCTAAATAAGATTTATGATATCATATTTAATAATTATGATTTAATTTAAAGAGTTTAATGTGTTACATATATTTTGATGTCTTCATTTTGGGGACATGACAGTCCCTCCTGCCTAGAATTTTCTTGTCCTCAAGCAACTTGGAGGTTTGAGTAATTGAGAATTTTTTTGTTCTCCCACATAGAGTCTTCTACTGGTAGTCCCTTCCATTTTACCAAAAACTCTTGGATGCTTTTGTTTCGTAAACTTTTCTCCCTCATATCGAGGATGGCTTCTGGCTTGAGGACTAGTTTACCTTCATCATCAAGTGGTGGTAGCTCCACACAAGGGGTCACTTGTTTTCCAAGCATTTTTTTTAGTCTTGATACGTGAAAGATGTTATGAATACGACTATCTTTGGGAAGCTCCAACTCATAAGCTACCTCGCCTACCCTCCTTGTAATTCGGTAAGGTCCATAAAACTGCGGCTTAAGTTTCTCTGCTCCATTGGACTTGAGGGATGATTGCTTGTATGGTTGTAACCATAGGAACACCAGATCTCCTACGTCAAAGGTCCTTTCTGTTCGATTCCGATCAATATACATCTTTTGTTGATTTTGAGCTTGGTGTAAATTGTCTTTAAGAGTCTTTATGATGTCCATGATTTGTCGTATGAAGTCCTTAGCCCTAGGCACTTGGCTATCCTGTGTAATCATACTCCTAAAGGTGGTGGGGTCATACCCATTTAGTGATTTGAATGGACTCATCTTTATAGACATGTGGTGTGTTGTATTATAGCAGTATTCTCCCAAATCTAGCCATTTCTCCCAAGCACTTTGTTGTCCAGTGACGTAGTTTCTCAGATAACCTTCTACCCATTTGTTGACTATCTCAGTTTTCCCATTTGTCTGGGGATGGTAACTGGTATTGGGTGTGAGACTAGTTTTCGACAATCTAAAAAGTTCTTGCCAAAATTGACTTAGGAACCGGCTGTCCCAATCACTGACTATATTTTTTGGGAGACCATGGAATCTGAAGATCTCTTTAAAGAATAATTCGGCTACTTGGGGTGCCTTATACTCGGTGGGTATGGCAAAGAAGTGGGCATATTTGGTGAGCCTGTCAACCACTACGTATATGCAGTCTTTTCCTTGAGCCTTGGGTAATCCGGTAATAAAGTCCATAGAGATACTCTCCCACTTTTGGTTGGGGATGGGTAAGGGTTGTAGGAGTCTGGTTGGTTGACTCTGTTTTGTTTTGTTCCTTTGGCATGTCATACATTCTTGCACATACTTTAATACATCTTTCTTGATCCCTTTCCATGAGTACCTCTCCCTTACTTGCTTGTATGTTTTGTAGTACCCTTGGTGTCCTGCTAGTGGCTATCATGGTATTCTTTGAGGATCTTCCCTTTTATCTTGGAGTTGGGAGTTAGAAGTATCCTTCCTTTATATAAGATGAGTTCTTCCACCATTTTGTATTCTTCGCTGGGGGGGTGTCCCTCTAAGATTTCATTGGTTTGGGGATCTTTGGTATACTCAGAAATAATGTCATATTTCCAATTGGTAGATATACTGATCAAAGTTTCCAAACAAGGTCATCTAGATATGGCATATGCTACCACATTATTTACCCCCTTCATGTACTTGATGTCAAAGTCATAGGATTGTATCCGACTAACCCATTTTTGTTGTCTGTCATTCAAATATTTTTGATGCATGAAGTATTTTAAGCTATTATGATCAGTTTTCACTTGGAATTTTGTGCAGAATAAGTATTGGCAAAATTTTGCCAATGCATGTATTATAGCTAACATATCTTTGCCATAGATGGGGTAGTGTCTTTCTGCTTGAGTGAGTTTCCTACTTTCAAAAGCTATAGGGTACTTATTTTGCATTAAAACTGCACCGATCCCTTCTCCTGATGCATCACACTAAAGCTCAAAGGGTAAGGTGAAGTCAGGAATGGCCAAAACGGGACATAACTCATAGCTTCTTTTAACCTTTCAAAGGCTTGTTGGGCTATGTAATTCCATGCGAATTCTCCCTTCTTGGTTAAGTCTGTGGGTGGAGCCACAATCTTAGAGAACCCCATCACAAAGCGCCTATAATAACTACACAACCCTACAAAACCTCTTAGTTGGGTGAGGGTCTTGGGCTTGGGCCATTCCTTGATAGCTGTTATTTTCTCTTCATCTATGCTAACTCCTTTGCATTGATTTTATGTCCCAAATATAGTATTTCCTCCAAAGCGAAGTCACATTTTGATGCCTTGGCATACAAGGATTCTTGCTCTAGGATCTTGAGGACCTCGTTAATATGTTGGAGGTGATCTTCCCATGTCTTACTATATATGAGGATATCATCAAAGAAGACCAGGACGAATTTCCTGAGTTGTTTGCAGAAGATATGGTTCATGCAGGATTGAAAGGTGGTTGGGGCGTTGGTGAGCCCAAAAGGCATGACTAGGAACTCAAAATGCCCATAGTGGCACTGAAAAGTTGTTTTAGGCACATCTTCCTTCCTCATTCTTATCTGATGGTAGCCTGACCGAAGATCAATTTTGGAAAAGAATCTTGCTCCATGGAGTTCATCTATGAGTTCATCAATTTGAGGAATGGGTAGCGGTTCTTGATTGTCTTTATGTTTAAAGATCTATAATCTATGCACATTCTCATGGTTCCATCTTTCTTTTTGACCAGTACTACGGAAGATGCAAAAGGGCTAGAACTGGGTTGAATGTGCCCCATTTCGAGCAATTCTTTAATGGTCTTCTCGATCTATTCTTTGTACTTGCGGGGGTGACGGTATGGGGTAGTTATGACGGGTTGGGTCCCTTCCTCCAATTCTATATTGTGTTCAAACCCTCTCTTGGGTGGTAGCCCTGGTGGAATTTCTTCAAACACCTTTCTATATTTCTTTGTAATAGGTTGGATGTCAATGTGTATGGCCCTTTCTTGTGTGGTGCTCTTGTCAAGTATCATTCATTGGGCGGCCCACTCTCCTTTCCCTCTTCTAAAAACTCTTTCCATTATTTTACATGAAATAACTTTTGGGGTCCCATTTGGCAGCCCTTTTAGTGTAATTTCCTTTCCTTCATGTTGGAAGTAGATGGTTTGGTTTGGAAGGTCAAACATGAAGCAACCTAAGGAGTATATCCAAGGAGATCCCAAAATAACATCGACATCTAAAGGGACTACATAAAAGTCTTCTTTGATGGGGTGGTCCCCAAGGAGGATTTCCAATTGGGGTACTAAGGTTGTGCATTGTATCCTAGCACCTATGGCTATTGCTGCTTCAAATCCCTCAAATTTCATAGTTTTTAATTTCCTTTGAGTTACTACCCTTTGGTCGATGAAGTTATGAGATGCCCCACTATCTACTAGGGTAATGATTCTATGTCCCTTGAGTGTGTTTTTGATGCAAAATGGGCAATGTTTAGAGGCTTGGGAGATAGTGGCTACCATTGCTTGATTTCCACCTTCAAATCTGGCCCTTTTATTGGGATACTCATCAATGGGGCGTGCTTCCAATTGGAGGGCTTTACCACACTTCTAACCTTGCAGCCATGGTTGTTGGCATCTAAAGCATTGCCCATTTCTTTTCAGCTCGTCCATTTTCTTACACCAATGATCTTTGTCCCTCTTTTCCTTGCACTAGGAGCATGTTTTAGTTACTTCTTCCTTCTTGTCCCTTTCTTCTCTTCGAGGGGGTTTGGATGATGAGGTGAATTTCTTGGGCTTATCTCTAGACCAATCATCTTCATATTTCCTAGCCTTTTGAATGGCTTCATCTAGGCTAGTGGGTTCCAACATACTTACCATACTTCTAACTGAGCCTCTTAGGCCTTCTATGAAAAAGTATGTGAGCCTCTCTTGAGAGAGTTCAGGGATCATGACAGCCAATTTCTAGAATTCGGTGGCATAACTCTCTATGTTGCCTAGCTGCCTTAATTGTGTGAGTTCCCTATAATACCATTTTGGATTCCTTTGGTCAAATCGTTTGATCAAAATTTGAGTAAATTTTTCATATGAGGAAATTTGCTTGGGTTATTAGGCCATGGTGCCACCACTCATGAGCCATGCCGGTTAGGTGTAATATCGCAAATTTGATAGCACTTTATTCTATCATGGGGCTTAATGATAGATATGTATCTAGTTTTTGCACCCATGAGTGTGCGGTCCCTTTTCCCTCCCCATCAAAGTTAGGAAGGGTGAGTTTACTTACTTTATTCCTGAGGTCCCTACTCACAAGATCAATCCTAGGGGTTCCCCTTTGTTTGGCCTCACAATAATCTTTAAAAGGTACAAGTGCTCTCAATTCAGGTTCAAGCCTATAATAGGTTGCTAATATTTCATCTACATCCCCTGTAGAGGATCCGTTGACACATCTTTCTTCCTTGGGTTCCTCTCTTGGTAGGAAATGGGGTTTGGTAGGTCTAGAGCTCCGGGTTTCAAAGGGTGTGGGGTTGTTACTCTTAGAGTGGTTCGAGTTGGTTTCCTTTGTATTATTATTACTCAGATTTTGGAGGGCATGAAGTAAGGCTTGGCTAGTCTTCTCATTTTTTTCCATTAGAGTCCGGGTCTATTTTTTGCTATTCTCCATAAAGGCCCTAAGTTCATCTCTTAATGGGTCTTCCATGGAGTCATTTACTCGATTGTTGTTCCTAGAGCCTCGTTGGTGGTAGGTTTGCATGGTTTCCCCACGAGATGGTAGGAAAGGGGCTCTGATACCACTGTAATGTCCCTTGCTTACCTATTCTTGAGTGTGTTTGGTTATTAGAGGATTCGGGTTCTTTACTCGCTCCCAAAGGCTTAAGCTAGGATAATTTGAATGAAGACCTGCATTCATCATATGCACATATATCCATATATTTGAATGTTAATTTAATATCTAGTATCAAAATCAGACATAATCATAATTGTAAATGATAGGCAATATGAGTGCCATGGATGGATCCACCCTGAAGCCTTCATGTTGGGCACAAGAGGTTGTCTATGCAATCCTCCTTTCCCAATAGCTTAGTACCTGCATTCTCCACCTATGGTAGTACCTCGAAAGACAATGGACCTATTAGGAGCGGAGGAGGAAACCCTAAGTACCAAGGGCCTAAGGCCTACCACCCCCCTAAGTAACAGAATGTTGATGTGGGACCCCCACCCTTCATGACCAATCCCTTGCTTGGGCCTACGGGCCTGAGGATGGGGTTTTTAGGCAACCCACTTGGTGATGCTTCCCCCCCATCCTAATAGGGTAACAATCACAGAGCAAACAATCTTTGTACAGTAAGATGAAACACATTAATTATAGTTGCATCTATACTTATTATGTATTTGAGAGTGCTAGCATATATATTTAAAAGAAATGCTTTTATGGAGAGAAATTAGAATGCACCAACATATGTATTAAGTTCATATCATCACTCTATAACAATGAAATGCATTGTTTAACAATTGAAGGAGTTTATATCACCCTTAATGCAGTCTATGGTGTCTTTAACTTATTAGTTCGAGCTTCTTGCCTCTAGTGGTTTTTTTGCAAATGAATTCTAACAGTGACAATGTGCACAAAAAGGTCATATTGAACAACATATAAAGCTATTGGTGTCATTTATGGATGATCTATCCTATATACGACGTTTAGAACCATTCCATTGGAATGGTTCCAACAAGCCCCATAATAGTTTGCATTTTCTTCTATACATCCAATCATTACAAAGACCAACATGAATGATACACAAATATAATAGGGAGGAGAGACACAAATTAAACAAACATTATTATACTGATAGAGACAAGATATCCAAAACTAAGTAATGTGAGTTCACCTGGTTCGCTGGTTGCAATTCTGCTTCTTTATTTTCTCATCCATTTTTTTCTTCTTCCCTTGTGATCGCTCGAGGGTTCCCTATTTCCATGTGCTCGGGAGAGGGAGGCGTTGCTTCTTGGACTGATCACATCCCTAGATGAGTTGTGCCCAGCTGAAGGTGTCTATTCGCGGCCTAGGAGTTTCATCGTGTATTTTTGCTAAATCATGGGCTTTGTCAATGTGATCATATTTATTCACAAATGGGGTATTTTGAGATTACCACATATATTTCCTAAGTTAGACATTGATTTATTTGAGCTCCTATTTATTTATAATTTATTTAAGTTATTTCATATCTATATATTTTATATGGGTTCGCTAGCATACACTTTAGTCTTTAATATTAGTTGATGGCTAAAAATCTAAATAAGATTTATGATATCATATTTTAATAATTATGATTTAATTTAAGGAGTTTAATGTGTTACATATATTTTGATGTATTCATTTTGGGGACATGACAACAGTGTACCAGTATACTTCTTTCCATTGGGGCATCTGAAAAAATCAGATTTTTTTTTAAATTTGACCATGGCAAGATTATTCTTTGAACCAACGTAGTAGGTACATTGCTTCAAAGAGGGGAAAAATGTAGACACGTAAAATATACATGCACCTAATCTTGATTTCACTAACACCAGTTCGTCCTGAATCATCTCATTTACTAATCAATTTAATTGAATAATCTTTATTCAATAAAATTCATCATATTTCATCTCTTAATGAAATAAATCAAATTTATCTGATTAAGTCATCATCTCCTATTAATTAAATAAATCATTTTATTTAATTAATCCTATAGTCCCTCTTTTAATTAAATAAATCACCTTATTTAATTAATCTCTAAAGTCATCTCCTTTAAATTAAATAAATTAATCTTTATTTGATTTAGTCTAACACCACCCTCTCTAGTTAAATAAATCAAAATTTATTTAATTAAGTCTAAAGCATTATTCATCTCATTTTGATTTATTTAAATCCTAAAATCTAGATCAAATTGTCAAATCAGCTAAATTCTATCTAAATTAATCAAATCCTGATTAATGTTAATCCTAATCCATCAAATCCTCTAGATTTTGCAACTTTCTCATGAATATCATTTTAATTGATTTATTAAATCTTAAATTACTTTCAAAAAGGCATCAATGTTGGAATATTCTCCAAGTTTGAAAAATCCCTCCAATAGGGTTTGTACATCCAACAAAGCATTTAAACCTCTTACATGTCCTTTTTCCTTGAGCCAAGTGGCATTTAATTCATCCTTCATCTCCCTCCAACAAGCCAACTTTCAAATTTCAAATTTGAATCTAACAACATTTATCATATACATTGACCAAAATGTGCTCCACCTCCTTCCATTAGCATCTTGACAAGTGGCACAATGTCATTGGTCCATATTTAATCCCACATCCTATTCTTCAATCCTCCATCCTTCCTTGTTATAAATAGAGGCCTCCTCTATTGCATTTGATCATCCACAATCCATGTAAGATTACCATGCTCATTTGGATCCACAATCTTAGGCATTTTCATCTATTTTCATCCACATTTCATCTTTCATAACTAGGTTATGCAGGATTTTCATCAAGATCATCAATCTTCATCAAAGATCATCAAAGCTTGCAAGGAATTGGGAAAGAGCTATTTTCCACATCAAAATAGCACCAATTCCCCCATGGGATTGAGAGTTTGAGCATTTGAATAAGATTTAGTTTGCTTTCATTTGTGTTCTTCCTTTTATTTCTTGTTCTTCATATTTCAAATGAATCTTATGGGGAATGTTGATTTAGACTTGTATAATGACTAATTTTGTGTTGTTTGTTCATGATTGTGTAGGTCTAGGATCACCATTCATAGTTACATTTTAGAGGAGCCCACTTATTTCAAATCAAATAAATGAGTCAACCATTTGAAGTTGGAAAATGTTTATTTTTTAAGATGAAGTAAATTTCTCGAACTTTGTACCTTTCTAGGGGGTTGCTAATTTGTTTAATCTCATCTTCATTGTTGAGAACTTAAGTAGATATTTTTTATGTTTTGGTAATGATAAAGAGCCAACATTTCCAAGTTTTAACTGCTCTCCCATTCTACCACCTAAGTTCTCAATAGTCACACACCTTAGAGTTGCAAAGATAGGAATGGTACTCCCTAGCTTCATCCATATAAGTTGTCTTGAAAGAGGAGATTTTCCCATCCATGAATCAAATCTTTTCTTTTGCATTACTACCATCCCTAAATCTCAAGGAAGTTTAGAGCCAATTAGTGGTTGTGTCGTCGACAACACGGTCAACTCAATCAAGTAACACACTGAATGTGAAGTGTGAAAAGGTGAAAATATTCAAGAAAATTGATGAAACTAGAGCCAAAAAGCGCCCTTGCAGGCCAGGGGAACCCATGAATTCAAGAGGCCACCTACAATTGTTAAGAATTGCAAAACTAGTCATCTTCTTTAGAATTCAACAAGGTTTCCGACGGATCATCAAGCAAATTCAACAGATTCATCAAACACCATCAAATGAAGGTAGAGGCGGAAGATGTTGAGGGTCAAGAGTCATAAAAAATGGTAGTCTATCAAGGAAAAAGCGCCCCTATAGCCTAGGGGTGCCCAAGAATGAAAGCAATCAAAAGCCAGTCTTTGGACTAGTTATTTCTAGATGATCTTCCTGGATTCAGTCCAGCTTTGCAACAAATTTGTTCACCAACTCAAAGGACATATCAAATGGCAGTAGTCGTTGATCAAACGAGCTGAAATGAAGGATAAACTGAAGTTTATCAGTACAAAAATGCCCTTGTTGGCCAGTGGCGCCCAACATTTTGAGCAGCCAAATGTGGTTTTTAGTAGTTGTCTTCTCCAAGACATCTTCTCAGCATCCTTTTGGATTCGTGATGAATTCGGTTGCTAGCTCATGAGACCTGTCAAACTCTCGTAATCAAAGATCAAGCATAAAATGTCGAAAGTTAAGGCAAGTTGAAAAAAGTGAAAAATTGGCTAAAGTATAGAGAAAAATGCACCCTTCTAGCAAAAGGTGCCCAACTTTTTAGAGCATCATATGCTACTTCCAGGCTTTGTGACTTCCAAAAATACCTCTTTGGAGTTGATCAGTCTTCACGATGAAAGCGTCGACAATTCTATCAGAGCAATCATACATCTAGCAATGAGGACTGAATCAGAGCATTTCGTTAAAGGTTGCAAAGTGCAAATTGTGTCTTAGAAGCACAAAAGAATTTGAACCTCCTAAACCAACTTTCAGAGCTTGCACAACCAATCATCCTTTCCAGGATTCTTCTAGCTTCGCGATGGATTCAATATCCAAATCATAGGAATCAACAATCACTGGTAGTTGTAGATTGAAGCACGAGAGGTCAAAATTGAAGAAATTCAAAATCATCTAGAAAATGGCTCACTGGAAAATAGAAGCACCTTATCTCAAGAAGGTGCTTAGAAATTTGAGCCATCATAACTCATTTTTAGGGTTGACAACCTCCATTGACATCTCTTCAAAGTTGACCCAAGCCCGCAGTGAATTTGTCAACCAAGCCTCAGGATCAATCAAGCATCCAAAATTTAGGATCAAACAGAGGTAGTTCATCATAGAAAAAGATGAAATTATTCAAAAATATTCTAACACTGATGAAACTTGGACACCTAAAGTCAAATTGGGCTTAGTTTGACTTGAGTTACAATTTTTGAAGGCTTCCTCATGCCTAAGAATCCCAAAATTTGGAGAAAACTTCCAGTTAACAATCAATCATGCAAGTTGATTCCTCAATCAGGGTTTTGAATGCCCTAACTGACGCTTCCACCTACAAATTGATATTTATCAAGCATCTAGACATCTTTTCTTCATTATTCTTTTTAGTCAACTTCAAGAGAAAGAAACACATATTTTTCTTCACAACGCCATTTGAAGGATCAAACGACAAGGGTTTTCAACGTTCTTCGTCTTTTCGAGATTAGGTTTGCAAAGAGGAACAATTTTTCAGACTCCATTTTTCTAGAATGTCCTTTCCAAAGATAGAAGATCCTCTTTCCAAAATTTTGTCATATTGGGTTTTTCCATTTGGCGTTGTTCTTAAAGATTGGCATTTTTTGTGAAAAATTCTTCTACTTCTATTTTAGGTTTTCTCACATGTCCAAGTAAACTCCATTTTTTCATAGATCTGACCTCTTGTGTTCTTTCTACACAACATTGGCCACAAAACCCACGTATTGAATTTTACAGAAAAGTTGCCTTGCTGCCCCCTTTTTTTAAGGTTTTCGCAAAAAGTCATCTTTTCAAAAAATAGACAAACTGGGTTTAATCAACTCACTTGCGCCTACAATACCCATGTCTTAGAATTTCTACGAGAAAATTTTGCCTCATTGCCTCTACCTCTAAGGGGTTCTTGCATTTTCATGTAAAAGTCATTTTTTCAAAAATCTAACCTTTCGGGTTCATTCAAAAAGATATTCTCAACAAAATCCATGTCTCAAAAAATTTCGTAAAAATTGCCTCTCGGTGAAGCTATTTTTAGCCTTTGTGAAAAAGTTGTTCAAGTATAGCCGTGTACCCACTCATTCTTCCAGTTTTTCAGTATGCAGTTCTCTCAAGTCAAACTCAAGATCAAATTGGTCTTGATTCACAATTTCATCAAAACACTCGACACAAACTTACATCAAGTGAATCTGGTGTTTGATTTGGACAAATCGACAAGTGTAGACACTCAAAGTCCACGAATTCCATGGTTTCATACCTCGTATATCTGATAGCCTTTCAAGGCTAGTTTAGAGAGTTGGATATCGTTGGAACTCTAGGTGTGCAACAAGTTTATGAGCATTTCTAACAACTAGAATGAACATGCAATACTCTTCCATTGGGAAAAATCAAGAAAAGCATCAAAAGCATAAAGGTGCAGAACAAATAGAGCTCATCACTCCATTTACAGAGCCGCCAAAGTTACCAATCAGTGAACTGCCATTTGAAGTGTGCAAATATTTCCAGGATTGCTCAAGATGTTGACAAGCAGTAAACTGATAGTTGAGGCATGTAACGATCTCCAAATGATGAGGCAGTTAAGAACTTCTTGAAGGATATGATTGCTCGAGCTGGAAACTAGTGAACAATTAGTTGAGACGTGCAACCAGCTCCAAAGATAAGATTTAAAATAGCAGTTAAACTTGATGCCTTTTCCAAGTTAATTGGCTGTCCACTTTTCATGCATGTCTATCTTTGGAGACAACTCTTGTACAATTGGAGTTAGTTTTAGTTTTATAATCAGTTATCTGAGGTAGTCTTTCCAATTAGCTGTTAGTTACCTTTGTTGAAACATAGGAATAAATCTTGCTGATTGGCAAGAACTGATTAATTACACAAGGATATTTTAGGGTTCCCTACTCTTGTGTTTGTCTATAAATAAGAGCAACCTTCCTCATTGTATTTTAACCTTTATTACTATACAAAATTGTTGTGCCACCTTTGTGCCTTCAAGCTTGCAAGTCAATGTCTGTTCACTTCATCTAGTGTATTTTAGTTGATCTTATGTTGCATGTTTGTCTTCTTTCATACAATTTTCTATCCCAAAGCGTGTAATCATTGGTTGAGTTTGAGAAAATAAATCAAAAGTACAATGAGTCTTTGATCCAAGGTCTCAAGATCTTTTAATATATTGTTGTTTCTATAATCTTTGTTTCGATCTACACCTCGAAAGAGCAATGAGCCTTTGAGGGAATTTGGGGATTAAGTTTATCATTTGACGTTGTTTCTTATAATCTTTATTTCAACCTACACCTCAAAAAGATCAATGAGCCTTCAAGGGAATCTTGAGATCTAGTTTATCGTTTGATGTTTTACTTTCATAAACTCTATTTTCAGCGTACATCTGGAAGAGCAATGAGCCTTTGGATGCGTTCTGAGAGCAAGTTTGTCTAAGTTAGTGTTAGCCAAAAATCATTTCCCGTTTACTTCTAAATCCTCTACCTTTGAATTTACTCAAGGAGATAGAAGCGTTATAAATTTAGGCCTAGTTGTAGTTGAGATTACGAAACTAGAGAAAACCTCAGTTGCAAAGCAAAGAGTTTTATAAGCCTTGTTCTCTCAGCTGAGATAAAAAGATAGGAATTTACTTTACTTTACTTTTTATGCATAATCAACAAAAGAGGGAGCTTCCCCTCGTAATTTGAAGAGCAATTTATTTGTGCATAGCTTTTTGTTTGCAACACGCACACTAGAGACACAAAAATATGAAAATAAATTTAAAAGCCTAACTCATTTATGAACAAGAAAATTTCATATCATTTATTTTCTCCTTAAATACATTATTACACATCTATTCAAACATGTTGTTCATACTAAAACAAACTAGACAAACGAATATCCATTTGATCATAACTTCTTTCCATCACATAATATTGAGATGATTCAAGATAGAAATTTAAAGAAACAAAAGAAAAAATTAAATAAAACTTTTAATCCATTCAATTTAAGGAATATTAGCTAGGTGTACTAACTTTTTTCTTTTTTTGATTATGATAGTTACAACCACGAGACTATACTTTTGATATAACTATCACATGTACTATATTGAATTGAAATGATTCAAAAAGGATATAAAACTAGATTCCAAGGGATATCTCCACTGATGTGTCAAAAAACAAATTAAAAACAATCATTTTGACAGATTTTTTATTTAGACCAGCAATCACTATTTTGGTCGGAACTCTCTTAATTTTGATCAAAATTATGCGATTTCAATTGTGTTGAAAATTAGATTTAGAGAGTTATTTGATATAAAATCATAAATGAATTTATTTTTAATAATTTGGTTGTTCAAATAGCAATAAAACATGTTATTTTTAATGCAATTATGAAAGTTATAAATGTTGCAAGTGAACTTTAGACACAATTTTGCACAAAAATTCAAAACCTAGTAATCTCAAATAAATATATAGATATTAAAATATAAAATAATATTTTGTTTGAGATTAAATCCATATTTTTTTAGGTCTAATCTTTTTGTTAGATCGAATCTACAATTTGAAGATTGAGTCTACACTTTATAGATTAAATCATAGAAAATCATATTTGTAAATTAATAGATCCATTTTTTTAAAATCTATTAAGATCATTACATTGAGGGCCCTTTATTTAATAATGGTAGGGATTTATTTAATATATTTTTTATCCACCTATGATATTTATTTGAAAAAATCCCCCCTTTATAAATATTAATTATGCATCTAGAATGATTTAATTTAAATAGCACAAATTATGGTTGCTTTGAAGAAAGGATAGCAATTACTTTGAATTTTAACGCAATATATTAGATTTAACTCAATCCAAGTAGTTTGTGGGTCTATGACACCATCCCTGACAATGACTTCAAAATTATGGGTGAAACTAATTGTACCATTTGTCAAACTAGGAAACATAATCTTGCGATGATTTCATGGTAAAGTTTACCATAAGCAACCAAAGCCATAGGTACTTAAATATAGTATAGCTACGATGAATGCAAACTAATTTGGAGAGTAAAATGAAACCACTTTTGTTGAAATGAAACAAAATTAAACTTGTTGAGATAAAATTGTTTAAAATGGAAGCATTGAAATGAAATAAAATTAAACTTGCAAAAATAAAAGTGTTTAAAATGAAAGTGTTGAAACTAAACTAAATTAATCTTGAGATATCTAGCACACCAAAACTAATACAAATTTGATTTAAAGTTATAAATAACTAGTGAACAACAATAATTTACATATTAAAATAAAATAGTGAAACCAAATATACAAAAATAATAATAAAATAAAATAATATATAAAATAAAATTTTATCTATCCTCAAGGGAAGCCATCGAACATCAATCTTCTTGGAATAATTCCTCCCAATAAGTTTGTGTTCTATGACCACTCAATGCAAAGTATAATTGCTAAAAAATATTTTTATTGAATTGGTGTGCAACCATACTCTCCTACAAGTGAAAATGAAGAAGAATATATAGATAGAACATCCTTAACAAATTATATAAAATGTGGGATTTACAACAACTATCCTAATAGTATCTCTCATCGATAGTATCCTTATCTCACCAATATCTCTTCTAGTCCCAACAACATCTCTTATGGTTGTAACAGTCTTAAGGAGCTTGTGAAATATATGTATCATTTGGTTGCAATAATCGACCAAGCAAACATTTATCAAGTTTAGATAATAAATAGTATGGTTATAATAAACATATAACCAAGTCAAATGAATCTCTTAACTGTTAATTGATAATAATACAATAATTATTTCTAACTTTAGATGATATTTGGTAGTGTTGTAATATCCACACAACCATATCATATTACAAATATATGATTATTTTTTGTGAGTTAATAATGCTACAATTACAATTGGAAGCTACATGTTATAATTATAGTGCCAAATAAATCTCAAATTAAGCTCCTTCTTGATTGAAATGCTAAAATTTTTGTCTTGTGATCACCTTGACATCACTTCATCTAAATGATTATTTATGGAAATACTTAGTAAGGAACATTCAAATTATTAATAATTTCTATTAAAAGTTTTAAAATCCAATTAATAATACTTAGAAATAAAACTATTATAGCATAACCTTTATGGTATACAAATGGAAAGATGGATGGTAAAAATATGAAAGAAAATGTGTTAAAATTATGCTATAAATTTGCTCATTTGAGGACTCGTCATCACCCCCAACTTAACATATTGTGCATCTTTGTGCAATCTTTAATCATTCTATTATGATTTGAAGCCATGTTTCATCTTCTTGTAACGATGCTATAATATATACACATGAGAGCTTCATTAATCATGAGTAGAAAACATAGCTCAAGGTCATGAAATTCTTTGAGATAAGGTTAAAGTGATGCCACTATATAGGATGTAGAGTAACAAATTGAGTATTTTCACTACTATGATGCCATCTATGTACGTTATCCTTTCCCACAAGTTTTTCTTTTTCTTTGTTCTCTCTTTTTTTTTGTTTTTGTTTTTGTATTTGTGAATAGGAATCAATCATCAAAACAATCAAAGGAATTAAATTGCAAATTAGAAAATCAAATCAATAACCCTAATCCAATGATCGAATATACCTATTACTAATGAAGTGTGTGCACAATTCAAATGAAAGTAATCAAAGAGAACATAAATCAAATCAATCTAATCTAACCTAATTTACCTCACTCAAAAACACCTAGCCTTACTCCATTCTCAAATTATAAGATTTATGCTTTTTAAGTATGTATGTGGATTTCTCATAAAATTGGCATAACTAAAGCAAGATGAATTGAGTATATTTTGGCTATTGATTTGAGGAGAGATTGAATGATCAAAGATGTTTGATTTATAGGTTTTCTTATATTGGATCAATGGTATGAGATGTAAGATGAGATCGACATATGAGGATCGGTGAGAGATCAAGATGATCATGCATGAGGTTGCATGGAGAGATGAAGTGAAGTTTGTAGTGTTCTTTAATCAGCTCAATAACTAGGAACACAAATTCCTCTAGTCAGGGATTGAACATCACAACTGGCAGTCATAACCTACTAAAGAACCTCATTTCATCATCAACCCAGAGACATAAACTTGAAATGTGTCAACACAATATATGCACTAATCACCCTTCTAGACATACATGATTCCTAAAAATGTTTTATATTGGAACTTAAATTACTGGAAACAACTTTTATTGGATAACTTGCTTGGAAATGAAAACTTGAAAGATAAAACTATTCTCCATCTAGTGGCTGCAGGAACAGTTGACAACTCTGTGTTTCTGCCAGTTGTAGGAATAGTCACATTAACTTCTATGAAGGGAAATCTAGCTACTCTAACTTGTAGAATAAAAGTATGGACAGTTCCCTAAGTGGGCCCCCTTAGGTAATGCCAAAAGTAGACAACAAATTAGGTGAAAAACTTCATAAGCTTTATTGATTCAATGTAAACAAGTACATAGCGCAGTCTCTTGACTGTATTTTTGAAACTGAAAAATGTATTACAATAGCAAGTTCTTCCAGCCCATTCTCCTTCCCTTATAAAATGGGAGGCATTTATTACATTTAACTAACTTAAGCAAAGAGGTGAATGACAATGTAAGAACTAAGTCAAATCGGTTTAACAGTCTTAAAGTGCCATCATCCTATATTTATGCACCACCAAGACGCCTGGCCTAGATTTCTGGAACACTCTCCCTGCATGGTGGATGAGTTGAAACTGTCTCCCCATCTTTTGTTGTTGAACCAGTTTTTGTGGATTTGGTCTTCTATTCTTGAAGTGGAAATTGAATTCCTTCCTCCAATCGTGGTACCTGCAAAATATCTCGCCATCTTTTCCTGGAGAAGAAGGTTAGTTCAAAACGTTCATCCTTTAAGACAATCCATTACTTTATTCATTCATTCATTAAGTATTAAACTAAGGCAAACATTGTTTCAGATATAGCTACAGGAAGTTTTGGTAGTGGAGGCTGCAGGAAGGTTTTATGATCACAAAAAGCCATAAAGTATTTATCAGACTATAAAACATTAAAGGTATTAATCATGGGAATTTTATCATAATATACTCATCATATTTAAGTCATAAAAAGGTTTGTGTCCTATCCCATAATCAGACTGAATGTTTGTTTTAGCATAATAAAAACAAAAAAGTATTTATAAAAGTATGATCAAAATTTGCCAAAGACTTGGCTCATCAAAGTTCACTCACTAAATTTAGGGGAGTTAACTATTTTTAGGAATGATCACTAAATTTAGTTTGGTTTCTAAATTTAGAATTTAGAAGAGTAAAGATAAGATGGATATAACTAGCAAATAAATAAAATAAATATTTATTTATTTTAGAGGAATGTGTAAACTAAATAAATTAAATAATTTATTTAATTTTGGAGAAATAATTAGCATATTAAATAATTATAAATTATTTAATTATGTGGATAAGAGGATAATGCAAGATTTAATTAAAATTATTTAATTATGTGGATAAGAGGAATAATTGGAAATTAATTAAATAATTAAAAATTATTTAATTAAAGGTGATGGAGGAAAAATGATGAAATGGTTAAATAAATCAAAATTATTTAATTAATGTGGGAAATGAGTTAGTTTAATCAAATAATTGGAAATTATTTAATTAATAGTGATGAAAAGGGTGATGATGACAAGAAATGATGAATTAGAAGAATGTGTTATTCATTTTTAGGTGTCTACATTTTTCCCCTCTTTGAGAAAATGTACCATGTTATGTTGTTTCAAATACATCCTATTAATATAGAAAATTTGGTGATAAGATGCCCCACTGTGCCTTAGGGGACGAAGGGACGATAGTTGGATGGCAAAAACAAATCATTTTTAGATCAAACACATAATAGATAAGTATAATAGGTTTGGTGAAGATGAGGACGAAAATTGAGCTTAGGTTGACGAGGAAACTGATCAAGAAAATTAGGTCATGATGAAAATGGGATGCAGGTGGGTGGGATGAGAGGAATCTAGGGTTTGAATGTCTTTATATAGGCCCTAAGGTGTCATTTTCTATTCTTTTGCACACTCCTAGTTTAGAGATTTGAGAGCCCCTTTGAGAGATTTGAGTGTGAAGTTGCTGCAAAGATGGCTTGTGTTCCACATGCAATTCATTGTGCAAACCGAGTGCGATAGTACCATAGGCTAGCTAGAGCACCTTGGGCGGTATGTATTTAGTCCTTTCATCTTTATTTATCAATTTTAGTGCATTAATTACTAGTTGAAGTTAGGAAATCAAAAGCGTTATTTCATGAAGCAATGCATTTGAAACCCAATGCGATGCTTTTTATGTGCGACATGACAAATTTCGTTGTGTCGACTCACATTTGTCAATGTGCGAAACATTTGATTTTTGGGTCACATATGATTTGGATGTTGTGAAACCTTTGAAAAAAGGCTTACATCTAATTTAGCTGAAGCGACGCTTTTGAAAAAAGGTTCACAAATGATTTTTTATTTCAATGATTTTGATTTTGTTAGGTCGTAAATGATTGGAAAAATCTATGTAAGCTTGCATTTGAAATATAGAGTTGTGAATTTTGGACTTTTAAATTTTTTTATAAATTATCGTTGTGTGTGTTATGTTTATAGATTGCTTTAGATTCAACTATGTTGAGGGAGCGTTGTCCTACCGTTTTGCAAAGGATTGGCCATTTCAATGAGCTAGATATTGAGTTCCTGAGTGCAATAAGTTTGTATCACATTAAATTCATGCCCGAGATTAGAGCACATAGGGATTTTATGACCGCCCTCATAGAGAGGTGACATAGTGAGAGGTCTTCTTTCATGTTTTTGGATTTCTATGAACATTTGAAGTTGTTCTTGTATTTTGAACTATTTGGATGATTTTGCAATTTCATTTGAATATTTTTCGATTTTGTAATATTTGGATATTTTTGGATTTTGAACTATTTGGATATTTTTTGATTTTTTGATTTAGGTAATGAACAAGGATCCAATCCAACTATTAGGTTTAGGAAATTCGTCTAGTTATATGCAAGATATTTTTATTATGAACTAGATAAAGTGATCCTAGAGTGACACAAGGTGAGATTGGTAAGGCTAGATACTGGTAAATTACCAAGCCATGCTCGAAGTGTAGACAAAAATATGATAGGTGAATGGATGGAATGTTGGATTTATTATGGATGGAATGGAAACAAATTTTGATATATGGTAGATGATTCTCATTACACATGGCGTTGGTTTTCTAAAGTGCCACCGAAGTGGATTTCACTAGAGGACAATTTTTTAACTTTTTAACTTTACGATTTTTTCTTTTTTTCTTGATTTTGAATATTAGGATACCCCAACGAATCAAGTGTGGAACCACTTGAGGTGATTTTTGTTGATGGGATCTTGCAAGAGCTCACCTTCAGGCATAGCTTGTTGATAGGCTCCTGAGCTATAGCACGTTGTGACTACAAATGGTCCCAACCAATTTGGTTCAAATTTTCCCTTGTTGTCTTGATCTAGTTGATTTTTTTTATTCTTATTGAGGACTAGATCACCTACTTGGAAGTTTCAGTTCTTGATCTTCTTGTTATAACTATGACGAAGATGATTTTGGTAAGCTTGTAGATGATTTAGTGCACTGAGATGTCTTTCATCAATAAATTATAGCTCATGTTATTTTGACTCTATAATCTTTATTGTCGACAAGATGTTGGAATGACACCCTCAAAGAAGGAAGTTCAACCTCGATAGGCAAGATTGCCTCAGTGCCATAAATTGGGAATACGGTGTAGCATCGATAGACATTTAGATGCTAGTATGGTAGGCCCATAAGAAAAGATTAAATTGGAGGTTCTAGTCACATCCAACATCATTGACTATCTTCTTGAGGATTTTTAGGATAGTTTTGTTAGAAACTTAAAATTAACCATTTCTCTAGGGGTGATATGGCATGGAAAAATGATGTTGGATATAAAATTGGAAGTAAAGGTTTTAAACATCTTAGGTTTTAAAGGGTGTACCATTATATGTGATAATGGCATGGGGGACACCATACCAACAAATTAGATATTTTACGATGAACTTCACTATTTATTTTCGATGATGTAGGTGAAGGGGATGGCTTCTATCACTTCGTAAAATACTCAATGGTAGTAAGAATAAATTTATGACAATTGGATGATGTGGGAGATATCTTGACTATTAGGTTGAGTCCCCATTGTGAAAATGGTGATGATGTAGTAATAGGTTGAAATTATTGGGGTGGTGTGTGAATAAGATCACCATGCTACTGACATAGTAAACACTTCTTAGCAAATCAATGTGCCTCTTAATCCATAGTAAGCCAATAGTATCTTATCCTTAATAGATTTTTAGCAAGGGTGGGGCCACTATAATGCAACCTACAAACACCTTCATGTACCTCATGTAGGGAAATTATTGCCTCTTTCAAGTTAAGACATCTAAGTAATGTACCATCAAGATTATTTTAGTAAAGGGTGTCACCAAGAATGGTGAAACAAAATGATCAACGTATAAAGGTTTTGTTGAGGTTCATGGTAAGATTAGGTGGTATGGTACTATTTTGTAGGTGAGTGCAAATGTCATGGTAGCAAGGGAAATTAGGACCAAAGATTTCAAACAAAAATTTGGATTTAGGGATATTGAATGCCAGTATCAATAATTGTTCAACAAGAAAATCAAAATTTTGACTATTATGAGGCATGTCTAGGAGAGACCCAATAGTTACCATAACATATACAACTTTTTTATTGACACTATGATTTTTCTCAAATGAGATAGTGGTAAAATATTGTTTGAAACTATCGACCATTATTTTGTATGGGAGAACTTTGTCATCCTTTGTTTGGCAGTCATCATTGAATTGTCTAACCACTAGTTGTGAATCACCATAGACTTGTAAATCTTTGATTTTCCATTGTATAGACATTCTAAGTCCGGTGATAAGTGATTCATACTCGGCAATGTTTTTTGTACATGGAAATGCTAACCGATATGATTTTGGTATACGATCACAATGAGGTGTGATAAATAGGACTCCTGCCCTCAAACCATGTTGTGTATGTGAACCATCAAAGTATAATTTTCACTGATTGGAAGGAGTAATAGTGAAGACTACTTCATTTGGAAAATCTAATACTAGAGGATTACCATCATATAATGGTTCTTTAACTAATTCATCTATTATGACTCGTCCTTTTATTTCTTTCCTGTCTACATACTCTATGTTGAACTCACTGAGTATCATGACCCATTTAACCATGTGACTAGTGAGTGTTGCTTTGGATAATAGATAATTCAACATATCTACCTTAGATATAAGCTTAATTTGGTGGTTGAGCATATAGTGTTGAAGCTTTTGTGAAGCAAAGAGCTAGAAATGCTCACTCAATAGGAGTGTAATTAAGCTCATAGCCTACTAATTTTTGACTAATGTAATAGAACACTCTCTTTCCCAGAGTCATCATGTTATGCTAAGAGAGAAACTAATACTACTAATGTAGTTGAAATGTATAAGACCAATGGTCCATCTAGAACTAGAGGCATCAATACTAGAGGTCATGCTAGGTAATCCTTAAGCTATTGGAAGGCTTATTGACTTTATCATCCCATTTTAATGTGAAATCCTTGTGTAGGAGGTGAGTGAATGAAAAAAATTTATCTACTAGTTGTGATATGAACCATCTGATGGATTGTAGCTTCCCTTGGAGATTATGAAATTTCTTTAGAGTTTTTGGAGTCTAGACGTATCGATAATAACTTTAAAATTTGTGGGGTCTACTTCAATACCTCTACGAGACATGATGTATCCCAATAGATTTCTTGAAGTGAAATGAAATATATATTTATTTGGGTTAAGCCTTGATTGATACTTCTCTAGTTTGTCAAATATCTATGCTAGAACATCGAGATGTCCTTTCCTTGTGATTGATTTTTCTAGGAGATCATCTACATAGTCTTCCGTAATATTATGAAATATGACATGAAAGATCACTATCATATCTCATTGATATGTTGCACCTACATTCTTAAGACCAAATGGCATGAAATTCCAGCAATATGTACCCCAAGGGCATGCAAAATTTGTCTTATGTTGGTCCTCTTGTTCTATATGGATTTGGTTGTATCCTAAAAATCCATCCATGAGGGAAGTCATCTCATGACCTTCTAACAAATTTACTATGATGTCTATGTTAGGAAATGGAAAGTCATCCTTAGGACAAGCTTTGTTGAGATCTCTAAAACTTATGCATATGTGTATGTTCCCAGTGGGCTTGAAAATAGGTACTATATTGGACATCCATTCTCGATAATCAATTGGTATTATGACGCCAAAGTCTAAAAGTTTCTATATCTCAACTTTGACTAGTACTCCAATTTGTGGATGCATCTTACGACATAGCTTTTGC
The DNA here is from genome assembly GCA_007115665.2 of Sequoiadendron giganteum. NCBI lineage: Eukaryota > Viridiplantae > Streptophyta > Pinopsida > Cupressales > Cupressaceae > Sequoiadendron > Sequoiadendron giganteum. Next base: position 381,050,070 of record CM021108.1, read on the forward strand.
TAAATAAGTTTTGCCTTTGAACATATTGCCATTTATAATGGACCATTAACACTGTGTCTAACCTAGGCATGTCAACATAGCACCAAGAAAAGCTAATTTTTTGTGCCTTTAGGAATGATGTAAAATATCACCTCTCTTCAAGATCTAAAGATGTTGCATAGAATATGATCTTAGGAGTGTCGGTTGTTCCAACATTGATTTGATTTGAGTATTCCACTAGTATTCTAATTTCTCTTGATTCTTAGCATATTAGGGAGGTTGAATCCTTCCTCCTTAGGATCCTCAAAGAGTGTTTCACCCTTCTATACATTATTTATTTTGAATTTTTCACGATCTGAAAGCATCATATTATGGTTTTCACAAGGGGATCTATTATTTATTTTTATATTTTCTCTTTTGTGACTAAAGGATCCAAATATCCCCCAATGTATGCTTTCACATTAAGGTCTATGTCAAATCTTCTTTGTCATCTCTAGGAGATATCTCTAAGTCACAAAAACTTAGCAATAGTGCCATCATTTTAAAATATCTCCAAAGTCGGTGCTTGTTGTTGGTCCCAATTGATGAGTTGAGGGAAAATGAGTTGAAGGCCATTAGCTTGTGAAGGTGATATAAAAGATAAAATTGTAATGGTATTAATGGATGTGTTCTCAAATAGTTTCATGATGTACATGGAAGAGTCCTCAATGGTATCATCGTTAGAAATATTAACTACGAGAGAAACTCCAACTACCTCACTAGGGGCACTCTCTATGTTAAGAGTAACGTTATCTAATAAACCATACCCAAGACCTTGATATTTATATCTTTTCTCTAGAACAATGGGTTTTATTATTCCTTGCTAATGTAGACCAAGGCCATCATGGCCTATGAATATTATGTTCATAATGATTTGCAAACCTTTCCTATTTTGATTAATCAGTAGAGTTTCGTGTGCTTTCTCATCATGGTGCAACCAATTGGAGACATCTTCCTCTATAACCTCTTTGTTTAGTTCTCCCCACTTGGAGAAATCCATGGGATCAAATTTGATAGTAGAAGAGGTTGTCTATGTGTTGTGGTTTTCCATACATCTTAGGAGAAGATTAAAGTTGTCCTACATAAAAGGATCTTTTAAGATCACAATCTCCACAATCCATGTCTTGTACTTGGACCTTGATATATGGAAGGGGTTTCTGAATGGTGGATGATGAGGATAAAGTGGATGGATCAATATAGAATGATTAATGTGAGATGATATCATTGTTAGGCACTTGGAGTAGTTTTAATATTTCTATTACAATTTTTTGATATAATGGTGACTTTGGTTTCATTGTAGAGGAATTTGATGCATTGGTGATAGGTTGAAGGGATGAATTGCGTGACATGTATCCATGGGCCCTATGAGGATGTGGTATGGAAAATCAAGATCCAATAATTTACATTTCATCTATATAATAGTGGGAACAACCTGAATACAATTTTTATTATCATTTATGATTCACGCTCATTGTCATCATATGCTCTAATGGTGATGCTCTTTTGTTTCTCAATAACTCCATCAGAGTATCCCAAATTTTTTATAAGTTTCAAGGTAAAAATGTTCAATCTTTCTCCACCATCTATCAAGACTCTTGATTTTATTTTTCTGAATGAAGACTTCTAGATATAGAGCTTGGTTATGATATGCTATGAAAGTAAGATCCCTTTTAGTGAATACAAGGTCATGCATGGATGTGATATGTTCTATCATGGCTTGGAATTTCTCAGTATCTATGTTAGTAGGAATCATGATTCTAGGAGTGTCTTTTCTAAGAGTTGTTGTGCACTGAAGAGATCCTAAGAAGCTCTAATATGTATATTTGAGCTAGGGTTTTCTTAAGATGGTCTATTATATTATATTTAGTTGGTAGCAAATCTATTAAGATTTTAGACTGGGGTGGGGTTCCTTGTATGATGATTTTCCCTCATCGTGTACTGACTCCACACTCAGGATTTCTACTAGGTATAGTGATAACCACAATGCAATTATTAGATTATGGGATATGTCCTACTATATTATTGTAGGAGAGGTTGAATATGTTATAGTACTTTGCTTTGCTCAAGTCATTTCCTTTACCATGGTTTGGGATTGGATCCTTGGAAATTCCTAGACCATTGTTTCTAGAATTTCCAAGATGTTGTTCAATGTTGACTTCTCCTTAATCAAGAGGTTTTGTATGAGATTATTGAATTTCATGTAATTTATTGTTTTGTGGCCCTTTTGTCCTATGGTATTCATATTAATAATTATTATTATACCATGAGGGTTTAAATTAGGGATAATCATAGTTTCTAAGCTATTGAAGCTTGATAAGATTGGTTTAAATTAGCTTGATAATGATCTTTGTGAACCACCAAAAATATGCAATAGGGAAAGAGGATTCCCCACTGGGCTCCTAGGGTTTTTCACCTAGGAGCTAGGTTGATGTAATAGCCTCTTTCGCACTAAGGTATTCTTGGTGAGTTCATTCAAGAGCAGGGGGTTTGGAATAGGTGTGACTGGTGTGTGTGCCTAAGTGTTACAAAGGATAAAATGAACTAATTATGGCATGTAAACGAATAGAATCAAAATGTATTGAAGACACTATATAAAATAACCTAAGAAACATGAACAAACAACTACAATTATGAATCAAAATGAAGGGGTGAACTTGGAAATGAATTGTAATGTGGAAAGGCTCCAAAAACCTTCAAAATTTGTTATTGATGTTGACTGGGACACTTGTGTCAATCTAGGCGACTTAGTCCCAAATCTAGTCAAATTGCCTAGAAACCCGTTTTTGTCACGTACTGATTTTTATCAATTATTTAATTGCAAATATAAATCATGAGATTTGCATGTTTATGTTAGATGATTATAAAAATTGAAATTGAAATGCAAATTGAAATGATTTGAAATTCATTATTATGAAATTCGAGGATTGTCATTGTTGATGAAAATTTGAGTGTAAGTGAATGCAGGAACAGGTGAACGAGAATGAAGGCGAGAACATTGATCAGGTAGAGTCGTTTTAGCCATTAGACGTTAATAAGGATGATGGAATCTCACACACCACTTAGTTATTATTAATGTGTTTTCGTGATGATTATTATTTTGGAAATTTTTAAATAAGTTTATCTGATTGCTCAAATTTATGTGAAAATGAATATGTTTGCTTTTTGAAATGGAAAGATTGGTTATGTGCAAAAATAATTCTTCAATTTGAGTATATTATATTATTATGTGGAAAAACAAATTGTAGAAAGAAAGTAGCAATATATATGTTTAAATGAATATATATTAAATTATGTTATTTAATAAAAATATGAAATAAATGAAATACGTTTTAAATTTGAAATGAATTGAAAAAAATAATAAACTAATGGAAAACAATTACCTTTCAATCAATTTCGCATGTAAACGAAGAGATAGAACTTTGAGTTATGGCCATCACTGCTGGAAATTTGGCATAAATTTTGGATCGACTTTTCTTGAAGACTTCACCATTTTGCATGATAAAGGAATTATGAGGAAGAAGAATTTTTTTTTTTTTTAATGATGCACATCTGAGACAGGAAGAGGAAATCCGTTTTTGAAAACGGAGGAGTTTTTGTTTGGAATACTAGAGAACTCATGCACAAGTTTTAGGGAGAGAGAGTTTTTGGAGGATCAAAGGGATCTAGACACCCCTCATGCGCATGGGAGGAAGTAAGTAAGGAAGGCGCGATAGAAGGAAGAGAAGAGAGGGGAAATTCATAACAAAAACCCCTCTTCATGATACACATGAGAAAGGAAGTTAATAAAGAGAGGTGTGTGGAAAGTGTAGAGGGAGAGAGGAGGCAAGGCGCAACCAAAAGGTAGGGAGGAAATACAATGAAGAAAGGAGTGAAGGGAGAATGCAGGGAAGACATAAGAAGGTGCAACCAGCAGGGAGTTTAGGAAATACATAACAAAATTGGGAGATTAGGTAAAACAGAACAAAAAACTCTCCACATACACATCAGAGAAGGAAGGAAGGAGGACACGTAGCCAGAAGGAAGGAATCCAGAGCAGAAATCTACTCTCTCCACTTTGCCAATATGAAGAGAAGGTGAAGTGCGCAAGCAGAGGAAAGCAAAGAGGAGACACAAACACAAACAGAAAAAGAGAATCCAAAACAACAAAAGAAGAGAATAGAAGAACAACTACAGGAGAAAATTGACAGAGGAAACAAATAATCATTGCCATATTTAGAGGACACAGAGCAACAGAAGATTGTCAGGTAGATTCAATGGAAAATATTTACCAAATTCTCAATCTTAGTATGTTTAATTTAACCATTTTCTTTTATTAATAAATTTATCAAAAGGAAAAATAATGTTATTTTTATCAAATTTAGAAGAAAATTTCATATATTAGACTGTATTTTCAAGGAGAGAAAGAACAAGCTTGAACATAAAACTAGCTAGAGACAATAAACTTCATTGATTAAAGAATTTTGTTAGCATATTAAAATATTTTCCCATAAACAATGTGATTTAGATTTATTTCCAATTTAAACATTTAGTAAAGAATCTCACAGGAAACTACATGTTTTTAGATTCAGAAAAACCACGAAAAGAAAACTATATTTGTTAACTGTACAAACAGAAAATTGGAAATTGCAAGAAAAGAACATGAAGATATTAAAATATCAAAGATTAAAATTATTGATTTTTTTTCCAGAATGGTAAGATTAAAATAAATTTTGTGTATTTAAATATGCTTGAAAAGTAAAAGTGGATTTTGATAATTCTCAAGGAATGATTCTAAACTTGTTTATGAAACAAAAGTAAATGTGAGGTGTTTACGTTTTTGAAAAGAGAATATTTTTAGGGAAATATGAAAAACAAAAAAGAGAAAGAAAGTAAAATTATAATTATAATTACTTCGAAATGAAACAAATTAGAAGAGGATTATATTGAAGTGTTATTCAATTTTTATGAGTAAATGAACCAAAAGAATGTGTGTTCATTTATTGAATTCTTGTTTTATATGTACTTAGTTACATACGTGTGTTACACCTTCTTTTATTTATTTTGAATATGAACATAATGTTATTTACGATTTAAATCTGTGAGATTATTGTATTAAAACCATGTATACTTGATAATTGAACGTGTAAGACATGTGTTTGGGAAAGATAAATATTATTTTTGAATGGAACCATGCATGCTTGATAATTGAATGTGCATGACACGTGTTTGGAAAGTTACCTTCCAGGACGGGTGCTGAATATGGGTTTATAAAGAGCGTAGTTTTGCTTTTCCAAAACTACTATTATTTGTCGTGCATGAAATTTTGCTTGGCCAAGTAACTTAAGGACCATTGAAATAGATGGAATATTTATAACTCTCTACCATATCCTAGTATCGAAATTTTTTTTTCTTAAATGAATTAGAAAAATGAAAATGCTTGTGGATTTACTAGTTATACTAGGCAAGCATCATACTCCATCCTGCTTGTCGACTTCTTTTTGCTAAGCGATTCGTGCAGGGTCGGGTATTCTTTGAATGACTAAGGAACTCAGGGGAAGCATAAGCTTCGAGGTTGGGCGAAAAAAGCACCCGAACCTTGTTCTCGTCTTCATGTTTGAAGATATGCTATTGGATTGAAGATTAAATGAAGATTTCTTCATATATCTATTACATTTTATTCTTGTATGATTATTGTAGAACTTAAGGTGACATAATGCCTAAGTCTTGAATTGTAAATTTCATTTACAATGTTTTTGTATAATAAATGTCGTGAAAGATGACATGTTTATGAATTCAATTGGAAGTATTATGAATCTTATTGTAGAATTTAATTCGATGTTTGGAATCTTTTGGATTAAAGTAATTTAAATGAATGGAGTTATGGTATTTTATGGAATGGAAATGAACTTATTAAAGGGATTATAAGATTGTTTGGAATTAAAGAGTTTCACTATTTACATTTGGTATCAGAGTTACCAGGTTCTGCACTGAAACCTATGAGCTCATTACGCAAAAATGCGTAAACCTTATCAGAAGATAAAGGTTGAAAAGTTCTTGTGCCAGAACGGCAAGAGAAAAGAACTTAAGGAAGTGAAAAGGAATATGTAAGCATTAGTAACTTCTGTAAATTGGGGCTAGTTAAAGATTCATCCTTGGAATCAGAATTCCTAAACTAACAACTTATGATAAAACCTAGGATTGCGAAAGATTATGCAATAAGTTTATGTAGGCAGGTAAGGAAGAATAACCTGTACATACATGACTCTAAGAAAAAGAGAATGAGTAGGAATGAGATAAATTGAATTGTAGAAACCTACAATTGTAAAAGAATCAGGAACTCTTGGATTAGTATAAACTCTACGAATCTACATATGCAAAGTCAACATAAATTAGATTGTTCAAAGTAGGATATGAACGAAGGAGGTATCCTCAAGTGTTGGGGAACTCATGAATGAAACTCTTGTGTAAAGATAAAAATCAGTACGTGACATCCTTCCCCTCTTGGAAGAGACATTGTCTCGATGTCTTATTAATCAATCAATAAGCATAGTATCTCGATCAATAAAACATAGTATCTCAATCATAATGAAATAATAACTAACATCATAGTTCTCAAAACATAAGCATAAGAAATTCATAGTAGCATCCACACTATCCAAGTTCACAACATGTGAATCAAAAACCAGAGTATCAAGTATCTCATGCATTAAGAAAATACTATTCTAAGAAATAAAATGAGGAAAATGACGATCAATCGTCTCAGAATCCTCCCATGTAGTACTATCCTCAGTATACTGGTCCCACTAGACCTTGTACTAAGTACTATCCCTATTACATAGCTTAATGCTATGTCTATCTAGGATTCAGATGGGCTCCACTAGCACCACCCCTAGATCCTGTACCTATAATGCACGACAATCAAGTATATGAGATGCATCAGGATGGTATGGTTTCAATAAAGAAACATGGAATACATTATGGATTCAAGCTAGAGCAGGTGGTAACGCTAGTCTATAAGCAACTGGATTAATGACTTCCAGTACATCAAAGGGTCCCACAAATCTTAGAGCCGCCTTTGATGATTTCCCAAATGAGATAGAGCTCTTATGAGGCTTAACCCTCAAAAAGACTTTATCTCCTGCAACAAACCGTCTGAAAGTCATGTTTCTATCAGCATAGCTCTTCTGTCTATCGGCTACCTCCTTCAACCTACTCTTGATCAAATTCATTTGCTCATCCATTTCCTTGAGCATATCCAGACCAATGATGATCCTATCTTCCATCCTATCCTAACTAATGGGTGTGTGACATTTCCGTCCATAAAGTACTTTCCCTTGATTACTTGTCTATCTCAAGCATAACCTTGCTCCTAGACACTTGTCAATTTTGATACTACTCCAAACTTAAGCTTTGTTATCAATTAAGGATTTCATCCTAAGAATTGGAAGGGAATATTGGGTTTAAGATTTTCCCATGGGATTGAATATCATTGGAGATAATGAAACTCTATAAGGATAGAAACATAGGAGGGATGCCTAGTAAGTTAAAGGAAGTCGTATTATTGAAAAGACTTTACTTTAAGTGGCTCTTATATTAAAAGATAAACACTTTCAAAAGGAAGTATCTATTGTCATGACAAAACATCATAGAATTTTCACTTAGCAAGAAATGCTGAAAATTTTATGAAGAAGAACATCAGAATTGTTACTTGTGCTCAAAATGGATATATTGAAGTTGAGACTCTCCTATAATAAATAAATCATGGAGTTAAATGTTCATGCTTGATGATTAGATATGCAATTAAATTTTTTATTATTTATAGATCAACGTGATTGAATGAGGATTAATACTCAAAAATTAGTACCAGATTAAATTAGGGAAATTAGATTGAGTTAAAAGATGAATTGCATCTTTGAAAATAATCCAAGGATAAAAGAAAATCCACGGTATGGATGTCTTGAGATAAATGGGAATTATCTCCGTAAAACCTATAACCATTTACATGAAGATTAATAATGGCGTAAGATCAAAATAGGTTATCACTTAGTCAAAGGATAGACTATTGTTGGATATAAAAGAACTTATGTGTCCAAAATTTGGAAGATTCGAGAATGGAACGAGGAAAATAATGTCAGAGTTAGGACATCAGAATGACAAAATGAATTGTCGAATGAGGATCCACTATCATCTGGAAGAAGATAGAGTAAGAAGTTGTACAAAATGTAGCAAGGTAATGTCTAGTATGCCAGGAAATGAAGACCAGAAGTCATCATTGGTAGGACATGTAACTCTCTTGAGATTCTAGAAGGAAAATGGTAGAACACAAGACAAATTAATCTGTCTATGTTAGTAGAATTAACATAATGTTCTAGTGGATAGACTCATCAAAGAAACCAATAGTTTTTGGAAACTCGACTTAGAGGATTTTGGTCCTAGATAATATATTGTGGGTAAGTAGTTTCTTAGTAAACTTGAAAGGTTATTTCAATTTAGCAAAAAATGATAGGGTTGTGTAAACCAAAATCATACCATGAAAATTTGAGTGCAAGTGAATGCAAGAACAGGTGAACGAGAATGAAAGTGAGAACATTGATCAGGTAGATTCATTTTCGCCATTAAACGTTAATAAGGATGATGGAATCTCACACACCACTTAGTTATTATTAATGTGTTTTCGTGATGATTATTATTTTGGAAATTTTTTAATAAGTTTATTTGATTGCTCAAATTTATGTGAAAATGAATATGTTTGATTTTTGAAATGGAAATATTGCTTATGTGTGAAAAGAATTCCTCAATTTGAGTATATTATATTATTATGTGTAAAAACATATTTTAAAAAGAAAGTAGCAATATATATGTTTAAATGAATATATATTAAATTATGTTATTTAATAAAAATATGAAATAAATGAAATACTTTTTAAATTTGAAATGAATTGAAAACAATAGTAAACTAATGGAAAACAATTACCTTTCAATCAATTTCGCATGCAACGAAGAGATAAAACTCTGAGATATGGCCGTCACTGCTGGAAATTTGGCATAAATTGTGGATCGACTTTTCTTGAAGACTTCACCATTTTGCATGATAAAGGAATTATGAGGAAGAAAAAATCTCTTTTTCTTTTATGATGCACATCTGAGACAGGAAGAGGAAATCCGTTTTTGATAACATAGGAGTTTTTGTTTGGAAGACTAGAGAACTCATTCGCAAGTTTCAGGGAGAGAGAGTTTTTGGAGGATCAAAGGGATCTAGACACCCCTCATGCGCATGGGAGGAAGGAAGTAAGGAAGGCGTGGTAGAAGGAAGAGAAGAGAGGGGGAATTCATAATAGAAATCTCTCTTCATGATACACATGAGAAAGGGAGTTAATAAAGAGAGGTGTGTGACAAGTGTAGAGGGAGAGAGGAGGCAAGGCGTGGCCAGAAGGTAGGGAGGAAATACAGTGAAGAAAGGAGTGAAGGGAGAATGCAGGGAAGAAAGAAGAAGGCGCGACCAACATGGATTTTAGGAATACAAAACAAAATTGGGAAATTAGGTAATACAAAACAAAAAACTCTCCACATACGCATCAAAGAAGGAAGGAAGGAGGACACGTAGCCAAAAGGAAGGAATCTAAAGCAAAAATATGCTCTCTCCACTTTGCCAGTATGAAGAGAAGGTGAAGTGCGCAGGCAGAGGAAAGAACAGAGGAGACACAAATACAAACAAAAAAAGAGAATCCAGAACAACAAAAGAACAGCTACAGGAGAAAATTGACAAAGGAAACAAATAATCATTTGCCAGATTTAGAGGACACAGAGCAACAAAAGATTGTCACGTAGATTCGATGGAAAATATTTACCAAATTCTCAATCTTATTATGTTTAATTTAACCATTTTATTTTATTAATAAATTTATCAAAAGGAAACATAATGTTGTTTTTATCAAATTTAGAAGAAAAGCTCATATATCAGACTGTATTTTCAAGGAGAGAAAGAACAAGCTTGAATAGAAAACTATTTAGAGACAGTAAACTTCGTTGATTAAAGAATTTTGTTAGCATATTAAAAGATTTTCTCAAAAAACAGTATGATTTAGATTTATTTTCAATTTAAACATTTAGTAAAGAATCTCACAAGAAACTACATGTTTTGAGATTCAGAAAACCACGAAAAGAAAACTATATTTGTTAACTGTACAAACAAAAAATTGGAAATTGCAAGAAAAGAACATGAAGATATTAAAATATCAAAGATTAAATTTATTGAATATTTTTCCAGAATGATAAGATTAAAATAACTTTTGTGTATTTAAATATGCTTGAAAAGTAAAAGTGGATTTTGATAATTCTCAAGGAATGATTCTAAAATTGTTTATGAAACATAAGTAAATGTGAGGTGTTTAAATTTTTGAAAAGATAATATTTATAGGGAAATATGAAAAACAGAAAAGAGAAAGAAAGTAAAATTATAATTATAATTACTTCGAAATGAAATGAATTAGAAGAGGATTATATTGAAGTGTTATTCAATTTTTATGAGTAAATGAACCAAAAGAATGTGTGCTCATTTATTGAATTCTTGGTTTATATGTACTTATTTACATACGTGTGTTACACCTTCTTTTATTTATTTCGAATATGAACATAATGTTATTTACGATTTAAATATGCGAGATTATTGTATTAAAACCATGTATGCTTGATAATTGAACGTGCTTGACATGTGTTTGGGAAAGATAAATATTATTTTTGAATGGAACCATGCATGCTTGATAATTGAATGTGCATGACATGTGTTTGGAAAGTTACCTTTCGGGACGGGTGCCGAATATGGGTTTATAGAGAGCGTAGTTTTGATTTTCCAAAACTACTATTATTTGTCGTGCATGAAATTTTACTTGGCCAAGTAACTTAAGGACCATTGAAATAGATGGAATATTTATAACTCTCTACCATATCCTATTATCAAACTTGCTTGTTTCTTGAATGAATTAGAAAAATGAAAATGCTTGTGGATTTAGTAGTTATACTAGGCATGCATAAGATTACATCCTTCTTGTCGACTAAGGAATTCCAAGGAAGCGTAACCTTCAAGGTTGGGCAGAAAAAGCACCTGAACCTTGTTCTCGTCTTCATGTTTGAAGATATGCTATTGGATTGAAGATTAAATGAAGATTTTTTCATATATCTATTATATTTTATTCTTGTATGATTATTGTAGAACTTGAGGTGACATAATGCCTAAGTCTTGAATTGTAAATTTTATTTACAATGTTTTTGTATTATAAATGTCATGAAAGATGACATGTTAATGAATTCAATTGGAAGTATTATGAATCTTATTGTTGACTTTAATTCGATGTTTGGAATCTTTTGGATTAAATTAATTTAAATGAATGGAGTTACGATATTTTATGGAATAGAAATGAACTTATTAAAGGAATTATAAGATTGTTTGGAATTATAGAGTTTCGCTCTTTACAGTTTCTGCCAAATGGGTGTCCAAATCTATAGAAACCTCTTAAAAGCAGGTTCAGTGGGACTAAGTCTCCACTATTGGCAACTTAGTCCACTTCTGAATTTCTAAAAATCAGAAAGTGGAAACGGAAGCCCTCGATCTGCACTTCGGTTCTTCACAGGTGTCCGCTTCTAAAACTCTAGTTTACGACATTGTAAGTGACTTTTAATGGATGTTTTTCCCTACCCGAAAAGGAGGTGTCTTCAACAAGATTTCAATCCATCCTTCAATTATTTCCAAGCTTCCAAGATACCTTAATGTGCAAGCACACAATGAAAGAAAGAGAAATGTTGATTGTTAGAGTATGGGGGTTTGCCTTGGTCAAACCCCTTTTGAGTAATCAAACCAAAAAGATGAAATAATGTAGTGAAGCATAAAACAATGGAGTTTACCTTTCCATGATGATTGATATTGAGTTGCATAAACGAAGGATTTAGCCCTTGGATGCTTCTTGAGAGATGTCTTAGTGACTTAGAATACTCAAACCCTAGCTTGCTTGAGAAGAAGCAGAGATGAGTGATTGAGAGGATAATTAATAATGAACTAGTTAGGGTGAAAATGAGGAGAAAAACCCTTATTTATACATGTGATGCCCTAATTTTTGTAAAATAACACATCACAGGCCGACCTTAGGGTTTAGGAGACAATATCCCACAAGAATTTTGAATTAATTTTGATTTCTATGCCACATGGGACTAAGTCGCCCAAGGTGGTGACTTAGTCCACTTGGAAAATTTTGAGTAGTTGTCGGGGATTAAGAGCTTATTATTAATGTTTTTCAGGATTGACTTCTAAAACACACTAAAGTAAGACCTATAAGTGCATTAAGGGGTCATTATAACATAAGAAAGGGTGAATTTAGTGATGACAAGCCTAAAAAAGTGTGAGGGTTAGTTACAACACCTTACAACACTTTTGAATTAGGCTTGGAAAGGGGTAATAAGAGGTTGTTTAGCTTAATTATGATGAAAGGATCTTAGAAAAGTGAGGAAATGTGTTACAAAACTTCACAACATCTTTGCAAGATGTCATAGAATCTAAGCAAAATAGGCCAAAAACCATAAGAAAGGGCCCAAATGAGTGAAAAGTGTCAAAGGCTACAATTTTTGATGACACACTTTGTTGTCCTTATATATTTTGACAAGTCCCTTAGCAATAAGAGCCTTCCCAATGGTGATCCATTTTTCTATGATTTATTCAAAGGTGTTGGCACATTGTACAATTAAGTGGAAGGCAATTTTGGTGTTAAAATTTCATGAGTTTTTTTTTGGGAATAATCCATTTGCTTTTCCTAGCCCTATGTCTCCAATGTTGGAGGAAGGAAGTGAATGTTTATCCCTGATTTTGTTTTGTGCTACATAAATTGGTCATAGAAACTTCATGTTCTTTGTTATAGGGGAAATGACCGATAAAATTTTGAACAAGTTCATGGAATGTTTTGATTGTGGTAAATGAGAGAACCATTCTATTGCTTGTCCTCCTAAACTTCTAGGAAAAAGGAACATTAAGTATGTGTTGTTTTATGCAACCTCTAGAAATTGTATGTAAAATTATTGCATATTTTCTCGTGGATCACCTCTTCCCTTATATTTGTCAAATTTAGGCATTTCAAAGTTATTAGGGAAGAGTATCATAGCTACGTTTCTATCAAATGGATATGGAAAATAGCTTTACTTCATTTGTCCCAATTACATGTCAATAAATTTTTGGTGCAAGCTTTGAATTTGCATTTCCAAGTCATTGTTTGGGTTGTTTTGTGGTTGGTTAGATGAAGTGTACATTTGGTGTTGAGGAATGGATGAAGAATTGTATGAATTTTTTTGATTTTGTGGGATGTTCTGATGGATGTTATATGATTTGTATGAAATGTTTTGGTGTTGGGAAATTATTTATTGTTGAGGTATGCTTTGTGTTTGAGTAGTATTAAATTATTTTCATGAAGGGTTTTGACTTTTTGGGATGAATTATTGTTGTGGAATGAATTGTTGTTGAGAGGTGTTTTTATTGATGATATATGCATAGTTTTGAGTTTTAGGGACATGTATTTGTGTAGGTATAGTGAATGGAATGGATTGATATTATATTTGTGAAATGAATTTTTGTTGGTGGATGCTTTTGTTTGTAGAAATGTTAGATGTGATAGTTTGTGATGAATGTGGGATGTTGTAAGTTTTGGGTATGTTCTACGTTTTGGGTATGTTGAATGTGCAATCTTGCATCAAAATGGTAAGGATGGAATTTATGAAATGGAAGGTTGGTATGAATAGGGATTATATGTGCTCATTTCCATGTTGGGTTCTTGTGTAGCATGTGGAATATCAGGAGGCATATAAGATGTGGTGGCTTGGACTGTGAAAGGATCCTTTATGTAGTTTGCAATGTTTTATGGTGATGAATGAGGGATGTTTGTGTTTGGAGGATTTGGTATATGTATGTTTGTTTGGTTGGGTATGTATGGTGATGAATGAGGAATGATTATGTTTTGTGGATTTGGGATGTGTTCAATTGTTTGATTGGTCATGTTTGGGTTTAGATACAATGAATTTATGAATTGTCTAGAAAATGGTATCGAATCCATGTCATATGATGATATAGTTAGTTGACTAAGTATGGTTTGCATTGAAGGTTATGGTATATATTTTTTAATAGCTTTAACTATAGGTACATTATCATGTGAGGGAACATTAGATGATATGACATGACATGTGTGAGGGATTTTTCCTTAAGTGTAGCAATATTGAAATCAAAATTTAGCTTTGAACCACTTTGTGCAAGTCTAAGAAAATACATGTTGGGATCTAAAGCAATGAGGGCATCGCATGTTTTAGCTAAGTAGGGATCTTGTTGCATTTCTAAAATTTTCTCTTTAATCATTTCCTCAAATTCCATTTTTTTGTTTGTGATGTCTTCTATGATGATTGGTGGATATTGAGGTTGTTGTTGTGGTTATGAAGTTTGGTATTCATGAGGATCAAATAAATGATGATGAATTCCAATCTCTTATTCGATAACACCCATAGGTGTTGTGACATTTGAACTACAAGGATTAGAATCCATGATTTTATTGTGTTGTGACCTTGTACTAGGAATAAAATTTTGATGACCTTGTGATGTGATATGAATGAGTGTTGCTTCAAGATGGACTATGAGAGATAATTTGGGTATATTTGAACAAAAAGTGGTGTTTTTATTTGGTTGATGGAAGATATGAAAAGCTCTAAAAATTGAAGATAACCTAGATCTCCATTTTGTTGAGTTCTAATGATAGTTTTCGCTTATACTAGACTAATGAGTCAAAGAAAATGGATTATGGTGAGTTCGCAAACTTAGAAGTAGACAAGACCAATAAGATATTTTCTAATAGATATTGATGCCGATCCAACTATCTACTTGAAAAGGTTGTCTTCCAAGCAAAAAGCTAAACTAGAAGATAAGATGGGATATCTAGACGTTGTTATGCCTAATATTGGTTGTTGGTGGATTCATGTTTGTTGTTTATTATGATGTTGTTTCTCCAAAGCTAAGTGAGGTAACCCTAAAAATCCAAGATGAGATGGTATGAAACAAATATGGGAAAATGGTTTGTTGTTTGAATGATGAATGTTTGTTGCAGGTCTATTGAACTACAAGTCTCAAATCCTCGATTGGTTTGCTCAGTAATTCTAGAAACTAAATATTTGAGGATTTAACAAAACTGTTTTGACAGTCAAATGTGTTGATCTAAGTTTCAAAGGCATCACTGTGGGTATCAATTATGTCAAGATAGATATCAGATGTGGCCAACTAGGATCAAAGGAATCAATATAGGTATTAAAGGCATCATTGTGTATTTCAAAGGCATAAATGTGTTATCAAAGGAATCTTTGTGGTTTTCTAAGGAGTCAAACTAAAATTAGATGCATCACTATGTGAAAAACTAGGTTTTAGACTACAAAACAAGTTTAAATTAAATGTGTTGAAGTATGGTCAAAAGCATCAATTTGCAAATTAGATGCACCACTATGTATATCAAATACGTCAAAGAATAATCATATGCATTGAAAGATAATTAGATGTGTCATTTTAATAATAGTTCCATCATATTAACAGTCAAATATAGCATTTTGAGACTATAACTAACATTTGATAGGGTTTGATTGATTTTTACAAGTTGTAAGATTGATTTCAACTAATTTCAATTGGAAAGAGATAAAAAAATAAAGAATAGTAGCAAACTGACTCCAAGGTATGGTATGATTGGTATTCATGGATCTTTATGATAAAAACATGCCAAGAAGTACATCCTATCTAGTATTAAAGGTGTGTCTTGCTAGCAGAGTCCCAATCAATAAAATATAGTAGGATGAAACATATACACATGATCCACTCTCAAAAGGGGATAGATAGGTCTCTAATGGCACAAGGGCTCACCTTCTTCCTTCCCTTGAAGGATTTAATACCCTCAAAATAATTCTATCTCACCTTAGGATGGTAACATGTTGAGTAACTTCATGCATGATTTTGTACATTGCACCCTACAACCAATAATGACCTATGGTCTTAGGTCTTTAATGAAAATTGGTTCGTATGAGTTTTGAGAATAGTGAGCCTATCTAAATATTCTTGAGGCGAGGGGGTATCCCCTCTTCTCCTCACCAAAAAATTCTTAACATATTGATAGTCTTGTGGCTTTGCTTGAACGATGCTAGCCACACCTAGAGGTACAAATTTCATTATCCCCCCTTTATATACTCTATCAATAAACTGAGTTGAGGACGCCATTGGGGTGATGAAATCCCCAAATAGGCCTCCTACTAAATTTTGAAGATACTAGTGTTTCTAATTCTCAAGCTTGCATAAAACTTAAGAGAAGAGCATACTTTTCTAGTAATCCTTGGGTGTGCATAACATGTGTAAACTAAAAGTTATTTTGATCTCTAGGCTCACATGAAGCACAAGAAGAGATAATATACACTACAAGCCTACCAGACACAATATATAATTCTTTGATAATCCAAAATGAAGTGTGAACTAATCTAGAAATCAAAGCAGTTAATTTTTTTCCTTGCATCAGTAGTCTAATTTTACCATCCTCTCCCAGTGTTTGCCAATGCTGTAAAGATATGTTAGTTTTAAAAATTGAGCAAATGTTAGGGTTATAAAAATTCAAAAAAGTGAATCAAATGTGTCACTGTAATAATCAAATGCATCACTATGAATTTTAAATGTGTCATTTTACCTACAGATGCATTGAGTTACCTATCAAATACGTCGTTGTAATTATCAATTGTGTCATTGTAATTCTCAAAAGCATCATTGTAAATCAAAAGAGTCTAGCTATAATAAAATGTGTCATTGTAACTATCAGTTGTGTCACTGTAATTTTTAAACCTACAAAATAGTGAGCTCAAAAGAAATCAAATGTGTCAATATAGCTCAAATGCATCATTGTGGGATTCAAAGACATCAATCTACGTGTTATGCCTTGCATAACCACCCCATCTTTTTCCTTGGTCAAAATGGGTCCCCCTTTTGTATTTTGTCCTTGGTTTTTTTTCAAACAAAGTTTGGAGTCTTTCTTTTCAAACACTTTGTTGTTCTTTGGTTTATTCTGTCGGAATCGGAACCGGAACTGAATCGGGTTTTGAAAATTCTTTCAAAACGTATTTTGATCCCCATCCCAACAGTCTTTCTTTTGATCTGTTTGTTTTGTCTTTGTCTTTTTCAGAGCCGAAGTGGAAGTTTAGTTGGTATTTATTCAAAGTTTCAAGATCAAATCTCATCCCGTCTCCGCCTTCACTTTTTAGTCTTTCTTTTTAGACTAGGTTTTGCATGTGAAGTTTTCTTATTTCGGTCTTTTTGTGTTATTTTTATGTTTGGTTTTGTTTTATTCTTTGTTGGTGGAACCAGACCTGGAACAGAAGCCAAGTTGGGAATTTAAATAATTTTCCAAATCAGTTTTCATTTCGATTCCGCTCCCGCCGTTTTCTTGGTCGTTGACTTTTTACTGAAGTCACACTGCATTAATGGGTCAGTTCTTCTATAGTTCCGACTCCGATCCACCGCATTTATTGCATTGATGACAGCTGCCATGCGTGTGTGAACTCTGAGTTTTACCTTAATTAGGGATTAATGCATAGTTATTATCATCATTGTTAAGAGATTGGAGAGTGAACTGGAGTTGCAGAGAAGTTGTTGTGCGAGTGAATCAATTGATAGAGCGACTGTTGTGTGCAAGCTGCTTCAGGAGGTTTGCCTATTTATTATCGTTCGAGGTAGGGTTTTCTTGTTCTTGTTCTTCTTTTTACTTCGCATTTTTCTTTTTGTTCATGTGAGATTGTTTTACTTTGAGCACGTTTGTGATTCTCATGAGTTTGCGTATTTTGTCTTTTCATTCTTTCTTTGTTTTGATGTCTTGTTTTTATTTAATTTTTTCTTGTTATTTCTCGTCTGTTGAAATTGGTTTCTTTGTTTTAGGGCACGGTCGTTTTCATGTTTTAGTCGTGACCGAATCGTGTTGTTTTAGATTTTGAGTTTGTAGATTAAATTAGGGTTCTATAATGAGTTAGGGTTTGTTAAATCTTGTTTTTACTTAGGAAGTTTGTTTTGCATTCAATCTAGTTAAATAAATAGGGTAAATTTGTGCCCTAGTTTTTATATCGAGGTTTTTGGATTAGGGTTTACGTTTTTTGAGTTTGAGTTTTAAATATGATGCCCTAGAAATTACAATTTCCTCTTGGTCACGTGGGGAGGGTTTTATTAGGTTATGTTTAAGCCCCCTTTCGTGCAGATATGACCTAGCCTTTAAAAATATGAAGTCATTTACCAAACTGTTAAAAAAAACTTATGACATCATGGTTGTTTTAGGCGGAAGTGGGATGGAATCAATCTAGACTCTGAACCATATTTTCCAATAGGTATCGATTCCATTTTCATCCCGTTTTCGACTCCGTTTATGGTGAGAAGCCTTCTTTCAAAATAACGATAACTTAGGCAAAAGGGGAAGCGAAATCGAAACAAAATATGAAAATAGAAAATCTCAAAGAAACCAAATCCATTTTTATAAAGGTCCCGGTTCCGGTTGTCATTCCAGTTCCGACTCCGGTCCCGCTTGTTATTATTGTAATCTCAATAATGGTTTTGACTCCGAGCCCGGTAGTGTTTTAAAGGAGGTTGTTTATAGGAGACTATTTATAATGTTTGTTTTGCTTGGTTTCGCCTCCAATATATATATATATATGAAGGGTAATGTTTTAAGGCATATTTTTTTATGTTTATTCAAGGATATAAGTAGAAGTTATGTTGCAGGAAAGCTAAAAGATGTTTGGAGCATCAGGAGAAGCCTCCCAAAGGAATAAGCCTGCAGAAACATCAAAAGTAGCTAAGCCCAAGAAGATAAAATCAGAGGATATACCTTATACTTCGAGGTATAATCATAGGGGTACTGTGGTCACAACCAACAAAGTAGAATTAGATTGGTCTAATATAACCGACACCAATCTGGGCTCATAAAATTTTGAGGAGTTGTATTCAGAAACATTCATAGAGGATATAACAAGGAGAACACAAAGAATTGTTGAGTCTAGATTGGCTCATATCACTTTGTTTCCTCTATCTGTCCAATGCCTTGAGTTAATTATGATAGCAGCCAGTGCTTACAATCCAGCCACTAGGTAGTGTATGGATTCACAGGACAATGTTATTATTGATCTCACTCCTTAAATGTTTCAAACTATGTTTAGTGTCCTCGATCCAAGGAACTTGGTGCTGTTGAAGGAGGCAGAAGCTTTAGAGAAATATAACAAATACAAGGCATCCAACAAAACTCACTTGAATAAGAAATGGTTGAGAACAAAGAAGAAGTCTTTGACCAAACTTCATGATCAACCAAAGAGGACCGAATTCTATAAAGAAGTATCAGATTTGATCATGATGTTGTCTAGAGAATTTGGGAAGAGGGATGCATTTCACTTCAAGGAGTGGATGTTTCCCTTCATTCAGACCATCTTGAATGGAAAACAACAGTTTGATTGGCCAATGGTGGTTTCTGATGCTATTCATGACCAGTTGACAAGGATAAGGGAAACTAAATGTTTCTTCATGACTTCTTATGTTGTGTATGCAACAACTAGAGGAGGTATATTTCCAAGTTTAAGGAGAGTGGGGATATTGGGAGAGGCAGATGGACAAAGGAAAGTGTGGGACCATTATGATCAATTATCTTTATAGGTATTTGAAACACAACTTAGAAGGGTTAATGATGCATTTCTATATGTGATCACTAACCAACTTAACGAAGATGCTGGGTATAGACTGAGCCAAGAGGCTATGGCATTTATCACGGAATGGGGATGTTGGTACATTCAATACCCCAAGTTCACATATTTCAGACTAGCTGGATTTGAAGGTCATCCACATTTGCTCCCGAGATGTTGTAGCAATAGGATAGTGTTGATGGAATTTGTATATCAAGCTCTGGGGGTTAATGCCCGGTTTGGGTTAAAGCATAAAATAGGATGTCATAAATTCCCCATGCAATTGGGTGAATGAAGTTGTCAACATCTAGTAGGAGCAAAGGTAGTGTGTAGTGAGTTGATACATTTGAAACTAGGCTTGTACACAGCTCGGAAATACTTTGACCCGAAGAAGAAAATGAATGCCTTGTTGCCTTCTATTTTTAATAAACATTTCAATTTGTTGGAAGATTTCTAGAGTGATCGACACGATGAGTATGACCTTAGGAAGAAGAATTATGAGAGGTTACCTGTCTCACTCATGGTAGAGCTTGGGATCAAAGATGATATCCCTAACACATTAGTAGATGATGGAGTGGTATTAGATCCATCATATGGGGCATTAAACATTGGCACTAAGATCTTGGATCTGGTGGATTGGGATAGTGAGGAGACTATTGACATAAAGCAAATAGGGAGGGCAGTTTTGGATAGAAGTATTCATTGATTTGTCCTAAGAACTAAAACTCCTCAAGAAACAGCTCCTAAAAAGAGGAAGGGATACAAAAGAATCAAGAGGAAGTTGTCGTCCAAGGAGCCCTTGGAATTCTTTCCTCCATAAATTGAAGAGATTGAGCTTGAAGCAGCGGCTTAAGATGAACTAGAGACACAAGAAGAAGATGCCCAAATAAGACATGTGGTTTTGACACCTGCATTAGATGAGTCCTCTACTCAAGTCCCACTTGCAAAACAACAAAGTGAAGGAGTGCAAGAGGAGACTCTTCATGATATTGTTGAATCCATGAAGGGAAAAGGAGTGGAGGTAGAGATTCATGATATTGGAACAAACTCTGATGAGACTCTGTCAGAGAGGGGTGCACAAGAAAATATGCCTTTAGAGGAGGATACTGAACAGGTGTTGATAGAGGAGGATCAGTGGGTGCTATTTGAAGAGGCCAAGAAGGTTGCTGATGATCAAGCACACGCTGCAATAGAGAAACAGAAGGCAATTGATGCTAAGATGCAGGCTGATGCCTTACTTTAGCAGTAACACATAAAAGCTAAGCTAAAAGTTGATGAAATAGAGAAGCAATAGAGGCAAAAAGAGCATGAGCTCAAGGTCAAGGAAGAGAATGATAAATTGGAGTTTATATAGAAAATTCATGATTTTGAGGAAGAAAAAGCAAGACATCGAAGAGAGAGAAGTTCTTGTGGCCAAGTTAAAGCTTGTTGAAGAGGCTCATAAAGAGAAAGAGGAGGCAGAACGATTGCAAAAGGAGAAAGAGGCCGAAGAACTGATCAAGAAGCAACAAAAAGAAAAGGAAGATGCAGAAAAGATTAAGGCATTAGAGGAAAAAAGAAACCAGGAATTGGAGAAAATAAGATTAGAAGAAGAAAGGTTGAAGAAGGAGGAAGAAGATAAGAGAATACAAGAATAAAAAGATAGGGAGGAACCTGAAAAGCTTGCGCATAAAAGTGTAGAACAAGAGCAACAAGAGAAACAAGGGGTTGATTCTCAACCTCAAGTAAATGTGCAACCACCCCCTACAACTGCCTCTTCTTCTTCGACTATGATGACTATTACTCTAGGTGCTCCCACTTGGTTGAAGTTGGATCTTCAGAAGAGATCATTGACACTTTCACAACCTCTCAATTGGGAGGATATGATGAAATAAATTGAGAAAGAAACGCCTAAAAGGAAGGCCAAAATCCTACATTCCACTAGGCTCACAGACAAATGAGAGATTGTTACTGAATGTGCTATACCCATGATAGACAAGGATGTAGGAGATATGCAATTAACAGATTATCAGTTGGGTGCTGTTAATTTGGGGAGACCTACCAAAGATCAACAAATGAATTTAATTGATGTGGTAGCATCGTCAACCAAGTTCAGAATGTTGAAGGTTAAACAAAGGAAAGATGAGCTTAAGGCTCAGTTAGATCGGTTGCATGTTTTCTTGAAAAGTGTTTCTGCTCCAAAATCACAACAGGTTACCACTATTGAGACCCCAATTTTGCTGAGTAAGAAAGAAGTAGATGATTTGGTACAGGTAAGGGGCAAAGCGGAGATGTTGGACAGGTGGGTTGATAAATTGAATCAAGAAATAAGTAAAGTATTGGAAGACAATTTTGAGATCTAAAAAATGACAGAAGATCTAATAGAGGAAATGAACCAATATGTTGAAATATTAGGAAAACAAGAGGAGGAGTACAAAGGATATAGTTAGAAATTGAAGGAAGTTAATAAATTGCCTAAAACTACTCTCCTAGAACAATCGATACTTGAAGAAGATAATAAAGATTTTTTGGAAAAGACTTCTTGCATACTCCGGTTTAGATCAGATTTTCTATATAAACATAGAAATGAAGTTCAAGATTATGTTAAGGATATGAATGAACAGTTTGAGGAGTTGGAAGCCATCATTGCTATCATTGTGAATGTGGATGTATGGGTAAAGGAAGGCCTACCTTTAAGTCAAATAAAGGAGAAGTGGAATGAAAGATTTAAAGAGATCATGTAAAAAGGGGATGATGGTGAAGATATGTTGCTAGACCGACTAATGGATATTAAAGAAGAAATAAGAACAACTAAGAGGGAGTCAACGAAGCTGAAAGATATGAGAGGGTTTGTTGTTGCGGAGTTGGAAAGGATTAAGTTTGAAGACAGCTGGATTGATGGGCCGAAATTGGACATACTACAACAAGTCTTCTCCAGTTTTGATGAGTACATGGCAGAACAAAATTCACATGCATAAAACCTCATGCATGCATGGCTTTCTTCTCTTCTTTGCATGTTGTATGCAGGACTAGCAGTTTTTGAAGTGCATGGTTTTCTCTTCTCTCCTATTTTCTTTTCTTCTAGTTTAACTGGGTGATCAAAGTAGGAACTAGAGATCAAATTGATCTGAGTTTCCAAGATGGTTGTAATCCCTAAAAAGGTGGATCGACTTAAAATAGAGAGGACTTCAGATTTTGTATTTTTATAAATACCCTTGGGGTATCATATTGTAAAGGTCGGCTAATAGAGAATAGAATTGGCCACCTGATTGTAGGAGATATAATGTTCTGATAGGTGTTACAAAGATACATTGTACTTTATTTTACAGTTAAATATAATTACAGGTTTTACGCAATATGATGTTAGAATTAAGTTTTACTTGATAAGGTTGATGAGTTATAATCTATCTGTATGCCAGTGATTGTGCTGAAGCATAAAAGTTTCTTATGTGATGAAAGTCATTAGAAGAAACCAGATTTAAGGATTGTCTCATTAGATTATCGGTGGATTGAATTTATTGAAGTCTGTTGATCTATGATCTTGGCGATGAATGAAAGTGTGTTCTTTTAGAAATTTAGAAATATTTGTGATGTGTGACTGTGACGTTAAATTCAACACCTTAGATGTATGCAATAGTATGGATTATTTTGTAAATTGTATCATGCTATGGTTTTCTTGATCTGTTGGAAAAACATTCATTGTTGAAGATATATGTCCGGATGCTAGATAAGTTTTGTTCATGTTTACTGATTTACCCTCTAATCTATCTTTTTCTTTTATTTAAAAACCCCTTTTTATTAAAGACGGTTTAATAAATAAGTCATAGCTTGCTTTCCTTGTTACCAACACAGGCCCCTTGAATATTACAGTTGCATGAACCGATTGAGTGACACCAGATAGTTGAGAACCAACTACCAGGAACTTGGGAGTTAGGCTACTACATGTTGTCTTTCTTTTTCAGGAGAAATAGAGTAGAAATATTCTATTTTAATGTTGTTTGTGTCATTTTCACCATCAACACTACGTGTCCAATGCACCGATCTACCATCAAAAATACCATTTTTGAGTTCAATTGCGTCACAATAACATGAAAATCTCAAGAAACTCAATTGAATGTTAAACTAGGGACATGGGTCTAATCAAGCATGCCAAAATGTGAATAGGAATAAAACGTCAAAGGAACGATAAAATGGAATTCAATTTCAAATAGAAAATCAAGTTAATAACCCTAATCCAATGATCGAATATACAAATTACCAATAAGTGTGTACACTATCCAAACGAAAGTAATCAATAAGAAAGTAAATCAAATCAAACTAATGTAACCTACTTTACCTCACCTAAAAAATGCCTAGCCCTACTCCATTGTCAAAGTATAAGAATTATACCTTTTAAGTATGTATCTAGATTGCTCATAAACTTAACATAACCTTGTTGTACAAAACCAAGATGAATTGAGTATATTTTAGCCACTGATTTGAGGAGAGATTTAATGATCAAAATATATTTGATTTATAGGTTTTTAGGATATTGGATCAATAGTGTGAGATGTGAGATAAGATCGACAAATGAGGATCGATGAGAGATTAGGATGATCATGCATGATGTTGCATGGAGAGATGAAGTGAAGTGAAGTTCACTCACTAAATTTAGGGGAGTTCACTATTTTTTAGAAATGATCACTAAATTTAGTTTGGTTTCTAAATTTAGTGTTTAAAAGAATAAAGATAGGATTGGATATAATTAGCAAATAAATCTTTTATTTATTTTTAGAGGAATGTGCAAACTAAATAAATTAAATATTTTTTTAATTTTGGAGGAATAATTAACTAATTAAATAATTAAAATATGGATAAGAGGATAATACAAGATTTAATTAAATAGTTAAAACTATTTAAATATGTAGATAAGAGGAATAATTAGAAATTAATTAAATAATTATAATTAGAAATTATTTAATTAAACTGGATGAGGAAAATGATTAATTAATTAAATAATAAAAAATTATTTAATTAATCACGACATCCTAGCGGGTCATCATTACACGCGGTTGAGATGAAGTGTTAGGCTCTCCACTAAGATGAATTATTCTTACCAAATGTCTGAGTAAAATGTTACCCCTTTTTGTCGGATGTGAAAGGCATAGCGTTATTGGAGCATAGGGCACGAGCGGTTCACAGAGTAGAGTTTCTACGAAGGTTTTTGTACATGGAGCCGATGCTTAGTTGATACTAGAGAAGCCTCTTTCGAGAGTATCTCTTGGGCGAAGGCATGGAATTCGACTGACTGATAATCCATGCTTCTGGTTTTTTTTGGTATGTTAGGTATCTGAGTCGTAGGGTATCTATGGTTTGCTCGTCATTCTCACAGTTGGTTTTTTGGGAAGGTATTGGGTAAAATAATGAATTTCTTCCACTATGATGGCTAATGGGTATGTCCAATGATTTGCATATAGTCTGTATTTTAGGTGGGTATTGGGTAGAAAAGATGATCATCTTCTGCTATGAAGGTTATCCTTTGAACAGATTGTAAGGGCTTTGAATGTTAGGTTGATGCCATAAAATTGGGGATGATAATGTATATAAAGGGATCAATCTATGGTTGGGTACCACTAGGATTCAAGAAATGTAAACACTTTGGATATTGATAAAAATAATTATTTATGTAGTAAAAAAAATTAATTAATTAAATGTGATGGAGGGAAAATGATGAAATAACTAAATTATTTAATTAATGTGAGAAATGAGTTAGTTTAATCAAATAATTGGAAATTATTTAATTAATAGTGTTGAAAAAGGTGATGAGTGATGATGACGGGAAATGATGAATTAGAAGAATGCACTAGACATTTTTAGGTGTTTACAATTTGTTTTAAAAAATTCATGTAAAAGCTCATGAATGCATGGTGCTACATTTATGACATACTTCATGTACACATGACATTATTACTTTATGTAGACACCTAAAATATTCCCTAGGTCAAATCACCATCAGAGAGTCCTAATCGACCAAATATCATCACCTAGTCTAATCCCCTTCACCTTAGGCCTTACACAATTAAATAATCATGTTATTTAATAAATTACCCTTTTACTCTCCTCACAATAAATAAGTAAATAATTATCATATTCCACCAATTTTCCATCTCACATGTGGCTAAAATAATTAAATAATATTATTATTTAATTAGGCCTGCATTCCCTCAACACATTTTAAGAATAAAGGGTAACTAGGAACACTTTTCCTCATGGTCCCATTATTATCAACACAACCCAAAAATCTAGCCCCACTAGATATGCATGTCCCTTATTTCTCTCATGTTCACTACTTACTAAACTTAGTAAGTTTATCATAACCATTCATAATCTAACCACATCCATCTCTACCCTCCATCCTCTCCTTGATCCTAGATCATTCCTCTCAATCATTCTCCACTATTGATCTCATAATCAAATCTTGACCATCCATTCACCCTTCCAAAAGTCTATAAATCCAAGCATTTTATCCTTCATTCCATATCAATTATCACTTGAGCTAGGTACATGTCAAAAAAATCATCTTCAAGAAAAGGAGCATCCACATATCACTATTCAAGGAGCATATCAAATCACAATGGGGTTTATGGTAACTTTTAAGTTTATTTCTTATGTTATTGTGTTTTTTGAACTTCATTTGTGAGCTCTAACTAGAGGTTTTGCTTGGTTTGAAGTACAATATTGCATGGTTGTTTGTTTCTATTTTACATTTCAAATCTTAGGCATTACATTTTGCTCTCTGCTAGGAATTAACCTCATATCTTACTCCATTTGTATGTTTGTGTGATCAAAGGTGCTTCATATAGAATTTGTATTATCATAGAGTCCAACCACACGGTCGACGTACTACTGTGCAATAAAAAATAGGAAATATATAAAATTTCTCATTTTTCACATATATATGATTTTTCTATTTTACAAGATATATACGTTGAGGTAGATATTCATAGTTTTGATGATGTACACAATTCACAAATGCGTAGAAGTCGTGAAATATACCCACAAAATATACATGAGCCAAAGGAATATACATGACCACAACCATAAGAGTATGTATCAAAGTTTAAATCATTTTACATTTTTTATTTAACATCTGTAAAAAATAATGTTCTTTTATTTTTTGGAAAGTTACATTTAATTCCATTTAAAATTTCTAAAATTAAAGGCATTTGGTTTATATTTCATTGAAATTTCATTAAAAATTGGTGATTAATATTCCTTTGAAGATCCCCCATTCACCCTCTACCATGTGGTGATGAGGTTATATCATTAGTTTTTGAATTCTAGTTTGAAATCTAGAAGTTCAAGGGTATTTGGCAAAAAAATAGTTATATTTTAAATGCTCCTTGAAGATATGCAAGGTTGGGAATCCATAATGCAACAAAAATTCTATTTGGAATTCATTATATTTGAAAATTTCTTTAAATTTATCTGAAGACATTTTTGGGTGTTTTAATAATAAAAAAAATTCCACCAAAAATAAACTCATTTGAACTCCATTTTCAGGTGCATGCATAGGATGGTGGTTTTTTCTCGAGTTAAGCTCTTGGTAATATTATTGACCAAAATCTATGCCTATGATTAAGCCCCAAGTCACATGGCTTAGTACTATTCACCCTTCAAGGTCTTATTTCTAGCCCATCAGCCCTTAGCCCCCTTTGCCTTGGCCAGGGTCACCTAGGAAACCAAGGGTTGGCTGACAGGGGTTAAACCTAGTCTTGGACTACCATTGAAACTTGTTAAAATCACCCTTCATTCAAGTGCTTATAAATTTTTTGTTTTTAATCAGGTTTTCAAACTTTAATAAGCATTGGAAAGCTAGATCAAAGGCGTATGCAGTGGTGAAGGTAAAACTCAAAAAAAAATCTCCATAATGCAATTATAATCATTTGAACTCATTCTTTTGTTTTGAAACTTCAATTTGCCATAACTTTTATGTTTTTGTCATTTTTCAATGTTAAAAAATATCAAAAAAATCCAAAGAATCCATTTTATGCTTTTTATTTTTCTATAGGATTAACTGGTTTTCTATTTTTGACTAACTCTTGCATGTAGGTATTTTTGTGTGTCCAAGGATCATATCTCACAAACTACTAACACACATATATTTTGTAGGATGTTTATTGAAGACATTGGTTAAATAAACGGGAAGGTGCATGGAAATGGGTAGCGATTCCCTGGACACCTTCAAAAAAAAAAGTTGAAAACCTTAACGTGAGCGCGTTATAATGCGCTCACATTATGTCTTTCGTTAAACCTAGGCAATGTCTCAGCAGCTACAACTACAAAGACATAACGCGAGCACGTTATAACGTGCTCGCGTTATCAACTGTTAAAAGCAAAAAAACAAATGCAAATCTCTCATTTGCATTTTGACTGGTTTTTTTGTTGCACCAAAGGCCAAAAACCCCAGAATATCGCGCTCGCATTCTAGGAGGAGAATTTCTTCACCAAGAATCTGTATTTCTTCACAACAATGGCACCACGACGACGAGGAGCTGTAAGAGGTAAGGATTCTATGGTTTTTATTTTGAATTTGTTAGTTTTAGGTTGAATTTGATATCTATTTGTTTGAATTTTTAGGAGATGCAAATCAACCTGCAAACCCTCAAAATCCTCAACAGGAAGACCAACCAAATCCTCAAGATCAAAATCAACCACAACATCAACCTCCTCCACCAATCACTCAACCCCCTCCTAGGCACTCAACAAAATTTAATGAGTGAAATTGAGAACAACAAAAAAAAAATTGAGGATTTGATCAATAGGTTGAGTGATCCAAATGGTTCAACCACAGAAAGAATGACCCTAGCAAATTCATTGAAAGATATGTTAACAAACATAGATTCAATTAGCAAACAAATAACTGGATGGGAAGATAGGAGGCAGGCGGCTAGGGACTATTATGCAAATAAACTATCATACAAGGATGTGAAAGATTTAAAAATTACAAAAGGTGATTTGTGCTCATTATTCACCGACCCACGCACAAATCAAAATATTACCCTCAATGTGAAGAGGTTTCCTATCCATTGGTGCCACCACCAACAAATGAAGGAGCAGTTTTATGATAGGTGGTACATGGTCTTCGATTAGTCATCGTGCAACAATTGCGAGATCCCACAATATTTCCTTAGGAAACTATACAGTGAGTTCATATTGAAAAAAATCCCAAATTATTTTGATATGAGGGATTTCCAGGGGAGAGGTGGGGGGTCAGCTCAGGATACCCCTGGTGCACAGCTGGATCCTATGAAACAAGGTAGACGAGCTCTCGCTAGGCCACCTCATGAGCACGTTGTTATGCCTTCCGTCGTGAAGGAAAGTGCTGACGTAGAGACATTGCAAGAAATCAACACTTTGACCTAGAGTGTCATCCATCATACTAGCCCTATTCTACAGCGCCATCCAGGGGAGTCTTCTAGTGGTGGCATTCAAACACATGTGTGTCAATCTTGCGAGGCTACTTGTTCACATGACCCCACTGACCCTTAGGAGACTGGTACGCAGGATCCGTCTGCAGCTATGGAGATGGAGAGTGTAGCTGACATTTTGCATGAGGCATATGGCATTGATAGTCAGGTAAAAGTTAGTGCATGTGTTCATTGAATTTAATTTATTAAATTTCGATTTTGAAATGCAAGATAAAAAAAAAATGTTTTATCATTTTAATAAAATTGTAGGGTCACAGTGTTGAGACTGGATACACCAGCCCCCCCACCAACCTATTTTTGCAGTACACCTATTGCTAGGTAATGTAACTAGTAAACAATTATAAGTTTATTGCATATTAATGGCATTGTTTTATGAATGGTAATTTAATATGCAATTTTGGATGTTGAACAGAATAATATTGGAGGTTTTGATGGAACACTTCCCAGTGGCGGTGGATTTACTCAAACCTTCACACAGGTAATAGAATAAAGAGTTTAACTAATGAATCAAGTACTTAATAGATTTGTGTAGTTTATACATGCACATTGTTGATTATGTTGAATAATTTGTTGTTTTATTTTCAGTTCTTGCGAGATGATACACCTTCGAATGTGACGAGGGTAATGGATATTGGTGTGACATCTGCTATACAATCCTCGATGGCTCTGACAAAAGAGGTATGAGGCAAATTAGTAAATTTTAATTTACATTTGTTGTTATAGATGTTAGTTAGTGAAAAATCAAACCATTATTGATTCACGTAGTTTTTGTCTATTTGTATGGTTTATACAAGGCTTGAGCACGCCTGAGCATGGGCGTGAGGATATTTACCTTGTGGAGAGAGATTGTGAGATGGCTGTAAGTGATTATTTTGTCAAATATATCAAGTCTGAGGCAAGTCCTAGTCTTGTAACACTGGTGTGAACACATCGAGGAATAATGCATATGTCGATGAAGAGAGAACCCATCCTTGTTTCCAAACAAACCATGGTATAGATATGGTTGGTCGAGATAAAACATCACTCTCCTGGATAGTTTGAACCATAATATTTCATGGCTACAAACACACCTTCATTATGTGTGTTCTTGATCCTATTGAAGAAATGGTGGAACATGTTGTAGATCAAATATTGCAACCCTAAGTCCACAAGAAGGTTACTTGTCCTGATTTCCGCAAATATCTTTAAGATGTTCATCCTTCTTGAGTAATGTGAAATATTGATGTTATCTAGATCTTTGAAACTATCTCCAATCATGTGCAATACTGTAGAAGCTAGAGCTATATCTAATATGACAAATGACTGCTCAATTGAATCCTAATAGCAATATCACAATTTGACACATTGTAGAAAATACCTCCTACTTATCAATTGATGAGCTAAAGGGGCTCTATAATCAATGTTTCATAAGGCACAACACTTGCTGAAGGTTTTACAAATGAGGTTGCAAGCTAAGTGGGCTTAACCTTGGGGAAAAAACTTTGTGGTTAAGCGCTTGAGCTGGAGTATACTGGAATGGGTGACCTCCTGGGAAGGCCTAGTGCCTCACCTCTATGAGCATCACTTAGATGCAATGAGTGCTAAGTGGGACATTCAATATCATTTCAAATTTGTTGCTTTAAGCAACTTACAAATTTGTAACTTAAGACTCCTCCAACCTAAGGGATCGATCTGGTGGAACATAGCTCGGAGCGATTCCACGTGTTTCGGTACAAAAAATGACCATGCCTAGCATAAACATACCTATTTCGACGTGTTGGAATAGTCTGCTTGGTCACACAAGTTGCAGAACAAAAGTTGCACCACTCTGCAACTTTGCACTGCTTGCATTTGATGCTTTTTCCATCAAGTGAAAATCCGCCACCACTGCAAAACCACTCCGAGATAGCCAAAACCAAGAGACGTTTTTGTAGACAGGCTCAACATGATCTATAGGATTAGATGAGAAGTTTCTAAGTATCATGACATCTGAGTAATAGCATGTTGAAGTTTGCAGCCATTTTGCACTTTGGACCCTTAAGGGATCAATCCGGTGGAACATAGCTCAGAGAGATTCCATGTGTTTCGATGTGAAAGAGGACCATGCCTAGCGTAAACATACCTACTCAAATGTGTTGGAACAGTCTGCTTAGTCACACGAGTTGCAGAGCGAAAGTTGCACCACTTTGCAACTTTGCACAACTTGAATTTGACACCTTTTACATCAAGTGAAAATCCGCCACCACAAGAAAACCACTCCAAGATAGCCAAAATCGAGATAATTTTTTCTAGAGGGGTCCAATGTCTTTCTATAGGATCAAATGAGAATTTTCTAAGTGTCATGGTATCCAAGTAATAACATGCTTAAGTTTGCAGCTATTTTGCACTTTGGACCCTTAAGGGATCGATCCGGTGGAACATAGCTCGGAGCGATTCCACGTGTTTCGGTGCGAAAAAAGACCATGCCTAGTGTAAAAATACTTATTAGGATGTGCTAGAACAATCCGCTTGGTCACACAAGTTGCAAAGCGAAAGTTGCACCACTTTGTAACTTTGCACAACTTGAATTTGACACCTTTTCCATCAAGTGAAAATCCGCCGCCACGATAAAACCACTCCAAGATAGCCAAAACCGAGAGGGGTTTTTCTAGAGGGGTCCAACGCCTTTCTGTAGGATCAGAAGAGAAGTTTCAAAGTGTCACGGTATCCAAGTAATAGCATGTTGAAGTTTGCAACTATTTTGCGCTTTGGACCCTTAAGGGATCGATCCGGTGGAACATAGCTCAGAGTGATTCCACGTGTTTTGGTGCAAAAAAAGAACATGCCTAGCATAAACATACCTATTCGGATGTGTTGGAATAGTCCGCTTGGTGACATGAGTTGCAGAGCGAAAGTTGCACCACTTTGCAACTTTGCACTACTTAAATTTGACACCTTTTCCATCAAGTGAAAATCCGCCGCCACGAGAAAACCACTCCAAGATAGCCAAAACCGAGAGAGGTTTATCTAGAGGGATCCAATGAATTTCTATAGGATCAAACGAGAAGTTTCTAAGTATCATGGTATCCAAGTAATAGTATGCTGAAGTTTGCAGCTATTTTGCACTTTGGACCCTTATGGGATCGATCCGATGGAACATAGCTCAAAGCGATTCCACGTATTTCGGTGCAAAAGAAGACCATGCTTAGCGTAAAAATACCTATTTGGATGTGTTGGAACAGTCCACTTAGTCACACGAGTTGCAGAGTGAAAGTTGCACCACTTTGCAACTTTGCACCGCTTGAATTTGACACCTTTTCCATCAAGTGAAAATCTACCGCCACGACAAAACCACTCGAAGATAGCCAAAATTGAGAGAGGTTTTTCTAGAGGGGCCCAACAATTTTTTGTAGGATCAGACGACAAGTTTATAAGTGTCACTGTAGTTGAGTACTAGCATGCTGAAGTTTGTAGCCATTTTGCACTTTGGATCCTTAAGGGATCGATCCGGTTGAACATAGCTCGGAGCGATTCTACGTGTTTCGGTGTGAAAAAAGACCATGCCTAGCGTAAACATACCTATTTGGATGCGTTGGAGTAGTTAGTTTGGTCACACGAGTTGCAAAGCGAAATTCGCACCACTTTGCAACTTTGCACTGCTTGAATTTGACACTTTTTCCATCAAGTGAAAATCCGCGGCCATGAGAAAACCACTCCAAGATAGCCAAAACCGAGAGAGGTTTTTCTAGAGGGGCCCAATTCCTTTATGTAGGATTAGATGATAATTTTCTAAGTGTCAGGGTATTCGAGTACTATCATGTTGAAGTTTGCAGCCATTTTGCACTTTGGACCCTTAAGGGATCGATCCGATGGAACATAGCTCAAAGTGATTCTACGTGTTTGGGTGCAAAAGAGGACCATGCCTAGCGTAAAAATACTTATTTCAACCTATTGGAACAGTCTGCTTGGTCACACGAGTTGCAAAAAAATGTGTACAAATTGTTTACATGACCTTTATATGACCTTTTTCACATTGCTTACATTTCAAAATTCAAAGTTTGCAAATTTTTCCACTCAAGGCATTTACAAAACAAAGTGCTAATACACCAAACATGAACTCCAACCTTAAAATATTTAAGTATATCTCATTATGTAATTAAATCTTATTACAATTCCTTTGGCACTTCGTTCTCTCAAATCTTTTACAATGTCATTCATACATTCAAGATTCTCTTTAAATGTCTACATCATAGGTGCTCATTATGAGGTTAACTTCAAATGAGTAACTTGAGATTCCCTCGCTAAGATTCACATGCTCTCTTATAATGGCTTGAAATCAAAATTTAGATTTGTAAAAATCATCAAAATAAGTATGTTGCTTTTTTTTTTTGGCTGAGATTCTCTTTGATGGCTCTCAAATCAGCATTTTCTACAACGAAAGATCAATCAACCCTTAGTAGTTTACTTACAAATACGCAAAGTAAAAGAGAAAAAGAAAGAGCATCCAAAATGGAAATACAATAAAAATAGATGGAAGGCACTTACAGATGTTGCATGCAAGCATCAAAATAAGGATGTTGCATTGCTTTTCTGGTTGACATTCTCTTGGATGGCTCATATATCTGCATTTTTTGCAAGGGGACACCAATCACTGTAAAAGAAGATGATAGTATTGGCATCAAACAAATTAATGTGCATACAAGTATAAATTAATAAGAACCAATGTGCATACACTTACAAATTAATCCAACGAACCATTCGGGTTTTCTCTACTCTTTATTGTGTCAAGTATTGCCTCATGGTCAAACTCACGGACCTTCTATAACTTCTTGTTCAAAGGTCTACCCCCATATTTGGTCAAATGAACATTGGATGCCATGACAAGGTTCGACTAATGAAGAATCTTATGATGCACGTCAAAGTCCTAAAATAGCCAATGTTTAACACTTGAATGTGGGTACCTTCTAAGCCATGTTCCAATAACCACAATTGAGCCTATAGGGTATTCAATGTTTTCTCCATCTATAACTGGGGCCTCCAATTTCTTTTTGGTCTCAACACAACAACACAAGTAATATTCTATTCCCTCTTCATTGTCTTCATCTGCAATAGCTACATAAACATGCCCTGCATTGATATGTGCAAAAAATCTCTTGAAATTTGTCAACATTACGAATACAGTACAAAGTAAGATCTAACGATATGGAATTTCAACAACTAAGAAAGTAGATATATCACCTCATTGAACTAGATTTGATATGTGGTCAAAGTCGATCGATGATTCTATCTGTGTCAGTTCCAATGTCGTCGGAGGGTGATACATGTGAAGTGGGCTAAGATAACTTGTGAACCATTTGTCAACCCACTCCCCTGACTCACAATCATTCCAGTCTTGCATTGTACATGAAGAAAAAAAGCATGCCATTTTTCGTGTATCGATACTCCATGAACCTGTATTTGAGCTAAGGAAAGAGTGTACCTCACTCAATCCTATTAGTGTACAACAGTCTTCATATGGTGCAATGTTAGTATCATCCATCAACCAAAAAAATCTACGAATTGAAGACGTACCTTCATTACCTAGACCCATCAAAGCATTACACCACTCGATGATTGATTTTGCATCTGTCAACTTTGCATTGTCTTTATACTTTAACTCTTCTCGTGCTAATGCTCTTTTCATGCATGCTCCTACACCATCATGCTCCCCCTTTCCATGTCCAGCCTCACAAAATTTCCACATATGTTGAACACCTGTAATGACATGCATCCTGCACAACCAGTAGAACATGCGTGAGTTCTTGAACTGTGTTGCACAGTTATCAGACCATATTATATGTTGATTGTATTCTATGCCCCTCTGAGCCAAACCACTGTAGAACATCTGGAAGCAACCTTGCATGAACTTTGGAGAATGTGTGCGATCATCACTAATGTAAAAGTGGTACTCCCTCAATACCTTCCTTTGCTCATCTGTACTATCAGATGCATGAATGAATGCTATGTGCACAAATATTGAAACTTGTGTGGAGTTGTAATACTTTGACTGCACCTCATGTTGTGGCTGTAGAGTGTAGTTCTCTGCAAAGTCAACCACGGATACTATGCTTCCAATTGGAAAGGTGTCCTTGCATATCTTGAACTTCATGCCGAACCATCGGGCTCTATGGGTATGCATTGCATACTCAGACAATATATTGTCACGAAATGTGGTCATAAATTTGTACACTGGAATCTTGTCAATAACCAAATCACACCTTTTTTCTTGAGACCCATCTTTTGTAGCATATGCCACTATTTTATACTTCCCGAACTCTACTAGTTTTTGTCCCACCTCATCTGTGCTTTCCATATGTTGACATACTGGCATACACTGGAAGCCACCGCAATGCTCTCATGAACCATCCAAGCATGTTGTCCTATAGAATATCTAGCCATCCTCTATTTCACATAAATTTTTTGATAATAACTCTCTTGAAGATTTTGGTGGGGCTTCTATGCCACAATCTTGCAAAACATCGTTAGTATGCAAATCTAAACATATAGAACGATAAACATCATAATGGTTAGAAAATTCAATATGTAGTCTACAACAACAAGTAGTGCATGTGTGATTTATCTTAACATAAAAAGGTTTAAGCAGTTGAAAAAATCTTTGAGAAATACTAATTTGAGGATAATCATTTTTAAATTTTTGAAAAAAATTGGGTTTGATTCATATCCAAAAAATGCTTTGGATGTGGCTCACGATTCCGACTACCGATTCTCCTTCTTACCACATCCCTTTGATTCAGATATGGCCTTGTGTTATTCTTCCAATACTCTTTAATTAGTGTTCTCAAGGATTCGACAACTTCTTTATCTTTTTGTGACAGTCTCCCCGAGAATGCCCATAATTCATTTGTATCATTGCCCTCAATTCTTTGTCGCCTTTGAATGGCTCTTGATAAAGTTTTTCTACTAATTCTCTTTTTTTCACTAGTCTTTTTAATTAGGTGAGCTCTCTTTGTTTGACAACTTACCAAAGTCGATGTAATGACACGTCGGGTGACATTACTATCCTTTGAGCGTGAGGTCTTACCCACACTCTCATAAGCATCCATTAGATTCTTCACAATAGTGTCTTCACTCGATGCATTCGATGTTCTCAACCCAAGAGTCTTCATGATGTTCCTATAATTTACACCCCGCATCATTTCAACAAATAGTTGACATCTTGCAGTCTCATTTAGCCTTTCAAAGAATCGTTCCCAAATATTATCAGCATATCTTCTACAAGTGTGTGTTGAAATCTTACCTTCCATGTGCTGCGAAATCTCATCATCAATATTAATCAAATACTTTGGCTTTCTACGCAAAATTCTTGGTGGTGTTCTCCTAGGTACATACATATCAACATTAGGAATTTCATCAATATTTAATTGAGGTGGGCTAGATTGCATACCTTCAATCGAGGGTGGAGAAGAAGACATACCTTGAGGTTCACATGGGAATGATGGCATACCTTCTTCATCAATTTCGAGTGATGATGTACTCTCAACTTGAGATGTGTTGGATGGTGTCCAATAATATTCACTTGTGGTAAATGGTGTCCCTCCATATTCACTTGCAGTAGATGGTGTCCGTCCATATTCGCTTGTTCTAGATGGTGTCCCTCCATATTCTCTTGTGCTTAATGGTTTCCCTTCATATTCACTTGTCGTAGAGGGTGTGTCTCCAACTACGGTATTTGAATTTGTCTTACGACGATGCTTTCACATTCGTGCTTGTTGTGTTGCCAATTCTCGTTCTCTTTTTGACGGTTGAGGTTCCTCTACAATCAGTTTGTTTTCATCTATCGTTTCCAATTTATTCTTTTCATGATATGCCGCCACTCGAACTCTCTCCTTTTCTTTCAAGTTTTCATTCTCTTCATTTGTTAGTTTCCTCTTTGTCTTTTTGTTCGACATGGCGGATAATTTTATCTGTACCATGGTAATGAGACAAATATTAGTTGCTAAAAAAGTGTTGAAGGAGTGGTCTATGTAATGAAATTTTGACCTTGTGCAGGGTATTTTGAAGATGTTTGATGCTTTGGAATGGTTTGGGAAGGCCCAAGTATAGGAGTTTCTATAAACCCTCCCTCTTTGCATTGAAAAATGGGGGTTTTTGTATTGGAAGCCTAGTTGAGCGAGTAAGGTCCTAAGACCTAGAAATTGTCTTGTTTTGAGACCTAATTAAAGACTTTTTTTGGGTTTGGAAGTCTCGTGTGAAGATCTAAGGGTAGTTCCTTTATAAAATTGGCCTACTTGGAGGCCTAAAATAGTGAAAAAGGTCAGTTTTCTTAATGTTGTCCCAAAGGAGTCATGTGATGGGTTAAGGTATGTCTTGCAACTCTAAAATTGGTGGTACAATCATTCTTTTATTTTCCTGGTGTTTTCAAAAGTTTTGGAGTTAAGGGCCCAAAACTGGTTTTGCACAGTAACTAGATTCCAAGGGTGAAATTTGGGAAATAATGTTTTTGTTTGTTGTCCAGCTTGGAGGAGTGTTGGGATTGGTCCATTACGCCTTTTTAATCTTCTTAGATGGCTCTTGAAGGCAAGTTGAAATCTTCAATGATTTTGGGTCCTCTAACTCTGCATCAAAAATGAGTATCACAGTTTGAAGTGTGTGCATGGTTTGGGAGATACATGTGACAGTTTGTAGATGCTTGGCTACTAGTAATATGGACAGTGAACAAAGGAACTAAGTTTGTGTGTAAGGGAAGACATGTGAAAGGTTTCATTTTTGTTTTACTAACTCAAACAAAGATTTATTAAGCAAATAATGGTTTGGTTGTGCCTTAAGAATTATAGTTTGTGTTTGTAAACAATGGTGCCATTATGGAAGATTTAAGACAATTTGTGAATGAAATAATCATTGGTTGATGTTTTGAGGAACCTAGTTGATTTTAATCAGTTATTTTCAATATTTTCAAGGTGTTTTGAAGGTCCTTAAGGAATTGGAACTCTTAATGCTAATTTGAGTATATGAATCAAATGTTTTGTGAAGGGAAATATAGTTGAATAAGTGTGTCAAGAAAGGTGTTGATTTCTTCGTTTGTACTGCATTAGTTTGTGCAGAGGTATCGGAAGGTGTTTGTATCCTTCAGAGGAATGAGAGAGGCTTGGAGTTGTCTTAAAGGATGAATTTTGGTGAATGGTTCTGAATTTCTATAATTGACAAGTGTAAAATGGTAATTGGCAAGTGTATATAATTGTGTATATAATTTGGTAATTTAAAATTTACATTGACAACCTAAGGTTATAATGACAAACAAAAATGAAAGCAAGCCATAATAGAATGAACAAAAATTTGTAAAGACTTCACATACCTTACAAACTAGACTTTCAAATGGAGGAGTTCAACCCAATTATGTAGCCTTAGCTTCTTCTTTCTTCAAACTCCACAACAATTTGACTTGTTCAAAAGTTTGTTCCCTTCCACACTTCAATTGTATATTAGTTTTCAATGGAATTCAAACTTCAATTGATATTATATATCTTTCAACATGGAAACTCTACTATTTCATGCAAAGGTGGTAAAAAGATCATGGAAAAGGTGATGGAATGTGAAAAAGATGCTTTCACACTTCACAACATCATCAAAAAGCTATTTTTTGTTGGAGCACGCACAGAACCAGGGGAATATGCAAACTGTGGGCCTTCAAATCACGGGTGGGTATATAGAGTTTTTTATTGTTTTAGTGGAGTAAAAAATGTGCTCGCGTTATAATGCGATCACGTTATGTGAAATTTGGTTTTCTTAGTGTATTTTTGAGAGTATAGGAGTTTCTGAGAGAGTGGGAGGGAGAGAGGGGGAGAGTGGGAGATAGAGAGGGAGGGAGAAGGGGAGAGTGGGAGATAGAGAGTGTGGGAGGGAGAGAGGGAGAGAGGGAGATAGAGTGGGAGGGAGAGAGGGGGAGAGTGGGAGAAAGAGAGAGTGGTAGAGAGTGGGAGAAGGGGAGAAGCAGAGAGTGGCAAATAGAGAGGGATGGAGAGATGGTGAGAGTGGGAGAAGGGGAGAAGTGGAGAGTGGGAGATAGAGAGGAGGGAGAGATGGTGAGAGTGGGAGAAATATAGAGTGGGAGAGAGTGGGGGAGAGTGGGGGAAAGAGAGAGTGGGATAAGGGGAGAAGTGGAGAGTGGGAGACCGAGAGAGTGGGAGAGAGTGGGAGATAGAGAGGGAGGGAGAGAGGGGGAGAGTGGGAGATAAAGAGGGAGGGAGAGATGGTGAGAGTGGGAGAAAGATAATCCATCAACCCTCAACCCTCAACCCTCAACCCTT